>JACBWW010000034.1:92294-233572 GCA_020086605.1 Lanius collurio | reverse complement strand
TGTGTCTCAGAGAGATCCAAGCTTTTTCTCATCTTTAGGATCTCACACCAGCAACAATAACAACAAAGCAACAAAAGCCCTCACCCAATCAACAAAATAAGGTCAGCTTTTTTCTTCTTAGTGGCTTAAAAGCACCACCTTTGCCACCTTTTGCCATCACTGAAGCAATTAATTGCTACCTGCCAATATTTGATAGCTTAACTCCTTTTGATCACTCCTCAAGTGTGGATGATTCTCTGACCTTCAACATCCATTCTTTCCTTTCATATCCATTCCAGTTCTTCAGAACATTCCTGTACTTAGCCTGTCCTAACACTTAAAACTATACTTCTCTTGTAGTAAACAATGATGAAAAATCACTAAAGCAATCCTTTTGTTCACTGCAGTGACATTTCCTCTAATTAAATTTTCATCTCTGAAGGTATTTGGGCCTCTCTAGTCCATCTGGAATATGTTTGCCCTCAGCATTGCCGCAGGCCAAATGTATTTTTGTTGATACACTGAACAGCATGCTGTCCTCAGTGACTGTGGGTATTCCCTACTGGTGGTTTATTCAGAAGATTATTTCACCAGTTTCAAAGTACTTTCTCTGAAATCTTTTTTTTTTTCTTTTTTTTTTTGAAGAGACAGCAATTGCTGAGTGCCCCCCCGATGCCCTCTCCTCTATGAATCCGTGTTCGTTCCAAGGCGTTTTTCCAACAGGCTCTGTGTAGTGATATGATGGGATAGAAGGGACTGTGCATCCACAGAGGCCAAGAGTCACTTGAGGGACTTTCTCTTCATGATATTTTTTCTGTGGTTTGAGCATCAGCCTCAATTAAACTAATTAGGGGCGACTGATTTAGGAAGGGAATTCTGCCTCATGATACACAGAACAACAAAATAGTGCGTGTAGCAAGAGGCTTGCAAAACTCATTTTATTGCTCCATGGTAGGACATGTCTGGCAGAATAAACTGGTTTGCATCTCTTTTTACAATTCCTATGTCACCTCTCCCAGCATGTCTCAGCAGCCAAACTGCAAAAGGTCATTTTTGCACACATTCATAAAGTGCTACAGTGAAAGATATCGTTTATTGACTTAAAAAGAGAAAGGCATGGATCACTGAAAAATGTAATGGAAGTGTTTTCTCATTTCCTTTTGGATAATAGAGGCCAATGGGATGAGTATTTCCATATCAGCAGTGCATCACAGATATTTTTCTAATTCTTTTGAGATAAGAGAGCCTCGTTCTAAAGAGAAGACTGCATGAGTTCTTTTAGTGTAATTGTTGATTTGACTGTACTACAGGTCTGATATAACTTAGAAATATAATATTTTAGTAAAAGTTGAGGTTTCATTTTCCAGGGAATCTGATTATTCAGTAATTAATATTCTGAAACAATTTTATCTTACTGAGAGACCTGGGCAAAGGTAGCAACCTTCATTACCAGAAACTATCACTTTTCAAATTAGTCCTCAAATTTTTAAAAACCTCCCCAGTCTCTTTTCTTTTCTTTTTTTTTTTTTTTTTTCCCCAACTTTTACTTTGAAATAAATGCAAGGGGAACTTAACTTACTAAAAGAAAGGAAAGGACATGAAGAAAATAGGAACAAGCCACCTGTGGATTATTGACATTTCTGTGGCTAAAATTCAATAATTCTGAATAAAATCATGCTGTTTGGAAAGAAAAATTATAGTTTTCGCAGTTGTATAGTTTGAGTTTTGCTTGCTTTTTAAGTCAAAACTTGTAACTTGCAAAGAGTTGCTTTATTTAGTAGGTTAAAAATATTGGGATGTAGCAATGGCAGAAATAGGTGATTTAAGGCAAAGTGAGTGGTTTTCCTGGTTGGATTGCAGCTATCTTACTGTTGCCCACCCAAAGGAGTCATTTCCACTTCTGTAAACAGAGTGAAAAACTGGGATGCAGATGTGTCAAATTGGAACAAAGGTGGTGTTTTATGCTGACTCTGCACAGGTGCAAATGAAACAAAGGAAAGAAGAAAGACAGTAGAGAGTGGGACTTGTACTTCTGGTTTCAGCCTTTGCTTTTGCATTATAAAGCTCAGTTCCCTATAAATCCAGAATTGCTCTTAGGATATCATCTGTATTAATCTGGATTTACCTCAAAATGAATTCAAAATCTGGCAATGGCAGGCAAAGGCCCTCCCTAACTGACCACACACATGCAAAAAAAAGCTTGAAGAGCTAGGGATATTTGGTGTGGAAGAAAAGTTACTTCTGAGGGAATGCTGTGAAATTACTGCAATGACAGCCTTGGAAGTTTTGGATAAGCACTCTTAAGTGTTGAAATACCATCTCAGGATGTCCTGAGAAGCTGTACACTATCCGTCAGGCTCTTCCAAATCTTTACATGAATCTCTGATCATACTTTCTAATCTCTGAAATGCTCAGTTATGCAAGAGGCAGTAAAATTACATTGTAAAATAAGCATAGATATTTATTGGTTCTGGAATGTTTTCCTTTTGAGAGTTTTGTATAGTACAAGGTACTCAGGCTAAGCAAGATACATATTTATTACTGCATTCGCTCATTTTCTTCTTAAAATTGCATTAGGATAGACTTTAATTCCTCACTTGGTGACCACTGTTTTACCAACCCTGCATGACACAAGTAACTCATGAATGACAAATCTGCAGTGAAATGGGTCTGAGACCTTTTTTTCTCTTCCAGGGGAAAAGGACAGAAGTTTTCCTTCAGCACACATGAAAATGGGCACAGTACGACTCCAGCGTTAGGGAGGGAAGGAACAGATGCAAGAGCAATATAAATTTATGAACTTCTTTGAACTTAAAGAATAGCAGTAACTGTATCCCACAAGTGAAAACTGTCAGCACTGTTAGGTTTAATGTTTTGTCTGGGGAGTTCAACCTATCTTTTAGGTATCAAGGGAGCTGTCTGTACTGACAAGAAGAAGCCTCCAATTCCCTAGCCAGAGTCCAAGCTCCTGTCTCTTTGCTTGTAAAATAAGTAAATTTACATATATGGGAAAAAAAAATAAAAAATTCTTAATGCCTTTCTAGCAGTAATTTTTTAGGACATGGAATCTCATTTTGAGGCAAAATATTTGTTGATATGAAAATTAATGGCAGACCAAAGAGAATTGCATAAAAAGGAAAGAAAAAGTATTTTATGACTGTTTTAAACTAAATGTTTCATTGTCACCACCTCTTATACAGGACACTTCTAATAATGTTGAGTATTTGGTTTTTTTTAGGAAAGCCTTGAGGAAATCCAAGAAGCTGAGGAATCCACAAAAGAAGATCCCTCATCCTTCTAGAAACTTTTTAAAAAGGAGTGAGAGAAGGGGCTTTTTATCTAGCTCAAAGCAGCCCAGGTAGGAATGCACCTGGCACTGGATGCAGACAACAGCTGTCTCACCAGCATCCATAATCTGTACTGGTGGCTTCCTGGCTGTACCTGTGTGCCCTGAATGCAAAAAGCATCTGTTTCACATTTATTCATTTACTCAGATGGCATTATCTACATTACTTGCTACCTTTGGACACAAGACTCTCATTTATAATTCATAGTACACAGATGCTTACAGAGAGTAGAAGCTTTGGCTACATTACCTGTCACTCTTAGTATATTTTGTATTCATGGTGGGTAAATATACAAGTATAAAGCTGCCATATTGTGTATGACTATCTATAATGCATTAGCAAACAGTTGTTTGATCATTTATAATGTCATTCTTTATAGTTGGAATGATGTTAGAATGAAAAATGAAACAAACTGTGGGTTCACTCTCCCTAATTTTCTTCTTCTGCTCTCTGTCTCTTTTTGTGCACTGTTGGTACTTTCTAGGTTTTTGGAAAATGAAGGTGGTTTTGTCTCATTTGTTTCTTGTGCTCTTCTCTTTATGTGATCATCATTCAGGACTCGGTCAGCTATTCAGTAAGTTCACTAGTGCAGCTGGCTTCAGAAGAAGATGATTCCTGTTCTTTGCTTTCATAGGCTCATAAATCCAGCCTGCTGAAAATATTAAAAGGAGAAAAATACTCAGGCAGGAATAAAGCATATCAGAAAGAGGGAGTGAATGTAACTGGGGAAACATTTACTCAAGATTACATATTAAGCAATTTTCTCTTTTGTACTGAAGGAATATATAGAAAAAATATATTAACTCTACTTACCGAGAGCCCTCTGAATCCATCAAATGCTGTTAAAAACAACCATTTTTGAACAAGGAGAACATTCTGTATCCTGTGTATTGTTTTTAAAAGCTATTTTTAGTGCAATAAATATTAAAGAATGTCATTGTCCCTTGCATGAGCTCTCACTCATTTTTTAGGAAGCTTTGCCAGAGATGCTTGACTTAAGAACCCATTAAAATGAAAATATACTCAGGAACCTTGCAGGAGTAGTGCTTGAAGACATGGGCGCCAAGCATGCTTGGCAGCCTGGAAAGCTTACAGAGCTCTCAGAACAGGAATGCCATCACATTAAAGAATTAGCATAGCCCCAGGCACCAAGTTTTTTTAGGGTTTTTTGGTTTTTTTTTTCCAGTAGATGTGAATGACATTTCCTATCTGAGGCGCTGTTTAAAACATTCCTTATCTGCACGTAAGTTTTTTTATGACTACATTAAAAAGCAAAAGGTTGGTTTGTTCCTGTTGACATTTGTTCCTATTCCTCTCTCTCACTGGGCACTACATTTCCAATAAAGCTCTGATGTTCATCTCTCCTTCCACAAGTTTCTCACTCTCTCCAAACACTACTACTGCCTCCTCCTTTTTTTCTGCTAGGCAGAATCTCTTCTGTCATTCTTCCTGAAGTCTACCAGATGCCACAAATTCAGCAAAACTCCCACAAAAATCCCTGTAAAGTCTTTTACCTTCTCAGCAGTGCCTCCAGATCAGTCTTCGAAAATGCAAATGAGATATATTAATAAATACAGAAAGGATCCGAGCATCAGTACCTGATAACATAAAATTAATTTCTCTTTTCACTGACCCTAATCTATGAGAATTGAACTTGGGGAAAATTGGAGAAAAAATCACTCAGCAGCCTCATCAATCAAACCAGTAGCTTAGGCTGCTAATTATTCCCTGGTGTGGATACCTTGGCTCTTCTGACCACTCACCAAGGAAACTTAGGTTATTGATTCCACTACATGAAAATAATCCACCTAACTCTCAATTTCTTTCTCGTGGGAAATCTTCTTGCATAAAGTTCTCTGACAAAGAACATTTAATTAAAAAATATAGTTGCTGACATCTAAGCTTCATAATATCCTAAAGCACTCCATTTTGCCAGTTACTTTCTGTGTGGAAAAACAAACCAATCAAAACTGGCCTTTTCTCCCCATTAATCAAAATCTCTGTGTAGAAGCAGCTCATACCTTTGTTCGTAAGGCAGCAAAGAGCCTAAAGGGCTGGGTCAGGAAGCTGCAGTTGGTTTTGGTTTCTTACATTCATGTGGTACAGTTTGAAATTGCTCCATCCATCAGGCTGCTGCAGATTGTCCTTTCAGTCTTTATTAATCACAGAGGACTAATCTCACAGCACCACTGGTGTTTATGTGGAGCAGGAGCAGTCATGACCTGGGTTTGGTGGCTTGTTTCTCCATGAAAATCAGGAACGAGAGCCTCTGGCTGTAGATACCCTTAAGTGTTTTGCAGCTATGCCAGGAGAAGAAGGAAGTATCCTGTTTCCATGCAAGAGCTTCCAACAATTTGTCCCTGACAAACTCCAGATATAGATTCCTGTTTTAGAGACTGTGAACAGCTAAGAACAGAGAGTGAGTGAATTAGGTCAGAGAGCTGCTAAGCCATTTTGAGTGAGAACTTAAAAAGTACAATTTTTAGGCTAACTTGGTAATTTTGTGTTGGAGTCAAACACTCACAGTGACTTTCAACACACAATTAAAACTTTTGCTTGTTTTCTATGTTTTATTTCAGGAAGTACTGCCAATTTTCTACCAAACTACATTCCAATTTTCAGCTACTGCATCCTACATATTTGAGGCTCATTGCAGAGCGACTTTGGAAAGTTTGCATAAATGTTATTAACATTATTTATTCTTAAAGCATTTGGGAAAACTTCACTGCTAGTCCCTAAAAATATTCATGCTGGAGATAGTTTTTTCCTCTGATCACAGTGGACACCTGCTGAAAACTCAGAATCTGATAAGAAAACTTTTGCGACACAGAGCCTGAGAATCCCCAAGCATTGCTTCAGTCTTCAGCTTAAATCCATAAACACTCAGTAAAGACAGTTATAACAGATTTTCACACTTTCATAAAAAACCACAGCGAACAATTTTGATTTTTTTTTGAAAACCTTCATTGCTTCACTGTTCTAAGGCCACTTTGGTATAAGGATTTGTTATCTTGGCTGACAACTGCACTGAAGCCTATAATAAGAATTTTCTCCTTTCACTCTAACAAGCAAATTCCCTGTTTTCTGAGACTCCTTTCTAGGAAGGCAGTGCTGAATGTGTATCAGACTTGAAAAGAAAGCCTATCTATGCTGCCATTTTTGCTTTTATATTTTTCTAATTTGCAGCTCAGCTCACATCCAGCTCGAAGAAGCAATTTTGAGTGTTGAAAATGCTGCAGCTGGTTTCCTCCGGTGCTTCCCGCATTCATAGCGAGGGAGGCAGCGGTGGGCTTACGCAAGATCGGTTTAAATGGGAAATCAATACTGGTTCCTCAGTTCCTACAAAAGAGCTGAACTGGGCTGGATTGGCTCCAAGCAGAAAAAAGGAGTTAAGTGGAAAAAAACTGGCTGCCAGTGGGATAGGTATTCTGCTGCATACGAGGCTGTTTGGGTCTCTGCCACTGAACCCATCACAAGAAGTCTGAGATAACCTGGCTCACCTCCTACCATCTGTTTTTCAATGGATGATAAATATTGGAAAAATAAAAGTTGGAGGCTTTTTATTCCCTAGGCATATATTAGCTTATAAATACCTAAATGTTTCTGTTCAGCATCAGTAGGAATTGGTACCTTGTACTGTACTAACCAGTTACAAAAGGGATTGAAAACTTATTCTGCAGATGAAAAGTAGAATCATTGGTGTGATTCCTTGTTCTACAGCTAAGGAGAAATATGTGATCTAATTAGCAATTCCATCAGACATTGCTCAGTGATTGGAACTCAGTTTCACAGGCTTTCACTTGACAAGACTTTCTATTTAATCTCTTGTATTTAAATTTTCTATGAAATAAATCTCAATAAAATTCACATTTCTGAAATCTCTGTTGTGTGCTGTTTTTGCTTAAGTAAAATTAAAAGAAAATCCAGCAGTGACAGAGAAAACACTGCAATAACTTAATTGTTGTGTTTTGTTAGATGGTCAGTCCGTCAGCTTGGTTATTCTTTAACATCTGCTGGTAGTGTGCTGAATTCAGAAACATAGATTATGAGCTGCCATTTCTTGTTTTCTTTAGCAACACACCAAAAATGGAAGAAGGGTGTTTTTTACTGAAGATCCCTCCTGCGTTGAAGTCAGGTCCCTGTGAAACCTGCTGGTCCTCAGGTAGTCTCAGAGCTAGAGAGGCAAAGGGTGAATCTTAGAGGGGAGGTAAAAAAAGGGGTTTTATTTCAAATACATTTGTGATTTGAGACTCACAAAGCTTTATAATGTTTCTATAACCAGTAAAAATTAGCAATAGTTCAGGCAGGGACTTTGGGAAGACAGCAAAAGGATTCTTTGAATGTCAGGCCCAATTGGATGTGTAACTGGAGGCAATCCCTGGTAAGTACAATGAGTAATGATGGGTTCTAAACCAGGAAGGTAGCTGAGCATAAAGCATATTTCCTATTTAAACCACTGAAATGAAAAATACTTGATTAAAACACCAGCATCTCTGGTTTTTGGGCAAATTGAAAAGAGTTTTAAAATCTATAGTTAAATATTATAAACAGTCCAAAACTGCCTGAATGAAATATTGCAAACTCTCTTGAGCATTTTCAAGATCCCACTCTTCTAATACAGTAAAGATGCTTATTTATATTCTCTTCATTCTTACTCTTACACAGTTTATACAATTTTAGTAGCTCTCCCATCTTAGAGATTTTAGGGTGTTGTCTGATATGATAAAGATCTGCTTACAATACTAACAAAGCCATCAGCAATGAAAGCTTGAGCAATTTGTTTATGCAATTTGATTTAGCAGTCATTGTGATTACTCATGTGATCAAGGTGAATAACCATCATCTTTTTGCATATTGACAACAATATGGTTGTTAATGTCTTTAAAGTATTTCCTGCAGGGAAGCATGGGGTTGCATACACTGTGAGCTATGGGAGGAATGGAGAAATGTGTTGATACTAAGAAAAATGTAAGGATCAAACAAAGGGAGTAAAACCGGGAAAATAAAGGGTTTATGTCTTAGAAAACCCTCTTTTGCCACTTTAAATGGAAGGGTGAAAGGGTAAAAGAGAAGAAAACAGCAGTAGATCAGCTTTGAATTTCTTTATCAGTCTTCATACTTGAGAACTATTAATTAATTCTGCTGCACTTTTATCCTTAAATTTCTGTTATCCCTTTTGTTTTGGGGCAGGCAAGAGAATGTGCCATAAGTTGGCATCTACTACACTGAAATTGAAATGACCCTATGTACATAAGGTGTGTGGTGGCCTGTGTGTCTGCACCATAAATTGAAATCCTGTGTCTTCAGTTTCTAGATGTCAGTTCTCCAGTTATTGTTCCCTGCATAATTCTTCACAGATTTACTTAATTATTTGTTACAGTGATTAGAAGTGAGGGAAAGCAAAGCCTGCCAGAATTTTCCAAGCTGAGGTTCTGTTTCTTATCTCTAAACATAAAGTCTTTGCTCTTTATGTGTATTGACTCACATCTGTCTTCACAGGTCCCTCATGTATTTTGAATGCTAAGCCAAAATCTTCAAAACACAAAATTGTCTTCATGTTAGCAAAAATGCTTCATTTTCCATCAACTCCATCTACTCTATTCCCACATAGCTTCTTTTCCCTGACTGGCATCTGTTACAGAATTTTAACATTGATTATATGATCTTGGATATGCTTTCTATGAAAACCATTTTGTCCAACAGGCTAAGTATCATTCATAGGCAAATGTAAATATCACTGTGTATGGAATTATGCAAAGACACACTTCCCCATGAAGGATTTGGCCCATTTTCTTGTTCAGTATTCAGTAGGTACATGACAGAGCTAGATTGCTATCAAGTCCCAAATAAAAGACAGTTTTTGAAGTCACTGGATGGTTTCTCTTGCCTTGCATGTTAAAACTCAGCACTAAGAGTACTTCTGTGCAAGGTAAGTAACTCAGGATATCTCCAGTCACATGTAAGGTGGGCATAAGTGGATTTAGAGCTGTACTTTGCTTTATTTTTCTTAATGGCAGCCACTCTTTCAGAGCTAAGCTGTGCTGTGATAGATGCAACAGGTGTGCTGATGAATATTCTGTGCAGACAGTTTCTTCTTCGATGGTTGATAATAAAACTCCATGTTTTGTAATCACAAAGCATTTTTCAAACTGCAGTGTGTCATCTACATAATCTATCTTTTGAAACATGTCTTTTATTCTATTAAAATGTTAATCAGAGATCATGGGTAATTTTTTTTTTTCTGCCTTCAGGATGCTGTCCAGTCTTCAGAATCCAGGCATTTTTCTCCTTAATTTCATGTTACTTTCTACTGTATAAGCACTGAGCAGTGATGCTGAGTATTTTTTGGTCCTAATGCCTGGTTTCACTTATTGTTCTAAACTGGTAGCTATCATTACTTTGATCTGGTGGAGCAGTTCTTCCATTTCTTCATGTACTTCTTAGTGGTTTGAAGAGATGCTTGAAAGAGTATTCTCAAGTGAAATATCAAGGCTTCATGTGGTCCTGTTTCCAGTAAGTGAATCTTTAAAATCTCCACAACTGTGGTTGCCAGAACTCTTTGTAGAATTACGTGTTTATCCGTTTTGCATATTCAACACATTTTTGCATTCATTATTACAAAGATAAGTATTCTAGAAATGCTGTAATTTTGGCTAATTTTCATATGTACTCAAGTCCACTCCCTGTTGCCATCTGCAGATAATTTACTCCTGTATTCCTCCACATGGCTCCATGTAGGATCTCAGACTCCACCAAAATTCACTATGTTTTAGAAATACTTCAGTTGTTGAAAGTATGGTTCAGTTGAGATATTCGGGTTCTAGATTGTTCTGATATTTTAATAATGTAGCGCTTTTCCTGACATATTTTAGGATTTCATTTTTATTTTTAAATTATTGTAAGAAAATTGTGTCTATCAAAGAAATATCTAAAAGTAAAACATTTCAAGAAATATTAGGTTAAACCTAATAGACTTTGACTGGTATGCAAGTGGAATTGTGTTGCACAGGCTTTCCATTCCAGTCCAGAACTGTGGCTGCCTACTTAGAGTACCTAGGTATGAGTTTCTTCCTAACTTAATTTTCTTCCTTTGCATTTAGCCTAGTGAGCCAAAAAATAGCCAAATGTTTACTTCACCAGAAACTTCCTACACTTGAAAGCTTGCTTATTTTCTCCCTTCATTTCTTTCTTTCTAGATGTTTTTTGTGAACCCAAAGCTTCTTGTATATGTAGCAAAAGAAATCAGATTGTCCTTAATTCTGAGAATCAAAGGCTTCTCTGGCTCACAGCTGCCAGCCAGCTGGGCTTCCTCAGAGTTTTTCCTCACAAAGAATTTTAAGGAGATTTACTTTCAAGCAAGAGTAAAGCAAAATGAAACAAATATACCTGGAAGTACAGAAGCAAATTTGTATTTTGGGAAGATAAGGGAAGTGTTATCCTTTAAGGATAAGAGCAGAGACATGATATGAAATGTCAATAGCCCAAACTTTACCACATTTTAGGGGAAAGTTCAGGGTACACTCTGCTCAGTAATTCTAATTTCACAAGTACACACATGTACCTTAAATCTTGAGCCTTTAAATGACTGAAAAACAAAGAGGGAGATAAACAGAAGAAAAAAATAGTAGATTTGAATATAAATCAACATTTTGAAAAGACCACAAACTATTTTTATATTTTAGGCATCAGAATACTTTTAGCTATCAAAGGGAATAAGAAAAGGTGAAGAAAAAACTGGACACTAAATAAAAGATATTCCTACAATAAAAAGAGAGAAATATACAATGACAGGAATAATGACACAAAAGGATAAGGACCTTGTGAAATTTCATACTGTGCTGATTACTTATAGATTGTATTTGCCACTTTCATATATTATGATAAAAAATGCCAGAGATGAAGATATATTTTATAATCTGAGCATAAATGATTGCCATCAGCTTTTAGGACAGGGAAAATGACAAAAATTATAGACAGAAAACTTTGTTTCATCTTGAATGTTGAAATATTGTTACTGCCTTAATATATTATGAAATGAAAGACTGTGATCTGACCCATGGGCTAGGGACTGGTACCTTCTGAAGGAGATAATATGTTAGTAACATGGAGATTAAATTATTAATTTTCATTAAAGATAGATGGACCTGAATGGGAAGTTCAGGGAGTGTGGACCTAAACGACACTCTGTGAATCTGATCCTGGGCCTTACAAGTCTCCCAGTGAGGATGCTCTCAACACAGGGACTTTGAAATTTTGGCATTATAGAATTTACCTTTTACAGATCTTACTGATTCGTGTGTGTATGTCAAGATGTGAAAGTCTGCAGTATTTGTGGAAAGACTTTTTTTTTTTCTGTTCAGCAAAGTACTGTAAACATTTCTCTACTAGATCACTGTTCTAAAAACATTTTTTGTCAGTATGACTGGATTCTGCAGAGCATCCTGGAAGGCATTCTGTGTTTGTCTGCAAAACATGCCTTCTGTTGGATTGGAAGATTCAGACTGTGGCTGTGAAAGGAGCTGTTCTTTATTCCTCCATTTCTCTCTTACTGCCATTAGTTGTGATCCTGTTCATAACAGATGCTGTTTGATCCTTGTTATGCTCTGTGGTAGCTTTGCCACTACTTTTGTTGGAAATTGCAAGTTATGGAAATACCCTTTCTGAGTTTCTATATCACAAAGAACTGAGAGACTAAAGGCAATGTCTGGTGTGGGGAAGAAGGGAAGGGGTTAAAAAATGGGAATATTTTTTCTTTGCTGATAATGGTGAACTCCTCTAGAGACCTATACACACAATACATATATCAGTAATGACTAAAATCAATCTGAGCAGTTTTGACTATTAGATCTGTGCTCTACTGAGTTTTTTCATATTTAAAATGCAGACAGTTGTACTGTTTACATAAATGCTGCACAATCAGCCCATTAGATGGAAACTTTCATTCCATTTATGAAAGATTTGATCAATTTGCTTTACAAATCCACCTCTGTTTCCAAAGCTATCTGAGCTACACATATGAGGACCCACTGATGGATCAAACTGCTTCTCAGCTATAAACCATAATCAGTGCTTTACCTTCCAGTCCCAACTCCAAGCCAGCATGTCACCCTCAGTGGGTCTGATTACTGATTAGGGAACAAGAAACATATGCTCCAAATCACAGTCCAGTTTCCTAAAAGTGTTTGAACACTGACAGCAATACCAGTGTATCTGGAAATGTGTGCATAAGCTTTTCCAGATCTCTCAGGACATTAATTACCAGGTCTTTGGTCTACTTTAGAGCTAAGCAGACACTGAATTATCAATGGGGTTTGAACCATCTGTATCACACAGAGTTTTGAAACTTTATGAAGGACATAAATGTGCTACTGAAGGGTGAACATTCATTTGCCTGATGTGAAATGTATTACATGAGTGGGTGTGGCAAAAACCAGAAATCCTTATCAGTCCCATAAAGAGCACTGTGGGGCTGATGGCTCTGACATCATTGTGTGTGTTACGGCCTTCCACTCTGGTTTTGTTTTCCAAATAAGCAAAGAAGAACAAACCCAGTATTTCCCTAGAACATGGACACTAGTTTATGTCCCATGTACTGCAGTAAATATTCTAAAAAGTGTGTAATTAGCAAAGACTTTAATATTAAAGCATGCATGTTTTGGGAGCACAAAGAGGAGTATATTTCTATCTTCATAAAGTAAAATGGAAGTATTTCTTCCACTGAAATAATGAAATCCATTCTGGCTAAATCAAAAGGAAGGTAAAACCTCATTATCAATGGAGGTGACAGGAAGCTAAGCTCTGCCCTTTGCTCTGAACAAACTGTAGCCATCCCTTTTACATTACAGAGGCAACAGATCCATCAAGGTAAGTGATGTTTGGGTTACATTTCCTTCAGAAAAACACTGGTTTTTGTACTAAAATCTTATGACAAGGAATTATCACAGCTCTAGTTATTTTTTTTCTACTAGTTAATTACTCTAACTGGTAAAGCACTTAACAGCATTCCTGGTATGAATTTGTCTGGCTTGGAGCTCCCATTGTTTAAGCTCGCTGTGTTTGTACCTGCTTTTCTTATAAACATGTCAATACTCAGGTTTATTACCAGCTCTTTTAATGCTAAAGTCCACATTTTGGACTCTGGTAACATTTCAGACAACACTCCTCAGCCTTTCAAATTTTCCTAAGTTTCCATGCCATATGGCATTTATGATAAACTCTCCAAATGTTGATACCACTCCACAGCTAATAAGAAATTCAAAACCTAATCTAAAACAGAAGCTGTGGGGGTCTCTTAGAAGTATTTCCAAGGTGGGCATTCCCCTGCCTGTCTCACCAGTATGGCCTGACAGAAGACAGCTGGCCTGAGAGAGACAGGAAAAAAGAGAATATATTTGTGTCCCACATCATTTCAGATTCATGGAATCTTATCACAGTTTGCAGTACAGAGGATGGTCAGCCAGGGAGTTCAAGTTAGGATACTTACATAGCAAATAGTTTGTGACTTCACAGATAATGAATAATCACTTCAGGAAATACTGATTTTTTTTTTTTTTTTTTTTTTTTTTTTTTTTTTTTATTTCCAGTAAGAAAAGCCCTAACACAGATTAGGATCACTGTATTTGGCTTTAATACCAACGTGTTTTCTCTCTTTGTGGAAAGGAGTGACTTGCAGAAGAAGTGTCAAGTGGCCATGAAGTACACAAAGAAAAAGGTGATTTCTATTTGAATATATTTAATGGAAAAAATGCCTTTTGACTATATTTTTCTGCTTTGTCTCAAGAAACACTATTCACAGAAAATTTTGGTTTTAATAACATTGAAGAATTATTTGGTAAGGTGACATCAACTTATAACTAAGTTTGCTCAAAACATTTTTAACCCTTTTGTTGCACGCTTTTTACTTAGCAGGGTATGACTTCATCAACATCCTGTTTATTCCTGTGCAGACTGGAACAGCTGGTGAGCTCTGAGAACTCATTTTGGGCTTCTCATTTCAGTGCTGAATTCCCAACACTGAAGAAGTACCAGAAAATAGCTCCCTTAACTTCCCTATTGGAAAATAACTCCAAGCCCTAATCCTGACTGCTGTCTTTAGCAATGACTGTGGACACAGAGTGAAGGGCTCAGATGCAAAACTGTTTTCTCAAGCTGCTTCAAAATTGTTCAAGGAACATCAGAAAATAAAAACATAGAGTGACAAGTGATATTTGAAAGTACAGGTATGAGGGCAGGCAGATTAGATTCCATTTCCAAAGCCACGTGGTGTCAAACTTCCTGCTATCCTAAATGATGGAGATTTATTGTACAAATGCTTTTATTTCTGGAAATTCCAGTCATTAATTGTCAACATAGGATTAAAACACAGCTCAATCTTCTCTCATGAACAGACCTCTTACCTTACAATAGCAATTTTTTGTGTGTTAATGGAATGGTTGGGAAATAATTTCAAGCAGAATGAGCTTAAATATTTTTAAGACTATTTTATTGTGATTCTTGGGCTGTCCTACACAGAGCCAGGAGTTAGACTTTAATGATCATTATGGATTCCTTCCAACTCAGGATATTCCATGATTTCCAGATTCTAACAGATTCAATATTTGCCTACACCATAAATTAGTTTTACTGTATTCAATTATGTATAACTCTCAGACCAAGCAGTTAGACTTGATTCTCATAGAACAATTTGAGTTGGAAGGGACCTTTAAAGGTAATCTAGTCCAACCCCTCTGAAATGAGCAGTAACACCTTCAATTAGATCAGAAGAGTAAGGCTCAAAAAGCAACACTACAGCAAGCAAATGATACAGATTTCATTTTTAGCTCTTCCTTGACTATCAGTTTTACCACACATATTCAATTCCTATGGACACCTTTCAATAGGAACAGAACTTGTCTCAGATATGATACACCTTCTTTCTAAAATAATGCTCTGAACTTTAGATAAAAGCTTTGCATTATAAATGTACAAAGCATTCTGCCAGGGTGTGTAATAAATCTGCCTTCAAATATCACTCTGATGTATAATGTATAACAAAAAAGAATAGAAGCATTTTAAAAGAAATAAGCACTTTTTCATTTTACTGTGTTTAAAATCTTTCCTAACCCTCCAAAATGTGGATGGCTAGTTCCCAATCAGAGGTAGAAAAATGGGTAAGCACTGCACTTAACTTCCAAAATTTAATAGGGCTCTTTGAATAACAAAGAGCACCCACACTTAAAAAAAGAGAAAAAAAAATACTTTCTTTTTCTGAGTACAATGACTACACTCATTTCATGGTGAAGTCATCCCTTTATGTGATAGTTCATTCACTGCCATTCCTTTCAAAATGTCACACTTCCAAAATATAAGAAAACAAAAAAATCTGAAGTGATCCCACGATGGCTTTCAGCTACTTTACTCTTGAGAGATCTTTTATCTTTTTTTTTTCTTTTCACACTGTACGTGCAGGGTTTTTATTTCTGAAGGTATTTGCAGGAAGGTTTATTTTTCATGCTAGAAAAATAATGTAATAAAAAAATGAACCATATGACTTTTTTTTAATTTTATAAAGCTGCATTTTACATTCACAAACAAGAGTTTAGGGAAGTGATGTTTTAAAATATTGCTTTCTCAATATATTACAATTTTGTTTCCTTCAGCAAAATAAGATAATATTTTTGAGGGAATTTAAACAGGAACTAAGGATTTGAGGCAATCAAATCGATTTAATTCCAGAAAGTTGGAAATCAGCTCTATCATTTTTTGTGCTATTATCTACGATGTTCTTAAACAAAAATTCTAAACCCATAAATGTCACAGCCCATTGTTCCATTTTATGAAACAAAATACTGGTAAAAATACACTTCTATCAAACACCCAGTCCATTAAAAATTGGACACATTCAATGTAGCCATACTCCTATTAAAAGAAGAACCCAGGAAAAAGAGATACAAAAGAATTACAGCATGGTTTTGTACCTTTTATGTGAATAACTCTTATGTGCACAAAGAGACCTGGTAATATTGATGGAATTAATGATGTGAACACTGTGTAAGTCAGGGTTGCTGAATCAGATCATATATGACTTGTCCACATAGGGAATCTATCACAAAATCAAAAATAGCAGCAATTTTACTATTTATTCTTGTACTTTGCTTTCAGGATTAAAATTCGTGTCGTGGTGATAAAATACAGAAATAAGAAAAGGGAAAAAATAGAAAAAGGAAGGAAATACTCAGACTCAAGTCTTTGCAGGATTAGTCCTATTTTCTCTCATTGTAGCATTTTCATTAATAGAGAATAGCATATTAAAATCTGCAGAAGTTACTGGGATCTTAATGAAACAAATTCCTGACTGCATTTTATTTAGTCACTCTTTTGTTTGTTTCCCATTTTCCTGTTAATATAATTAGTCATATGATTTTCCTCTTTTTGACACTGGTAGAGAGAAAATCTGAAAGAATTTGCTATTATAACATAAGATACAATTCACTGTATGCATTAAAATATGCATATCCTCTTCTTCAAAAGGCAGGTTTTGAATGATTCATGAAAAAAGTAATCTACATCAATAAAGAAACAGCTTTGTGAAATTCACATGAAAACACATTTTGGAGTGAGCAGAATGACCAAAAGAACTGAAATTTTCATCCTCTCCATTCCTCTTTTTCTTTTTTAATTTTCTTCCACCCTGTACCAAACAATTATGAGCACGTATACTAAATCTTTTATCTTTATTTTTATATTGTTTATATCCAATATGCATGGAAGTTCTTGGTGCATCATAATCCATAAAACTTATGAAAATTGCAACACTGCCAACATACATCAAAGGCAGAACAGAAGTGATAAAATAAATTTTCCATTTGAAAATTTACAGGATTTCTACAAATATTACCTTGGCATAGAGGATAAACCAAGCCAAACAAAAGTCTTAAACCACGGGACTGATGAAGCTAGCTGACCTATCCACAAAAATTGCCAAATTGTGAAAAAAAAAGGGTATGTTCCCTCATGGTGCCCTTCAGTTATTCTGAACAGTCCTAATACCCCTGTGTATTTCCATAATTATAATTTGTCAAAGAATGCAGTGGTTTCTAAGGAATACAGGCTTTCCTATTGGTACAGTTATTATTTCACCTTGTAAAAGACCGAACTCAAACCACTCTCTTGCACACTGGCTATCATTTAACTTAGCCCCTAATGACCTTGTTGCCATATCACACACCAATGTTCACTTCCCTCTTCTACTCCTTGCTTCATGTGAACTCATTAGTCAGTGCAAGGCTTCATTTTTACAGGATTATCCTCTTACCAGGACGGGAGCCATGACTTCCCAAAGAAAATTCAGGCAATTCAGTAGAAAGGTTTGCATTGAAAGAGCAGTAAGAAAATCACCAATGTTTCTCTTTGTGTAGAAAGAATAAGTCAGCAGCTAATAAAACAGATTGCAGATTAATGTTATGTATGATTGACTGATTTATTAATGACCTTCAAAATACCTCTGATTTGGCCTCTGAAGAGGTACATAAGGTAAACTCCTTAGCAGGAGACCCTCAATCATGTACACATTTCAGGTGCCTAGAACAGTACCCATCTGATTGTGTTCTGTAGTCTAATTGTAGTCAATAGATGTCCTTAATAGCATCTGCTGGCTGCTAATTTTGCCTTATGGTTCTTTACCTGTGATCTTAGCAAACAAAATCAGTGACTCTCCCTGTTTGGCTCTGAGGGATGCTCTTTGCACAGTACATTTGGGGAAATTCATCACAATACAATACATAAAATATCTTAAGTAAATGAGGATATATATGTGCATTTACTGTGAGAGTACAATACACTTAAATAAAATGGAAGGCATCAGTAATATCAAGGAATTTTTCACACGCGAGCTTGTTGCATATTTTGTCCAAAAGATTAGCACATTCATCACAGAAATGCTTTGCTCCCTCCTCTGATCAGAATGAGCAGTTGAAAGAGTAGGGTTTGAGCCTGTAAATTATTGTATACATGAATTACTCTAAACACTATACAAGCAAGAAAGCCCAAAGAGTAAAGATTTACAAGATTTATCTCTTAGACTTGGGAGGGTTTTTTTAAAATTTATTTACTTTTTAATTCAAGTCAGCTTTACTTCTCTTATATGCTAGGACACTTTTCATGTTTTGACAGCATAAAGAGCAGCATGTTAAATAAGCAATGTGAAATTACATTTGTGCAAAAGAAAAATAGGACCAAAATGGCTGATGGGTCCGGTTCTGATCATTTACACCACTGTGACAGCTCTGCAGCCCAAGTTTAATTAGAAGAGTTAATCATGATTGATCGGAGGGGGGGGGGGGGGGGGGGGGGGGGGGGAGGGGGGTGTCACATTCTCTTTTGCCATGAGTAAGTCTTGGAGCCAGTGAGATGGTAGAGATATGTGATCAGCTCCCTGATTTTAAGGCCAGGCCTGACTCCAATGAAATTGGAAGCCTCTGCCAAGCAGCTTAGTGTTGTCAGGTCCTGGGCACTGTGCCACTGGAAAATAGCCATGTTGGATTTCTCTTCTGCAGTCCCAGCTCACCCCACGTGTTGGAAGGAGGCATGGAAATGTAGAGCCCAGCTGTAGTGCAGATGCACCAGCTCAGATGCTCAGATGCACACTCTCTGGAGTACTTGTTTCTGGGTTACAGCACAAAGGGGCTGAAAAGTCAGCTTCTGAACCTGGTATTCTAAACTAAGGAAGCTCATTAATGGAAAAGGAGAAAGCAAAATTAGACAAAACTGGGTGCTCGGACTACAGGACTGCAGACACCTGAGTAAAAAATTCCCTGTGCAGTAAATGGGGAAACAATTTAACACAAAAGTTGATGCAGAGCTTTAGTCAAATCTTGAACCACTCCCTATTTGCTCCAATTTATAATTACCATTAAAATCTTTCAGAACTGATATCTGCAAGACACACATCCTTTTATCACATGATACTTCTCTTGATATTATATTTCTTCATACCTAGTAAAAGAGGTTGATATCTGTTTGTTTCAGTTTTTTAATTTAAAATTTCATGCATTTAGTCAAATGAATTGAATTTTGTATGATTTTAGAAATATTTTTTTTAAATTCTTAACTTTTATTTCTTAATTAGAGGATGAGTGTGTTTTAATTGAAAATACTAGAGGAAGAGAACTTGACCAGCACGTAACCCTTTTACTTTAAACTGTTTGGTATTTTAATAGCTTATAAACTCTTCCCAATTCTTTCCTTAGTAGGTGATTGCTTGAATTGAATGAATAATTTTTGTTTTCTACAAACCACCACTTTTCTAATGAAAGAAAGTTGAAAATTTCCCAGCCAGTTCTAAATTTAAACAACTTAATGTTACTGTGCTTGCACTTCTTTTGTGTCTCTCTTCTGCAAACACTGCACTGAATTAGTTTACATAAAGGAATACTGAGAAAAACAAATAGTGTTATAATGGTGGGAAATAATCATCAAGTCAACATTTCAGAATCCAGTGACTATTACACACAGCATAAATCTGAGACTCAGAAGTAAACACATCGAGCTGGTTTTTGTATGTTGTGTGATCTATACACCTAATTAACCCAACTTTAGGGCCTTAACATTTCACAGGAGATTGCTTGTTAAGTGAAGCAAGTAACAACTTCAGAATTATTTAAAAACATAATCTGTTTTACCAGAACACTTCTCTCACTGTATTACTTACCTGATCATTTATTTGGGAGAAAATTCAAACAGAAATGTAGTTTTGACTGCATCATTTAAGTACCATTGGTGTTGTGAGGTGCACTTCCCACTAACAGGCTATTCACATGAGATGGATAAAAAAGGCTAACTTAGATACCTCTTTCATCAGCAGCTTCTATAGGCAGATTTATACACTGTGTACTGTGATTGCATGTTTACTTGTACATTGCATCCCACAGTCAATCCAAATTCCTACCAACAGAGAGGAAAGAAGAACACACAGGAAGTAAAATTGCCTATAAAGCATTATGATATGGTGAGAAAGGTTACTGGCTGCACATCCCACTTGCTATTTCGCCTAATTAAAAAATTAGCTTCAGATATGGCCACAGATGTTCCAGGCTCATGGTATTCAGACCCATCTTTTTTTACTTGAATGATTTGTACAGGCCAGCATTTAGCCTCACGGACAAACATACAGCTCCTATTCTAACAAAGAGAAAACAAATTATCTGCACTTACAGTAGGCTTTAAATTTGCCAAGGAGACTCAGCCTGATACAAAAGGACAGAAAAATACAAAAGTCCAGGTAAGAAAGGCTATTCTGTGTATTTACAGGAGCTTTAGACATAGTAATTTCTCTTCACAAAAAAAGTGATCCTTTGATCATACTTGGAAATGCAAAATTCTACCAGTATGCCAGTATATCACCTTTCTTAATATTGAATATCTGCTTTGTATTGCCAGCTTGTATTTACAGGGCCATGAGGTATTTCAAAGAAAAAGAAGGCATTGTTATGGAGACAAAATAAAAGTCTGTATACTCTAAGGAGCTTGATATATAACATGAAATTATGCATATGCTTCCTAGGGCAAGTTGTGTATCAAAAATTATTGCTAGTGAGAATGAACAGCTCCAACAGTGAATCCAAGGATGAAGCAGTAATTTTCTACTGAATGAAGAAAAGACTCTGTTTGAACCAGAAAGGAGAGAGAAAAAGGATGAGTCACCACTAAGAATCTGGAGATGGAGAATAAAAAGCAATCAGTTTTGTGTTTTCTGTACACACAAAGCTTACTTTTTCAGTAGTAGAAACGCTGGCTTATTCCCAGAAGGGAGTACAGCTTAAGGTAAACCCACCTGCCATAACCCCTCTTGGAGCTGCTCAGATCTGCTGGTGAAAGCCTAGTATGACTTTACTGCCAGGATCACAACTTGTACAAGATAAACAAAGAAATTTCGTTCTCAAGGAAGTAAAAAGGCACCTTGTGGAATTTTCAGGAGAATATAATTGTGTGATTCTTGGTGATTGTCACTGGAGTTGCTGCATATACCTAAATACTCTTGGAAAGCCACACAACCACAAATCCCTAGGCATCCAGCTACTTGAAAACATTTGGTTCTCAGACCCTGGAGATATTTAGGAGAGAGATTCAAGCAAGCTCAGTGAGCAGCTTAGAAATCAGGAGAAAAAAAAGGTCACTAACTTAGCAGGTTATCTTTCTCCTGATCATATTTTTGTATATTCTATTGCAGAGGCGTTTCTGAAATAGCTCACTATAACTGATGTACAAAAATAATATGATTGACTTAGAGGAAACATGCTTTAAAAAATTCAGGACAAGATATTTAGGCTAATAACATTTCTGAACAGCTTGTTTGGGAGAAATGTACTTGTACACATTTGGCAAGCATACTATATTGCATCTACATGAAAAAAAGAGCAAGAACAAGCAAAGCGTTACATGATATTAAATAAGATCAGATGTTGTTCTTGAATAATGCATTCAGCTACTCTTGTTCCAATTCAAAACTGAAAAATAATTATTAACAGGCTATATTTAAAATATGAAATATTTAACCAAAGTTAAACAAAACAGTGTTAGAAATGAAAGACTGATTTCACAAAGCCGTTGAAAAAAAAACCATCAGAGAAAATAAAAAATAACCAAACAAATAAAAAAAAAGAATCCTAAAAACAAATAAGAGCACCTCACTGAAAGTGCAGACGGCAAAGTGAAAACATTTTATACTAGGTTGAATGTATTTCAGCCTACAGTGTCTACAGACAAGGTGTTTTGATTTAGGATATTGTTCTTTTAAGTATTATTCCAGTAAGAAATCTCTGTATAACAAGAATCCTGAAGTTCAGCTGCGACAACAGTGATTACTCTGCCTGATAAGAACAACCAAAAAATTAGACCAGTATCAGGAATGAGGACTGCCATTGATCAGGAGCATGTTGGCATGTCATTCTGGTTACAATGCAAATCAGGATAAGAGGGGACAGAGCACTAAAAAAAAAACCAGAAATATTTAGGTTTTAGTCTTCTGTTAGGGAAGAAAAAAGCCTACTTTCTAGGTCTCTGTGTAATTTCTAACTTCATAAACGCTTTTTCCATAGCAAATAATAAATGTGAAGTACCATTAAAATTCCATTTATTTCAACTTTGAGGTTGGAGGAATATGCAAATGGAAGATGTTATTTTTTCTTTTAAAGTTGAATGTTCCTGCGTAGCCAGCCACGAGGAAGTATCTCTTAACATTATCAGTTATACAGAACACCCTGACGTGCCAGACTGTCTTCTCTTCATCACAGCTATACAAACTTGAAATTAGCACAGAGATTTAGGTTTTAGCTCTACTCTCTGCAGGAGTACAGATTTTTCCATTCCTAACTATCATTTATTTTATGCAATACAATTGAGATAAATTTCTAACACTACCTGGCTATATTCCCATTGGCTGTCCTGTGCAGGCCCTGTAGTCATGACAAGTTAAGGGAGCTTTAAAAACAATATGTTTTGAAAGCTTTCTGTACAGATTTGTCTAAGAAAATCTTCAGTAGCTAGCTTTCAAATTAACCTTGAATGTATATTCCAAGGCAAAACCTGTGTGTGATCCAAATCTCCAAGATATTTGTCTTTTTGAAATGGAAGGGAAGAAAGATAGCTTTGCTTTTTGGGGTAGATAAAATTAATAATTAATTATTATTTCAGTGATATAAATCAGCTTCTGCATGTATTTTCAGATACAAGGTAATTTGCATAGCCTTTTACATTTTTTTTAAAGAGCAAGTTTAGGAAATTCATCACCTTCTTTCTTTAGAAAATTTGCATTTTGATTACCTCTTACAAAGAGTTATTTGTAGACCAATACACATATCTATCAGGTTACTCAGTGTCCCAGTGTATATTATTCAGTGGTTTTCCAGGGAGAGGATGGTGATCACATGCAGCCTCAACAATTCTATGATGCAGCCATTGTCCTGTTCAGCCCCAGTGCTGAGCTGATGTGTTGCAGGACTGGCACATTTGAATTAGAGCCAAGAAAGGTCAGAGTTCACATTGATTGAGCTAACTGATGCTTATCTTGTTTTAAGAAAGAGAAAATTTTGGATTAACTACCAGTATTACAACACAAACTGTTCATCATAAACCAGAAAATACTTGAGATACAGCTGGGAAAAAGCCAATATTCAAACTTCATCATTCTGAGTTGAACAGTGCATTAATGACCACTTTTCCCTTTTGCTTCAGATAAACAGTTAATTTGACAAACCCAAACCTTTAACATAAGAGACTTTTTTTTTTTTTTTTTAATTCTGACAGTGTTCTTGCTTATATTTTTGGTTACACAGTGAGATTTATACTTTTAAAATATGATTGTCAAAATATTTTTGTCCTAATGTCATTTACTTACCTATCTTCATGCTGTTTGAGGACACACTATTAATACTGAAATGTTTCTTCTCTAATCCATTAATTCAGAACTGTAATCACAGTGTGTTGTTTTCTTTCTCCCTTTTTCTGTAGCTGCTTTTCTTGGGTTCCGCTCCTTTGCTGCTGCTGGAGAGAGGGATTTAAAGTGACAGATAACAGAGCATTCCAATCAACAGTTTCTACTGTGTGCATACTTTGTGCCATGTTTCAGACATGCTCTTGGTTTTGTTTTTTTTTTCCTCTTAAGTGGTTCAAACCCCTTTTAATTCATAAGAAAAACATTAGGCATAATGTTTTTTTTAACCATGATATGTTATGATGTCTTCTTCAAATTGTGTTCCTTCCTTGTGTAGATAGATACTGGAGTGTAGGAAGCAATTAACATAACTCAGAGAACTAATTTCCTGTGGTTCTTTAACTCTGTATTTATGTCTTTCAAAAGAGTGGATCTGTACTTTAAGGATTAGTACAGTCTATAAATTTTAGTTGTCTGACTCTCTTCCTTTTTATTTTTTAAGGAATTAAGATAAGAAAAATTCATTGGTGGCTGGAAATCACATTAAAAAAAAAAGGCAACTCGCTTTGTAAAAAGAAGGTTTTTTTTTTTCTTCCTTTTCCTCCTAAATCTTCCCCTTCCCCCACAAAAAAAATGGATTTAAGTTGTGCTGCAGAAGGCCTCAGCCATCTCCTCCACGAATGGGTTGGTCACACACCCTTCTACTTCTCTTTCTGAATTTTTTGAGCCAGATTTGCATGACCCAGAACCAGGTGATTCTCACATCTGCAGCATGACCTGTTGCATGGCCATTGATCGGGGGGATGAGTCAGTTATGGATAAAAAAGGATTCAGATTTTCTCCCCAAACATCTTTTGCCAACATGATGTCTCTCTGAGCCACTCGTCCGGTAAAAAGTGACTTTGCTCATTTCAGGGGTGTCAGACTACATAACCTTTAAGGTTTCTTCCAACCCAAATCACTCTGTGACTCAAGGACAGATCCCCACACCTCGTTCCCTGGCAGGGCCAGGCACCAGCACTGCCCATCCCACGGGCACTGATCCCCCCCACGCCTCACAGACACTCCTGAGTGGATGGAGCTGCCAGGCACCTCCATGTTAGCTTTGTCAGACCGGTTTCACTGGGATTTTCCAGCCTCAAGGGCCCTGTTTAGGGGTATTCAGGCCCCTCCTGGTGCCAAGCCCTGGGGCATTAAGGGGTTGGATACACCTGGAATGACTCATAATCTGCGGGAACCATGGCACCACACCTTCCCTCACAGGGGCTGCTCCACCACCAGCTGCTTTGAGTGTCATGCCCTGTGTTCCTCATGAGGCAAAAGCTTCATCCACAGACAGGGGAAGCTGCCAAAAATTTTGCCATCCAACAGGAGGGCATCCAGCCAGCCTGAACCCAGGTTCAAGGTGTGTGAGCCTTTTGTTTTTAATTGAAGGCTGTGGTATTCTCTCCAAAATCCTTTTGCATCTCAGCCTAACACTTACTGAAAAGTGGTGGGAAAGGTCCTGTTGAGCAGCAAAGGACCTTGAAAAAAATGGTCCAAATTCTGCCTTGAAACATTGCTTTTTTCTTTTAATCTTTTTCACAAAATATGTACAAATCCCCAAGGAAATCCAAGACAACTTTCTCCTGAAACCCTATACCTTACTAGAGAAATTGCTTAAAATTGAACAAAAATAATCTTAAGGTTGTCCCAATTCAGGAATATGTCCTAAGGTGTGAACACAGGGTGGGGTGGGGTTGGGAATTTGAATATATTCAGAGCAAGACTGAGATGCAAATGAGGTCAAATGCTGGTAATCAAAATGAAAATTCACTTTTATTCACTATCGAAGAAGAGACAAAGGAAAAAGACAGAAAAAGAGGAAAAAGAGAAGAATTACAGAAAGCAAGAAGGGCATTCACCTGCAGATCTTATCAATGGAACCCAGCAATGGCAAAACAAGTCACTCTTTAATAGTCCTTTATAAAAGTTAACTAATTTCTTTCAATTCTTTGACTGGCTCAGCCTTTGGGAAATCTGGTGTTTGGTGTATCATCTTGTAGAGTCCATTTTCATCTGATTGATGAGCTTCACCTCTGGCATCTCAAGGTGCCATCAACAGGTAGCTGTGCTCTGCTACAGGAATGGTATAAATCTGGGCATACTATTACTGTGGTCAAGGTTTGTTGAAATTCAGGCACTAAGGACCATCTCTAAGCCCTCCTGATCTCTTTACATTCTATAGTAAGTAAAACAACTGCTCACAAAGGAGTATAAGGCAAGTTTTAATCCATTTTATCTGTCTTCTAATGTAACCTGGTAATGAAAATGATAAAAGATAGGCAATACTAGGGGATTTAAATATGTTTTGCAACCAGTGATCAGAATTTATGGTTGGGACATGTCTTTCTTTATTACGATTGTAATGTGAATTACTGAGTCATATTTGCCCTCTGCTATAGGATTTATGGGCTCAGAATCTTGATGACCGTTTAAAATTAATGTAGCCTGTATGAATAGAAAACACTGGGGGCACGTGGTGTGTTAAACACAGAAGGGTTGACATTAGAATAAAATATCAACATTCATATGTTTGTTTTGGAAACTTCTTGGTTGACTGCTGAAATACTCTGACAATTAAATATCATCTGCAAGAGGTACTATACACGCTGTATCACCAGGTTTTCCACTTTGTTGCAAGAAGGGGGAACAACTAACCCAGTGGCACTGAGGGTGAAAATAAAAACCTCAGTAAATCTCTGAAGATATCATCAGGCCATGGGCAAAATAGTTTGACATTGTAACAATATCTTGTGGTGTAATCATACATTTTTATTAATGACATGACTCTACACATAGAGCAGAAAAATGTTCCATTATAGAATTAATATATTCCATCACTCAGTCCATGTGGAAAAAGGGGAAAAATGTGGCTGGAGTAAAAGGAGTTTTTACCCTGTGAACTCCCTGCACATACACTGTAAGTCCAAACTGGTTAAACTCCTGTCATCTCCAATAGTAAAAGGGAAAGAGATTTGATGATTTTTACAGGATTCTATAAAATCCTGTGATTCTCTGTGCTGTATATGTAGGTGCATGGCTGCTGCATATCATAACAATGACTAAAAACTTTGGGGACATAGAAGAGTGTTGGGGTGTTTATTTTCATTGGTTATGCCTAGATCCTGCTGGAGAACCACAACAGTGTAGTGGATTCAATAGGATCAATTCTTTAAAGAATCAGAGGCAAGTTGCTCACTTGCTGAATGGAGGAAGCTGTTTCAACCTGTTACTCAGATGCTATGCTGTGGTGATGTTCTTGGAGCTTTCAGCATCATAGAATTATTTTGAATTTCTCCAGGGAATTGCTTCAGGATGTTGACCCCAGTTCTTTTTGGTTTGGGTTTTTGGGGTTTTTTTTGTCCTGTTTCTGAGGCTCATCCCATAGTTGTGGGAACTAGAAGTTATCTATCCTCTGTGCCAAAGACTGATGTCATCAGGGAGCCTAAACTCCCTTTTCCTGTTTCTCCTGCCATCTTGTCCCTATGTATTACTTTGTATGCAGTCAGAAGTCATAGGAGTTATGCATTAGAACTTGGTAGAAAAGCTTCATGGCACCAGCAGGAAGCACATGGTGGAATCTGGTTGATTCCTTGGCTCACAATCCATAGGCCAGACACTGTAATTGAGCTTATCTTCAGAGATTTATGTAAGAATTCTGTCAGGGAGACAGATTTGGCAAGAATCTTGAAAGCCAAACAAAGAAGCTGGAGAAAGGTGTGGAAGCACACAAGGATTTCCACCAGCAGTTGTGCAGCCAAGCAAGAATCAATTACTTTTTTGTTCACTTTTTGTTTTGGTTTTGTTTTTTTTTTTAACTCAAACGTTTTTTAGCTGGTTAGAGAGCAAAGTACAACAGTTGTGTAAAACTTCAGTTTGTGCTTATTGTGGTAATAATTTCAAACTCTGTGATAGAAGCTAGACATTCAAAATAATGTTAGGACAAGAAGGAGAGGGGAAAAAAAGGGATAGTTTTAAGGAAGTAATCTGTCCTAATTGCAACCCAGTTTTACAGGGGATAGAACATGATGTGTAACAATGTCACTTTTGTCCTTTGTGGGGTACACAGCGTGTTTTCTGTGTATGAAATAGAGTCAATTTTGTCTTGCAGACTCTGTATCCAGGCTCAGAATGGTAAACCAAACAAATACTTTATAATATCCTGCATTTTAAGTAGAGAGCAAAGGAAAATATTTGCTGTGCCTGTAGGACTTGCTATCTGTTTCTCCTGTTGATAGTGTGCCACTGTATATAGATGGACACCCGTTCACTGGACCAATGAGCTAAATGAATTTATGAACAGCATCAGTTGTCTTGAAACTACAGTTTTGCTGAGTAAACTTTTTAGGAAAAATGGTTATCATAATCTCACTAGAAATATGGCTGTGATAGATCCAGGCAGCTCGAGCTTCCCATGCCTGCAGTTTCCTTTGGAATTTTGCTTGCGATAAATTGCCCTAAAATGGTGATTAAAAGAGAAAAATTAGGGGTATATTTTATTTACCCTAGTGGAAGAGTGAATTCATTCCAAATTGTGAGATTTGGGACTAATCTTATGTTACAGATTACTGAGTGTCTGCAGAACCCTGTGGGTTTCAGTAAATCACTCTGCAGGGGAACAGCAATCTTCCTTTGCTGGACCTTAAATCTAGGCACTGTTCTTGGGATGCTGCTGCTGTCTCTGAGGGTGAATCACTTCCTTCCCCTGCCTTAATTTTCCTCATCATGGATCTGAAGAGATCTCCTATGTGATGCCGGAAATATAAAATCAGGGTGGGGGGAGGAATTCAAGAGGTGAGATTCAGATGCAGTCTTTATTACAGACACTGTAGGAAAACATTGATTCCTTCTTTTTTTGAGCCCCACAGTCTCTCCTTTATGTATTTATATACTTGTTGTACATGACTGTCTACACAGGAAGGCTAAACCAGTTGCAGGTACTGTCACACCAGGACACCTGTAGCTTTAGACTGGTTTTGACTGGTTGAGGAGGTTTAATAAACAAAAAACTACCTGGGGTAATCTGCACCCAGCTTGAGGCACTTTTACGTTATTACACAGCTACACATATGTCTTATATAGCTTAAGTAAGTTTTGGTTTCAAAAACATCTCTAGGGAGAGGGCAAGCCTGTTATTTATTATTATTGCCCTTGCAACCTTGTCCTTGTTAGATTTCTTCTGAACTTGCAAACTCTCTAACCTGTCAGGTAAAACAAACCACAAATGAAGAAAGGTTAGAATGTAAAATCCCCAGGTCTGTGTTAAAGTGCTATTTTATCTACTACTAAAATAGTACGTTGCAAAGGTGAAGAGAACCATTAGAGAACAGGTGCCCTGAATGAGAAAAGATTTCAGACCCTGGACCTAGAAGCCTCTTTGTTGATTTATTTGAGAAAACTACAGTATTTAGTACTTGATTCAGAGCAAAAGTGGAGTTTCACCACTCTTCATCTTCAAGTAAAGACGAATGAGCTTTCCTAACAGACCTTGCCCTGCCAATAGGAATAAATGACTGTGATTTCTGAACGCTCTCAAGGAGACCTGGAGACTCAATATGCAAAATCCCTCATTCTATCATTGAAAGTGCAGCCTTGGATTATTACTGACAGCCAAGATGCAGTTAAAGTAAAGGTCATGCACACTATTGACAATAATAAATTCTAAGATTTGCTATCTTTTTGCTGAGGCCTGCATTAGGCCATGCATCAAAGACCTGTATAAAAAAAAAAAAAAGTAGTTTGCCCTGAACCAATAAAAAAATACAGTGTACATTTTTCAAGCTTGCATTTTGAAGGAGCTAGAATAGACCTCCTCATTTCATATTCTTATCTTTTAAATTAACACACTGGGACACCTGCCCACCTAACAGTCAGTTTTCTCCGCTGTGCCCACCTGTAATACATAACAGAGGTTGCTTAAAATCATCTCTTGACAGTGGGTATAGCATGACAGCATGTTTGAATAAAGGCTGAGTATAAACACTAGCAAGTTAATTCAATTTTTGATATGTAAGCCTGAGGTAAAGAAAAAGTCTTTAATATTACAGGTTAAGGAATAACTTGTTTCTAATTGGGTAACAAATATGTGCTGCTTCAAAACTCAGGGCATATGGTCATTTTTCTTTGCAACCTCTTCATGAAAAATGGATTAAAAAAAAAAAAAAAAAGAAAAAAGGTACTGGAAGAACAAAGCCAGTAGCTAAGAAATAGACCTGCTCAAGGCTTCAGTTATTGATGCTTAAATGCAGGAAAGAACAAATCTCTGAAATTAAGTAAGATTTGATAAATTACTTATAATTTTAGCAATTAAATTAGTATATGAAACTTTGCTTTTTATTTTTTTTACTTTTGACATGGAAGCACCATTTAATTCTCTTTCTTTGAAGATAATTAATGAGTTTGGTTCTTATATAGAACAGATGGAGAATCCTGGATATTCATTGCAGTTCTATGACTTATTCAGAGAGTAGATAGTCCATAAGGATCTACAGTATAACTTGTCATATTTAGAACCATAGCCTAACCCTGATAGGGGGGGAAAATAATCTTTAGAATGAGAGAAAGCAGAGGAGTGAAGTTCTTGACCCTTTGTGCTAAGGCTAACAAAACCTGTGCATATTAATTGCCAAATGTGGGCGTTTTTGCCACAGGAGCTTTCGCCCAGGGGAGACTGGGCAAACAGCACCAAATAACAGAGTTTTCAGCTGATGGTAACAACTTACAATCCCTGGTAACCTGGAGAGCTGACCTGGCAATCAAGCAATGAAAGATGCCATTTTCTATTTTCAGTTCCACAGGTTATGCCCCATGTGAATTTTGAGTACGGCAAGATTTGCATAACAGGCATATCAGCTTTTCAAGTACAGTTGAGGTATCTGAATACACTTATGGAGATGTCACAAAGATTCCTGATGGCTGTATTTAAATGTAACTGGAATGGAGAAAGCAATAGGGAGAGAAGGCTTTTTTAAAATCTATTGCTCCTATATCAACTCTTAAGTAAACAAACTCATAATTAAATAGTGCTTCGAGCACAGAGAAAGTAAGAATGCATAAGGGATTTCCTATCTCGAACATACTTAACTTTCTTTATTACATTTGATTGTTGAGACCCCCTAAATGCTTCAATTACACTGGCATTTGTTATTAAATAAGTGAAACAAAAAAGCACATAAAATTCCAAAATAATTTATTTTAAAAATATATAAAATTTTTATTAGGTTATCTATTATGACTATAAAATCATTATATTAGAAAGTTGTATTATTTTAATAGTCCGTTGAAGAGAAACATGTATTTTTAATTGAATTTTTTTTTTTAAATTAAGCTTTTAAATTACCCAATTACCACTCAGTTCAATGGAAATCAGATAGTACTGAGATAAGAGTGTAGCCTTTGTCTTGTAGATACTATACATATATATATATATAAACTGCAGGATATTTTCAGGGTTTTAAACTATTCCACTGTTGTTTCAGCTGTTGCACCTTCCTTACCTCATCAGGTATCTAGTGCCAGTGCTGTGCTTTCAGTCACCTAAAGTGAATGGAGTGCATACAGCAAATATTTCACAAACTGGCATGGAAATACTGAGCTCCTACTAACAGGCCTAATTCCTTCATCTGCATGATGTGTTGACCTAAAATATGTTAAAATGAAAACAAAAATGTAAATAACTTAGTTTTCAAGTCCTTTTAACTTCTAGAGTAGCAAATGAGCCTGATGTATTTGCAAAAATTTCATAATATTTGGCTTAGAAAGTTTGTTTTGGAAAGTGCTAAAAAGCTATTATGCATTTCTAGGTGATCCAGAATTCAAATGTAAAACTTCAGGAAAGATGATATCTGCATTACAGGGGCTGCCAAAGGTCCACCTGTCTAGGCAGTACTGGAGCAGTCAGGGCATGCCTGCCTCCAGCCTTTGTGCACAGACAAGAGTGAGTACACAGGGTATGTGATCATATACATTGCTATAAAATCTTCATTGCCAACAATCTGTGACTTCAAACGCCGGTACCAGTGAGGCCAGCACGGCAATAACACATTTACTGTGCCTCATTGTGTTTGTTTATGCCACATTTTCTTTAGATTATCCCCTTTTGCCAATCTCTTGCTCATATTGCCCCATCAAATAAGTGGTTCCTATGGTAACAGAGATGATATTCTTCTGGACCAAATGTAGTGAGTTCTGCAGGAGCAGTAGGAAGCCTGTTTCTACATGTTGAACAAACATGTCATTTGGATCCACAGGTGGATGAGTTTCTTTTCCTTTTAACCAGCTCTTAAACAGGGTGAGTCTTAAGCAGCTGTGCTGAGGTCCTGTGAACAAACTGTCTTAACCACCATATCAGATCATAAAACGAACCCTCCCCCAAAAAAATCCCCCCCAAAAGATCACAGAAAAAAATTTCTGTTGCCAAACTCTCCAAGGTAACTGTAGTGAGCTCATATCCCTTCAGAGATCTCTACTTGCATTTCTTGCCTTCAATAAATTTTACAATTTGACTTATCATGTTACCATCCTGCTGTTAAGTGGGCGGTCATATGTGTGCCCAGAGGTAGGCCATTAGTGTACAAAAAGTCTTTTTATGCTCCCCATTATTGCCACAGTGCATCACACCAACCTGAAGGATGGATTGCTGACTGTGCTGGTCCTTGTGTCCCCTCTGCTGCTGCTGCAGGGTTTGGAGGTGGCTCAGGATGGTGAGGTTGCTACATGGCCCTGCAATGGCTATCACAACACATTATTGCTTTTTTCAGGCAATTAAGTTTAGGGAACAGTGTGCACTCAAAATGATGTGTGTTGGAACTGTGTCTTGGAACTGCTTTTCGTCTTCTTTAATAGATCTCTTTATTCTCAATGTACCAGGGAGGCCTGTCAGCTGACCTGTGCTTTGAACCTTACCAAGTGAGTTCACAAAGTTCTGATATATTGGAGGCTTTGAGTCTAAACCTAATAGTTTTATTTCACTTCTGGGATTTGCCTTCAGCAGGGGGATTGAGGGGTGGGTGAAGAAGAGTTTTGGGGGTCTGTGTGTTATTTTTCCTTCAATGTAATATTTTTACCTTTATGCCAATTACTCAGTGCCATAAAATGCCCAGCATGAGCCATGTGGGAATTGATTGAAGCGTGACTGTGTGTATATGATACTCTGATTAGGATTCTCTGTGAATTCAAAGTGAATCACAGTAACATTTCTGATTTTGCTTTTGGTTCTAGTCATGGTTTTTACTTTTTCTGGGGAGAGGGTGTTTGGGTTTTTGTTTGTCATGTTTTGTTTTTGTTTGCTGCAATGACTTAGGTAGGTTATATTATTTTCATATCATTAAGGATAAATTGCTGTTGCTTCTTCCTGTGTCAGTCTACCACAATTATGTGACAACATGTGATAGAAACACACCTGTAGCTCTTGCTAAGTCTTCAGTGTTATGTGGTTCTTCTAAGCATCAACATAAGTCTTGTTTCCCTGTGCTTTTACATACCCTCCTGGTACCTCCCTTCTGGAATATTGTGCCTGTTCTTGTTAAGAAGGGTTTTAGATTTGTTCATGTAAGAATCCAGAAACATTAGTGTTAATTTGCAGTCCATGATCAAACACACCAAGTGTGACATTTTCAATGATGTAGATTTTTGTGTGTGTTTGATTTTTCAGAATAGTTCTACTGTGGCAAGAAAGCTGCCAATTTCATCCTGCCAGAGTTCCAATCTCTCTGTACCTGCAGTCTGCTGTATGCATTCTTTATTTTATTTGTGACTGCTCTCCTGTTATCCAGAAGGGCAGCTCTGGCAAGCAGATCAGGATTTTCTCAGAGCAAGGCATCTAGTGGTGCATCAACCTCTCCAAGTCACCACAGTGCTTAACTCTCTGTGTGCAAACCTTTCTTATGTTCACACACATAAAAAAGGTGCAGAAAAACAGTGCAAGTGCAGGGGCTTATGATAGTTTTGGAACAGCTTAAGACCTGTGCAAACTTCTCCAATATACTGCTCAGGAATCCAGTATCATGCTTGTTATGTGCACCCTGGGAAAAGGCAAACAGATGTCCACTCGTGTAAACTAGAATTTAACAGTGAGTTGTGCCCTACACGAAGTTGCCAGGTTTGCCTGTTGGGTTTGTGGTCTGACAGTTTAAAAACCATCTTGTAATTGGGCTCGATGATGTGTCATGATTTTAATTACATTTTAAATATGTTATAGTAACAGGGTCTAGTGCCACTTGTGTGGAGGTGAGTGTTGAAGATAATACATCCACCTGCAGCGCTCTGGGTTTCTGCCAGGGGCTCTTCCTTACAGTCAGACACAGAATCAAGATGATAATGGAGATAGTATCAGTAGCAGGATGTGATGATCTTTTATCTCACCAGATATTGAAACAAAAGGAATTCTGGGTCAGTTATCACTGAAGATCACTGAATACAGCAACTTACATCACTTCTATTTCAATTCCATTTTCAGTGTTCTGAGCATTGAACAGCATGTGGCCAGGACCTGATTTCTCCTGGAAGAATACAGGCTGGTGTGAGCCAGAGGGCGAGTCAATAACTAAAAATGTATAGTAAAACCAGGTCTGAATCTGTTTTGAGATCCCTCCTTGCCCTAAAGAATGACACAACCAAAGCTAGCTGGTATGTTTTAGTGTCTGTACACAGAGAACTATTTATGAGATTGCCAGCTTCATAGGCTTCATGGGTCTAAAGATTTATCTGTAAGGTATGTCAGCAAGATTAGTGTCTTGCAAAAAATTTTTAGAGTTTTACAATTGTATATTGTCATAGAGTGTGCTTCCTCATTTGAAAGTTTTACACCCCTTTCTGACATTCATGTTGTTCAGCAACATTGTGCTGTTTTATCCTTGGAGAACTCAGTTTTGAATTATCCTTTACTGTTTTGGTGTTATAAGATTCTTTTGGGTATTTCATATTTCCAGTGTTGTGCTTCATGCAAATGTAGCAACTTATCTGCAAGATGTGGGTGTATTTTCTGCCCCTTTGTTCCCCTTTGACAGGTAAAGGGAACATGAATGCTAGTATTTGAAAATAACTAAGGAGAAAACCAAAACTCACTTCTACAAAACAATTAAGTTTACAGCTGGATATTAAATATTAATAAAGCTATATTTCTGTATAAATTTAGCTATAATATATTTTTCCAAGATCAACTGTGGAAAAAGGACAGAGGATACATAGAGGTCTGCTCAGAACACTGTACACTGAAAGAACAACAGCAATCCTGAATGTGAAGAGTTAGGAATCGTTTCTACTTTCATCTGCTTTTTTTTCTACACTATAGATGCAATATATATATGTATAAAATGTACAACAGTTGTTTTCTCCTTTAATGTGTGAGCAATCATATAAAATATTGTTATCTATATATAATGTCCATACATGTAATCCCCAGTTACTTATCAAAGCATGTTGTAGTTACTGCTTTTTCCTTATACTGTAAAGGAAACACTGGGGTGATATAAGACTCCCTAAAATTGGAATGAATTGGGATAGTTATGTTCTCAGCATAGTCAGATGACTTCTTTGTACCTACACCTGACTTGAAAGAATCCAGCCAGTTTTTATTAGTTAATACTTCAGTAACTTAAATGTAGGAGAACATCAGGACTTAATTCTGCTTGGGTTCTGTAAAATATTGTGGAAGAAAGTAATTTTGGTCCATTTTTATTCTAGTCAGCTGATGAAAATGTATGCCTATATTCCATTTTTAAATGCAACACTTCATACACTTCCCCAAGCAGGTGATATGAACAAAGCCAACAATTTGGGATTTGCATATATCAAAAGCAAACAACCTTTTTGTAGGGTGTGACAAAATGCTATCAAAGAAATAGTATATGGGTGGGAGATAAACTGCTTTTAATCCTCACAGTGGAGATTATTTGTGGACTTATTTTACAAAGAGAGTGAAGAAGCAGCAAAGTAACTCATGTCTATCCTAACATTTAAACAACAATTTGCAAGGTGGTGCTGACTGGCTTATGAAAACAGTTTTTCTGTAGGATTTAGCTGCTAGATCTGTATATTTCTGGAGTCATTTTGCTCTGATTCTTCACTTTTCATGCATGGGGAGATTTTAACACAGGAATCAATCAAACTATTTGTGTAAGGAAGAGGTGCAGATTCAGGCACAGGACGACTTAGAACATGCTCATGTTGTACTGAGTAATTGTTTGGACTTTGATGGAGAAAGGTTCTTCTGAAGTTTTGCATTTCTTTATTGGGACCTTGGCTCATTCTTCCAGGCAAGATATTTATATGTGAGACTTTCACCTGTCCTGAGGGATTCTGCCAACTGCTAAGCAGGGAGTTCTTGTTACTGTAGAAACTGCCTTGTCCTCAGCCAGCAATGCAGTGTTTGTGGGGCCAAGAGAGGCATCAGGCAAAAGATGACTTTCTAAGCTAGCAAAGGGGAGATCCTGTCCACAAACTGCAGGTTTGGCTTTGAGTAATAGGCTTTTTCAGAACTGCTTATGCATGTTGTTAAATAGATGCTGGATAAAATTCAGAAATATTCCTGAAATCAGATGCCAGTACAGTGGGATCAAATAACTGCACTGGGGGGAGAAATTCACCCTGCTTTAGTCTCGTCCCTGGCACAACCTGGAAACAGCTGAATATTGTGCACTTCCAGGGTCAGAAGTTGTCTCACTCCTTCATGCAGCTCTCCATCCAGGTACACATCCCAGATTGCCTCCCAGATCCACACCAAGGAAAGACCCAGGCAGAAGGAAAGGAGATCTGGGTGGACAGGTTGGTGGGAGCTGCAGTGAGCTCCAGCCACAGCCTGGCTGTGTGCTTGCTGGGGTCAGACCTGCAGCCCTGTTCTGGGAATTACAGAGCTTGGAGGTAGCCAAAAGTATGTTCAGGCTCTGGAATTAGCTTTGTCTGAACCACTAAACCACTGGCATTTGTGCTGAGGCACTTCTGTAAGTGTTGAAAAGGGGAGATGTCTTTGGGTATTTAGTCATTTAAGGGAGCTGCTTTGTCCTTCTCCTCTCAGACAGGTGCAGTTCAACCAGTCTTGCTCTTTAGGTGATGCATTGTTTTATGGACTGCTACTGTTTGTACATTTTTGAAAAAAAACTATTCCAGGATGGAAATGCTTGCATAAATATGCATGTAAAAAGGAATAGCCTTGTTAAAAGAGAATAGGCTCCAGAAATGAAGAGTCAAGACATCAATCTTTCCTTAATAAAGGATAATTAATTCCCCTTATAAAATTTGGTTTCTAACTGATTATAAATGCATTTTACTCTAAAGACTAATTTACCAACTGGGTCAGTGGCTACAATAGCATCCTCATCAGTTATATGATGGATAGAGGCACCTGATGCTACGTTTGCTCTTTGAAAGGTTTCCAACAGATCCCTTTGTCATTTTGAGACTGTGTTCGATCCTTAGCTTTCAAAAACAATAAAACATGCAATGACTTTGCAGTTGCTAATGCTGCATATTTATCAAGAACAAAAAAAATAGTCTATGCTGAAGCATAATACTTTCATTTATTGTTATTCAGAAGGGTACTAGTATTTCCTCATAATAATTTATTAAAGTTAGTGTAATGAAGAAGGGCCTATGTGCCCTGGGGTGAGCAGAGCAGCCTCTTGTTTTTTTTGGAATGTGGATGAGAATAGTATGTTTCTTTGCTTCTTCAGCTGTTTTGAAAGCAAAGTCTTAAAGTGTGCAATTTCAGAAAGGATACTAAACTGAATCTTTTAGGAGTAATAAAGAATAATTTTTACAGCTTTAATTATTTACAAAAGCTGATGCCTCAGCAGTGTGGCTCTGACTGTGGTTGAGCCAGGTATAAACAGACATTTCACTAGCTTTCTACATGCAGTTGTCAGCACAGGTTAATGCAGGCCTGACACAACCCTCAGATTCACTCTAGGGCCTCTCAGCACAGACTGCCCTTGTTATGAATGGTGTCAGGCAGTGTGATGGCTTTGTGTTCATGATGTAACACCCCCACTGCAGGTAGCAGAAGCTGCCACTTATTTTATTCTGGCTTGGGAACCTGAAGCACATTGAAAAAAAAAAAAAACAAAAACCAAAAAGAACCTCAACAAACCCACAAACAAACAACATAAAACCAGAAAGATAAGCATTTTTTTTTTCTTTTTAAAAAATATTTATGGGTATATCAGCCATCATTCATAAGTGGAAGCTTAGACTGTCCAAGTTCACAGACTTTATCAGTTATAAACTAGTTTTTGCAAAACCAGGTAAGTCTCCAGTGAGCTAATTGTGTCCTACTTAAGTAAGCCATTAAATGATGTAACAATGTAACGTGTTGAAATTACCAAGGTACATTTCAGAAAAGCTTAAGGCTTCTCCTTTTTTGACAATACTAATTTGTTCTATGATTTTATTTTTGGGTGATTACAACTGTATAATATTTGTATAATATAGATAGAATATAGAGAATATAACTGTTGTGGTTCAGAAATGGTATTCTCCAATTTATGTTCACTCCAAAGCACTCCAAACCAGGTGCTGCTCACTCACTCCCTCATCCCCTTTCCCCCTCCCCTGCAGCAGGATGGAGAGGGGAGTTGTAGGCACAAAAGACAAAACTTATGGCTTGAGATAAGAATAGTTTACTGGAAACAGGGATGGAATAAGGAAGCAAGCAATAACATCTACAATTTTGATAACAGAGGAACCGGTGTTACCTGACTTCTCCTTTCACCATGCTCAACCACCCCTTCCCCTGTCCCCAGAAATGACCTGAGGTTGTATAAAATATTCTCTATGCCTAAGCATGTGCCTCCTGGCTACTGCAAATATTACCCCTGTTGTGGCCAGAACCAAGCCATTATCCACCCCTTATTCCTCACTGTTGGCTTCTTGCCCAAATCCTACACCTTCCAGCTATATTTATACATACATATATACACAATCACAGGTAACAATTCCACAGGCAATGGCTGTCCCTCCAAGATGTTTCTTGAGTTCATTCAGTCCATGACATTCAGTCCATGACTGGGTTCTGTCGATCCTAGTGGTCTTCCAGGGCAGGAGGGATGGTGTGGTGTCATCTGGCTGCTGCATCAGGAGCTTATATCTGGTTTATCTGGATCAGTCCCTGCACCTTCTCCATGGTAATTATGGCAGACAGTGGCAGTGTCATTCAGCATCCTTTGTATCCCTGACTCCAGAATCCCAGGTGTTGCCCTGGAGTCTCTTTGGGTACTATTTGCTGGACATCCCAGGAAGGAAGGACCAGGAAGGAGAATTCTCCTTGGCTGCAGTATAAAGTACATTTTTTGCATCTTATCCTGTCCTGAATGGTCCAAGGGCTACTGCGTGAAAAATCTCTTTGATTTGGCAGGGCATCTCATCCCCCACAAGAGCTTTTCTGTTGCTTGTTAACCAGTCAGATAACCCAAACAGGACAAGCTGTCTTGTAGTGGGTCATTTTTGTGCCATGGGGCTAACTCTGGTCTCCCAACTGGCAGTAAACATCTTACTGCTGAAGTGAGATCTGGCAGGAAAAGCTTATTTTTTATAAACTGTTATAAAAAGTGGATGCTAGTCCAACATCCATTCACTTTACAAACTATGAAAGCCACACCAAAACTTCACAAAGAAGAAATCTTCTGTACATTTTCCTGAAAATGTGTGGAATTTCCCTCATGAGCAGAAATGCCTGTTTTGCTGTTACTCCTCAGGGGTTAAAGGAAGGAATCTGTGCACATTATAGTCATTTTGATGATAAGTTACATTCATCTCCCAATCAATACTATTGCTTTTGCTAACTTTAATATGGGTATCTTGATAGAGTGCACTGGTTTGTGTTATGCTATAATCTACTAGTAGTGTTTTTGGTGCAGAGATTATGCAATAGTAACATCCTCAAGTTGATATACTTGATGGAACAGATTTTAAAGTAAACACTCTTCTGGAAAGTAGAGGGGTTCCACTAAGTTATTGGAATACAGGTTTTTTTCCATTTGAAAATTACTTTTTAAGTTTTTGCCCTTAATCTATATGATGTAAGTTAAGTTGCTCTTAGTAATGATGCAGTATAATTTCAAATATCTAATAATTGTACACCTACACTTCTTGCCTGCTATTTTTTATAGAGGACTTCAGACAAAAGAGCACAAGGATTATGTAATGTTTATACTTAACTTGAGAGGTTTTTTCAGTTCATAACGAGGTATCTGGGACCCAAATGGGAAAATCATTGCCACTGGTATTCCCACTGCTGCTGGTTTATCTTCTAATTTTATTTTTTAATTGATGGAAGGAACTTGCTCAAAAAATCTGTCTTTTGACTGATTCATCCTACTGGGTTAAACAGAGATTTTACATCAGCTGAGATTTCTAGAAAGCAAATGGTTGCCCAAAACTCCCTGTAGGATCAGTGGAAAACATTAGTCCTGTGCCATGCCATGAGCCATCTTTATTTGAAGTATTAGTTCTGTGGTTAAATGAACCTTGAAATGTAGTCTTTTTTTTCTCATCTTGTGGCCACAAAGAGAACACAGGGAGATTAACCAAGATGTATCTACAGATTAGAGTCTGAAACTAGGCCTGGACTTCACCTCCAACACCACCCCAGCTTCTGTCATATTGGTGCAATGCTTTGATTTTCAGGATCTGTACATTGTCTTCCTATGAATCTTAGATGTTAAAAAAAATCTTTCTTCCTGGGTTAGAAGAATGCAAAACATCAATTAAGTTAGAAAATATTTTATCCAAACTCAAAGTATTACCGTAGTTTAGGATGATTAGTAATTACAATATATGTCAAATGATAGCATGGACCTTTGTTTTCTTTTTTTTTTTTCATCTGAACTTGCACATCAGCTGTAGAACATAGCACTTTCTGAAAATATGTTCTACGTCTCCTAGAAGATGCAAAACAAGAACATCACATTTGATGAGCTGGGCAAATGAATTCTCTTGGATAATTTATTAAGAGAAGAATTATGCTTTATTTGTAAGTTTACTTGTAAATGAATGAGTGGTCTCAGATCTTTTATATTGCTTTTTGACCACACAAGAATGATGCTATAGAGGTGGACTACATTCCATTACACTGAGACAAAATGGGGCAAACATTGTTACAGGATAAAACTGCATCGGTGAGGAACTCATGGAAAAAGCCCTTAATTTCCATAGGGGTACAGTCAGGAAAAACATATCAAATGTACAAAGGATGCCCTAGAATACCATTCTGTTCAGATCAATATACATTGTTATAACTTCTGAGCTCTTCAAATTAAATTCTGTGCTTTGTCATTTACAGTGTGGTGTTGTGTAGTATAATTTAAAATGAGAGGAGTTTATATATTTGTCATTCAAATCTAACTATGAAACAATATGCCTGTTTCAGTCTCTAAAGGCTTCCAGTAAGAAGTTCAGGACTTGCCTAAAATTCTAATATGAATTTTATAAACTGAGTTTGTGTGTGTATATGTATGTACAAATACCTGGCAAAGTGTGGAACAATCTTGTAATCTAAACTGACCTTTAACTGCTTTGCCTAGCGCCCTGAAGCACTGGTCCTGCTCATTACTGCTGTTTGACATTTTAAAAATAGCCTGAGTGCTGAACAGGTAAATGACAATTAGATGGCTGATGATATAAAATCAAATTTTGTGATTCATTGTGAGAAGTGAACTTGAATTTCAAGGATTTTTTTTTAAGGAAACAACAATCGGGCTTTTACAAGATAAAATTGTCACTTGTGTATCTGACAAAAGGAGATCTCGGATTTTAGTAGTATATCAAGAAAGATATTCTGGATAATCCAAGAAATGGGAAAAAATGACTGTTAAATTTTATTTCTGAAAACTGCAGCTTGACTACTGATCCAATTTTAATTATCTTATTAAATGTAATTTAATAGTTGTGATTTAAAAACATCTACCTGTGTGTGTGTGTGTGTTTATATGGAAATCCACAGGCATGAATGCACAGGAATTCCCTGCAATGCTCCAGACACCTCTGTAGAAAATGTTACATATTGCTCCACTGCTTGTAAATGGTTTTGTTGGAGCTTGAGATCATATATCCTTCCTTCATAGATAACAAATAACCTGCATGCACATATATGTGCTATGCTGCTAAAAGCACATTCCTGAGGCTGCAAAGTCAACAGTGTCAGATTTATGAGGAGTTAGAATGGAGGCTGCCTGGACAGCCTTAACCTACTCCATATGTATATGTGGTATGATACACTGCCATGGGCATACAAGACACTGATATCTTTTGTCTCAGCAATCCCCTGTGATAAGAAAGGATTGTATATTCTTTGAGTGAAAAAATAATTAATATTTTCCTTTGTTATATTTTTTCCAGCAGAGTGCTTGACCTTCACCTTGATAGTTACTTCTCTGTCATGTCTTATTCTTAAGACAATTTTTAATTTACTTACTGACACTTTTGGCCAACTTCAGTATAGTTTCAGAGTTGTTTACATGCAATAACTAATGTGATGTCTCAGTTTAGTGTTATATTTTACCTCAGTGCTTCTGCAATTCAGACAATAGAATCAGGAAATGAAATAGAAACAAAGCTGGGGACACACAGTTAATGCACGTCTATGGGAAATTAATCTCCAATAGGTTGCCAGGACATGTCCTCAATAGTTGTAGTATTAGATTGTGTTTTCCATTTTCTTAGTCCACTATGATTTTTCTTTTAGTGCATTTTGATGGTAATTTGTAAGGATCTGATGCAGTCCTGCTGTGATAACCATCTCCTTGAGAAGTGTGAAGTGACCATGAAAAAGAAACAAAGAATCCTAGAGTCTGATTCTCAATTTTGGAAGACATTTCTCACCTAATTTTGCTGTCACTTGACAGCATTATGGAATAATATGGGTCATGTTGTCTTTGCTGTATGAAACAATTACACCCACAGCTATAACTGAGGATAAAGAGAGACCTTTTGGATTGCCTCGCTAACCATGTTGAAACAGCAGAGTCTGTCATAACGCATTATGATGATATAATTTGAGCATGGTACCTACAAAAGGCTGAAATGCTTGTGGGGAGACCTTATCACTCTACAGCTCCCTGTTTATAACCAGGTGAGGGTTGGGCTCTTCTCCCAGACGACCAGCAAGAGGACAAGAGGACACAGCCTTAATCTGCCCCAGGGGAGTTTAGGTTGGACATTAGGAGGAATTTCTTCACAGAAGACTGGACATTGGAATGGGCTGCCCAGGGAGGTGGTGGAGTCACTGTCTCTGGAGGTGTTTAAGAAAAGTCTGGATGCAGCATTTGGTGCCATGGTCTTGCTGAAAAAGTGTGTTAGGTGGTGTTAGGTTGGATTCGATGATCTCAAAGATTTTTTTTGAACCTAGCTGATTCTGTGATTTTGTGATTCTGTGGTTGCTTGCAGACCAGTTGGCTAAGATTATCCTGTGGCTTATGATATTGCTATAAAATATAGAAATTATCTCTAATTACTACTAGAAAAGCACACACATAAAAGGCCAAAAAGTCTCAATTTGCCCATACTTTCTAAGTTTTTTGTCTGGTGTTAACTCTTACCTGCATATAAATTACATGCTTTTTACATTGTGTATAAAAAATTCTTTTTTGACATTTTCAAGATGAAACTTCTCATGATGTCCATAAAAATTCAGAGTTATAAACTATGTTTTTTTTTGGTTGGGAGATAGTTCATTTCCTTCAGAGTGACTCCTGTGGGGCTGTGTTTTGTACTTGTGCTGAACACGAGGTTGATAATAAAGGCATGTTTTTGTTATTGCCGAGTTGTGCCTGAAGAGGAATCAAGCCTTTTCACCTCACGCTGGCCTTGAGAAGTCTGGGAGTGCACAAGACATTGGGAAAGGGAAGCAGGTGGGACAGCTGACCCAAGGGATGTTCCAGACCATGTGGTGTCATTAAGCATTTTAAAACAAGAGGGAAGGTTGGCTGGGGGGCACTGCTCAGGGACTGACCGGGCATCGGGTTGGTAGTGGAGAGCAATTCTCTACTTGCTTGGTCTCCTTTATTTTCCTTTCTATTACACTTTGTTATTATTACTATTTTATTTCAATTATTAAGCTATTGTTATCTCAAACCATGAGTTTTCTCCCTTTTCACTCTTTCAAGTCTCTTCTCTACTCCCCCCACCTTCCTCCCCCTCCAATCCTTTTGTGGGTGGGGGAGTGATCCAGTGGCTGCGTGGGGCTTAGTTGCTGGCTGGGGTTAAACCATGGACAGTCCTTCTTGGCACTCTGGTTTGAAGGGTTTGAGATAATCACAGATTTAGCAGAGCATATTAGAAAGGATTTTTGTCTGTTAATGATTTCAGGTCACAATATTGATTCATCTGTTCTCAATATTTATTAGGTCGGCATTGTGCTTGAGTATTTTGCTGTGCATGTTAGAAATTGCTGTTGGCTTTTGAAGTTTGTTGTGCTCTGTAGCTGTTAGTCATGTTTTGCCTGAGAAATTTGTTTTTTAAAATACTGACCTCAAGCTTGATCTAGTATTTGGGCTCTGTATTGAATCCATTAGTGTGATTCCAGTATTTCTTATGGAAACAATTAAAAAATACTTCTTCTGAGAAGTTTTTGTGGAGGAAGTATAGAATGACACCTTTGCTACCTACTCTGATGTTCTCTCCCTTATTGTAATAAATTCTCAGTATCTTGAAGATTCTTGGGTAGTTATAATACTAACTTTGATATTTCTTAGAAAAAATCAAAGCAATATTCCTAACATTAACAAGTAATTTAGGAATATGATCCAGACCACACAAGAACATGGTCCATATGATGTGTAGGCAAATATGGACAGGTATCTAAAGAATTTCTCACCTCCAAAGGCCTGGAACTTCATTTCCAAACAACTGTAAGATCCTGATTAAATTATAAGACGTTTGAAAATAAAAAAAAATATTCTTTGGCTAATCCAAAGAAGCACAATTTACCACACTGTGTAGGACTCTGGCCAGCATCCTCAAAACATTGCTCAGTATTCTGCAAACATAAAATACACTCACCACAGACCATATGGTCTTAGCCAGGTCTTCACCAACACTAGTTCCAATGCATTTCTGAGTTAGAGTTGTGCAATACTCAACATGGTTTGTATTAATACACAGCTGACTTGTAAGTCATTATTAAACCATCTACCAACAGGTTGGAGTTTGAAAGCATATGAAGACATTTGTCTTCCCTCCTGTGTGGTCACAAAGAAAAAGCTGTTTGCTGGTGTCAGGGAGGTTCTGTGGAAGAAACTTAACTGCAGAAGTAACTCTTTGCAGGTGTAACCATGAAGCTAAGCTGCATCTTCCTTGTGGGCATGGTCTTGTGCAGAAAAGGCAGAAGGTTTGTAGAGAGAATGGAAGGCTTGTATTTTCTTAGAGGCCAAAAGCTGCTTTCATATAAATTTTCAGGTGTGCCTCAGATAGACCATCAATTTACCCAAGCTAGTACCACTCAAATAACTTTTTTCAGTTTTGGCAAGTAGGGGAGAAAAAAGTTATAACCAAGAGTATGAATAAGAAGAAGCACTAGGGTGACCACAGTTAGTGTGTTAAAATATATCAGGGACAACAGTTTACTGAAGTTGTTGGGAACTTGACAGAATTTGGAAAAAAAAAAACTGCAAAAAAATATTTGGAAGGCAAAAATGAAATTCTCAATGTTGTTTTTGTTTTGTTTTGTTTTAAGAGAATATGTATTCTATTTAGTGGTATCTTTTCTCTAAAGATGCAGTGAGATAAAATGAGAGCAACTTGAAGCCTGAATAACTGTTTGGTTTTGATACTCAAGTAGTACACTTCTGATAGATAAAAATATCTTTGGAATATCTTACAGAAAAATGCAATGAATCCTGGGTCGCTCTCATGCTTAGACAGAGGATAGGGAGCTACTTATTTGGGTCTCCTTAGCTCTTGAGGGTTGACACAGCTGAAATTCTGTACTTCAGAAGTGCTGCTGCACTCCTTAAGTATAACCAGTTAAGGAATTCTAGAGAAAAAAATGGGCTTCTGGTGCACTGACTTTTGTATTCCAGTAGCAGTCAATGTGTATCAAACTGATATGCCACTTCCTCACAGAAAAGATTATGGCCACATATACCTACTGTATCTAAATTTTAATGCTGCTATTTATACTTTGATTGTAAATTTGTCCTTCTGGACTTTAATGTCTACAACATCATCAGTCTGTCTGTGGGAAAACTAGAAACCTCCCTCTGCTCACTGCACTTGTGTTTCCATAGTGTCATCATGTAGAAAACACATTCTCTGAAGCAGGTGTTGAACTTAGTTCTGCTTCATGTTTGAAATGTGTATTTGTTGTCTTCTTTCTATATGTTGTACAGAAAAATGCTACTAACAAAACATGAACTGTGCATTCCACCTACTGTCACTTTGTTAGTTTCAATACTTCCATTACTGCCGTGATTAATTACAAATCAAGTCTTCTAAATGTGTACTAAGCGTTATAAGGATGAAGTATACCTTTGTTTTCAGTTTACAATACTCCTTGCTTCATCTGTTTGGGCTCACCCCAGACATTGCAAACTATTATGGATGACCAATTACAGTACAAGTTTACTGGTTACTTAAAAAGTATCTGTCATAAGACTAATTATCTATAAACAACATATTTATCAGGGGGAGCTCTAATGGCAGCTCAGAGAAGAAAAATATAGTCAGCCCCTTAATTTCTTTTTTCTTGATGAAAATTTCTTGTACTCACTTTAGAATCAGTTTTTCTCACTAAGAAGAAGAGATGTTTAGCAGTTTAGGGATTATCTATTTTCAGTTTCTTTGGATTGTCAGAGGTGGATTATTTTCCAACCAGTGAATAAATCTGAGACAAAATCCTGGACTAGGGAAGTCTCATTCTTGGCAGAGGTGATGAAATATCCTTGCTGGCTATTGGAGGCAGGGGGACAACCAGGGTGTGACTCATCTTTAGTAATGGCACAGTGTATCTTGTCATTGTGGTATATCACTGTATGCTGATGGTTGTCACAGTTTCATTGGGCACTAAAAGACATTTCTTTGGTTCTCTCTTGAACATAGATGAAGGTGCAGGAGATCTGTCACCTCCAGAGATTTGGTGGTGGTTGTTTCACAGAATTCCTGTTGCTTGTTACAGGAATCATCTCCAGAGCTTCTAACAAAGGAAGGCCTGTTGGAGAAGTGTTATGGAGATAACTGAAGTGAGAGCTGAGAGGAGGAGGCAGCAGAGTATCTGCAGGCAAAGGAATGCACTGTAAGTTCTGTACTTGGCTTTCTCCATATAAACTGCTGGAGTGATGGAATAAAAGAAGCTAGCTGTAGGAGAAGCAAAGCAGAAAAGGGGAAGAAAGGTGACTATTGGAGCAACAAAAGAAGAAAAAAAAAGGCAGCTATGTGAAATAGTTTCACTCATTCCATGTTCAAATAACAATATTTTGACTGTTTTTTGCTGTTGTTAGGGACAAATATTGCATTGTAGTATGTCTTTAAATATGCCTACATACTTATGTAGCAATTTGCAAATGTCTTGAAAATCCAGCCTACCTGTGAGGCATGACACTGCATGCAAACACAAATAATTGAATATCTATTCTTTGGTAAGGCACCTTGAATGGAAAATGAATCTTCATGAGTTACTACTCAAATCCATGGTTTTCTCTTTGCATATGCAGCTACAGTATCAATCCTGATGACTTTAGAACAAGGGTAGGGAGGAAGAAAACAAAATAAAGGACAACAGACATCTCAAGATCAAGACTTTTTCCTTACCAGTAAAGTGTAATAAATTCCTATTGGTAAGTTGTCCTTTTCTGCTGTACTTATATAAATTTATTTACTCGAGTGTTACTGGTTTTCACAATGCTGTTCTTGCTGCCTTTTAGAGTAGCTATCCTCATTTGCCTTCCTTGTCCCAGAGTGAGAAAAAGAATTTAGAAAACTAACTCGCCACTGCTAAGGTTCATTTAGCAAACTTGGGATCTCTATTATAGTTTGCCTTCTGGCTGTCTCCCTGTCTGGCATGCAGCACTGTATCATCCAGTTTCTCAGAGAAGTATAATTGGCATATTGAAAACAGCAGCAGAAAACAGATTAAGGTCTGAATTAAAGCTTCAAGTCTTACAAATAACAGTTGAACGTTTTTTATAGGTTTTTCAAAGACATTTCTAGCAGATAGGAACTCTTGAGTATCCTAGACAAAATCAGTAGGAGAGCCATAAGATTTTTTTTCCTGTCTCTTGTAATGTGTGTTTATATGATTTTAGTACTGCCTTTACAGTTTGAGAATCTTCTTTATGTTGCCTGGTTGAACAATATGAGCTACAAATTAGATGACAATTATTCCAGTCCTTATAGCTAGGCAAATGGTGAAGAATATATGTAAACTCTTATCCATCCGCAGCAGCTGATGTACTTCTTCTAATGCAGAGAAATATAATTATACTTAATACACGGTTCATGTAGCCAATGAAATAAAAGTAAATTTCTAGGGCAGCTACTTGAAGCTGCAAGTCAATTATCAGCATATTCTTCATTATTTCTAGTTTACTTGAAGTATTTGTTAAAAATAAAGCAAAATATTTTTAACCTGAGTGCCCCTGACAAGTAAACCAAGCAGCTGAAAACTTTGACAGCAAGGGAACCTTCAAAATGTCTGATAATTTACTGTATTAAGTGCAGATAAGGAGCCTGGTGTTGATTAGGTACTTCTGATGTTAGCAGGGTTTCTGATCCTAGTAATAGAGCTTTTTAATAATTTGAAAACTGAGAACAGTTTATAATTTTAATACTGTGACTGATAAACTATTACTTGGGTGCTTTGTGGATACAGGACTTCTATTATTTTATACATATTATCTGATACAAATTCAGAAGAAAAGATTTTCTCTTAAGCAATACTGCTGGAACTTTTGAAATATCCATACTGATTCTACCTTTTAGTGCCATTCTTTTCCCAATATTAACTTCCCCTTCAATATCCATCTCTTCTCTTCAAGCAGCTGTTGATACTGCAAACAGTGAATCGGCTGAGTGAAAGGCAGGCTTAGTGGAACCTCTTGGCCAAACTTCATTCCAAAATGTATAATTTGCAAACTAGTCTTGATAATGTCAATTTAAGCCTAAACCACAGCCTTTCAACAACCCTTTCCCTCCCTGCTTATCAGTTCAACCAAACATATTGGTTTGGCCTAAATGTTTAACTTAAGATATGCCACTTGAAGCTAAGCCTTCTACATCCTCTTTTGTTGTTTTTAGCTAATGAGAATAATTGATCCTTTTCTTCTGTATATCATCCCTTTATGTGTTGGTAGACATTCACATCTAGACATAGACTTTTTTTTTTCTAAAATAAACACACCTTGTTATCTTAATCTTTCTTCAGATATCCTGATTACTTCTTTTTTCCCCAGCACATGCTTGAGATTTTTTTTTTTTTTTCTTCTGAACTTTCTTGGATTTATTTACTTTGAAATGTGTCAATATACTGCTTTAAATAAGATTGAGTTATTGTAGGAAAAAATGTGCTAGAATTCCTTGTATAATTTTCTGTCTGACTAGTGTGATCTTTACTTTGGGGGTTTGGGGTTTTTTGGGTTTGTTTTTGTTTGGTTGGGTTTTTTTGGTTGTTTTGTTGCTTTTTTAAAATCTACCAGAAGTCTTTATTCTAATAACACTTCTAGTGCTTGCTTTGCATGGCTTGGGATGCTGGTCAGACTATAAATTCTCTTATTACACCCTTGTTGTCCTTTCTGCCTTCATTTTGGGTGGTAAATGGATCAGATGCCTAGTGTCAGCATCTGACAACAGCACTTTTTTTGGAGAGTCTGTCCATTGAAGTGGGTCACAATCCAGAAAAAAAAGTCACCTCTACTCTGTGTCCATGCATAGATGTATTGCATTGGGGGAGGAATGAGGAAGGTACCTGTGAGGTGCCCAAAACACACAGGTGATCTTTACCCATCACTTGTGGCATTTTAGGATACTTCAGAATAATATCACGTGGATCTTGAAGTTTTCACTGGAGTTCATAGAAATATTACTATCAAAATTGTGGAATGCAGGCAGGATGGGGACAGTTGTGTGAAACTTCCTGATTCTGTAGCATTGAACTGAAGAGTGTGTGCAGGTTTTATTCTGCACAGTATCAGTTCAGCATTAATGATAAGAGCCCTGAACTGGTCTGGTAATGCCAGTCATCTTGCAGTGTAGGGCAGACTCATTAATAGATTCTGCTTATCTGAGATTATAGTTTACTGATAAGCTTCTTAGGTGAAGTCTTTTTCCTTCTGACAATACTCTATGAAGTTTTATCAATAGAAATACAGGACTGGAGCCACACAGCATTTCTGTATTGAATTTCCCTCCCTGCTGACACCTATGAACTGCAGGAAAATGCAGTAGCAATTTGAAATTTACTTTCCTCCATAACATTTTGAGCAAACAACAGTTTTGATGTAATATGGAAATTAAGACATTGGTTTACACCTACTGATGCTGAAGGGTTAGGAGAGAGTATGAAGTATACCAAAGCTTCTAGAAACTAATCTAAAACTTGCAGTTTTGGTGTTTTTCATGGACACATGGAATGAGGCTATTTAGGTGTTAGTGGAGTACATTAAGGTGGGGTTTTATTAAGTTGTCCTTATATTTTAAAGGAGACACAAAATAAATGTATTTGTACTGTCCCTTGATAACCCTACTCAAAGAAGTATGATGAAAACCTCTGAAGAACTAATCAACCCCTTGCTGGTGTTTCAGTCTGTTTAATTTATATCCTACCACACTGTGTGTACTGTTAATGTGGTCTGTGACATCTGTATTATTTCTTTGTTATAGAACACATATCTAAGTAAAAATACAGTGGGTTTTTTAGTACTTGAATGGAAATTCTTCTCAGTAGGAATCTGAAGCTCAACTTTTTCAATGTGCAAATGCAGTTAAAAAAGAAAAAGAGCTAATAACATTTTATATCATTGAATTCTCATTCTAATTTGCAATAAATATTATTATTTTAAAAGGAAGGAGGTCAGTGTTAAAAAAAAAAAAAACAAAAAAACAAAAAAACACAAACTTGCTGAACTTTCCAAAACGGTAAAATTAAATATATAAATTTTGTACCTGGCTCTTGAAAGACCTCACACAAACCCCTAGTTTGCTTACATCTTCTGAGTTGGAGAGAGTTACTAATCTGTCAGAAACTAACTGATGCCAGAATCCTGAAAACTTGTGAGCTTTGAGACAGTTCAGACTTTCAAGTTCTGCTCCATCTCTAATGTTTAATACATGCAGTTTTATACTCTTTGGAAGTCAAAATATACACTTGAAATACCAGTCTCAAATCCTTCTGAAGTGTGTGACACTTCTCTCTGTTAATATATAACATTTTAGATGTGCTTTGGGCCTGAATGAACACATGAATGTGAGGAACTGAGGCAATCCAAAGGGAGTAACATAGGCAGCTCCTCATGTGGGATAATCTGTTGATCTTTGAATGAAGATGGAAACATCATTAACATTTTTGAAACAAGACAAATTTGAAAAAAAAAAACAAAACAACCAACATTTAGGCATGTCACATGCTGCAGAACAGTAATTGAACTTTTTAATGATGAAGATGAGAAAATATTTCCATACATATTTCCACTACATTCCTATACGTCCATATGCAGACAATGTGGTATGATTGTAAATTACTTTGCAAAATCAATAAAACAGATATGGTTTTATTAATTTTAAGTATTTGCATATTAATATTTAAAACTCAATCAAACTTTCAAAAAAATTACAAAAAATTTTGAAGCCTGATTACTTTGAGAGGACAGCTTGTAATCAAGATCTTAAATTATGGATTAACAAGAAGTTCAAGAGTATAAGCAGGAGATGTCGAGCTAGTAAGTGGAAAGGCAGACACCTGACCACATCTCCAGCACATTTCTGTGCTGCAGTAAAAGCTAATTATATCACTGGACTAGAAAGCAAGGCATTTGGAGTGTACATCTGTCTCTGCCAACCTTTCTGTGAATGTGACCTGTGGGTTAGTCTTTCCATATGTGAGAGATTTTTCCCTCATCCCCTGCTTTAATCACTTACCTGCTAGAGCCTTCCCAGGCAGGGATTGTTGTTCAATGCATTAACATCTGACTCAGGAGTGCTGCAGCCTGCAGAAGTCACCTGGATCTTGCCTAGAGCTCCCAGAAACCCAGACTGGCCCTACCTTGCCTGCCTGAAGCATGAAAGAAATATTTCATGTTCATAACCAAATGTCTGTAAGATCAGAGCTCAGTACCACAAATGTAGCTCAATACAAGAATGGTACAACTATAGTCTCTAAGTTTTTCAAATGAAGGGTATAGGCATTTACAGGACTGTGTGCTGAGAAGTTACAGACCTGAGAAGGGAAATGGTGATCAATCTGATAATTACACTGTAATAGAAAACACAGAAAAATCTGATAGAGAATTATATTGTAACAGAAAACATAGAAACAAAGATGGCTGTCCCTCACTAAAAGTTGTGACAAGTATCTGTTTATGGCACTTAAAAAAGAGTCAACAGAAGTAAGACTCTGTTCCTTCCTCAGCAGGAAGGCCAGCTGTGTCTTAGTGTCCCACACTGTGTGGTAGTGGTGTCAAAGCAATCATACAGTATGTGCTGGCTTTTCTGAACAAGATCTCTCCACTCTATATCTATTCCAGTGCAATTCAGACAATGCCCTTACTCCTATAGCCATTTTTATGTGCATATGATTCCAATACAATAGATTCAACGTAGGTAATTCCCATACTCACAAAAATGCAATCTTTTCACATAATCCGTTCACCTTCATGCTCACTAAGCCTTTTTGTGAGGGTTGTTTTGGCAGTGTTGTACTCAGTCCCATGACAAAGTATATACCAGCTTAGATCTACATCCTTTTCAAGGGGATTTAAGCCACAGGCTCAACCCATTCCATTCTAAAGTATTTTTCTGTAAAGACTGTCCTACACTGCTGCTGCTTCACCTTCAGCCTCTGCAATGTGTTTTTCTTTTCATGTCTTTTCCCAGCTTTCCCTTTCCAAGTGCTGTGGAGAGATTTCTTTTTATGTGGTACCTAGTTCTGGTATGATGCTTCTTGCTCCATCTGCAAGAACCAAATCTCAGATGCCATGTCAAGATGATTCAATATATTTTTTTATTGCTATTCTTCGTGTTTCATAAGTTCAGAGTCTTCTGGCTCTGCATTTACATTAGCCAGGGTTGTACTGTAAAATCAGAAAAGAAAACAAAACTTTCTTGAAGTTTGATGACCATTATTTCATGGTCAGCCTCCACAGTGTAGAAAATTGAATCTTAATTTCCTGTATTTATTGTGGAAATTCAAATCCACTTCTTTTTGATGAATACAGCAACTTTTCAAAAAAAGATGAATTCCTCCTGTGTGTGGAGAGTGCTCTTACTCCTTCAGATTGAAGGCTGCCCTTTGAATAAAAAAAAAAAAAAAATCATGAATCACTGAGGTATAAAAAGAGAAAGGAAAAGGTTAGGAAATGTTAATAAAAAGAGGCTGGGAAATGTTTGTGAAATCCAGAATATGGGTAATTTTGAAAACAATTTCTGTTTTAATTTTAAGATTTGATGATGCCAAGATATTTTATCATAAAAATGTCTGTGGAAACTAGACACATTCTCTTCCAGAGAAAAGAGACTGTCATTGTAACACCAAAGTGTTATAGGTGACACCAGCTATAAGAATGGCTCCTGAAGTACCCCTGGGATTATTTTGAAGGCAGAACCAACTTTAATAAAAATGTATTCAGCACACTGTGGAAACTCATTAGGTGATAGATAACCCACTGCACTACAGTAGTAGAGTTTTTTATTTTTTTAGTGTTCAACTATTTAAATAAAAGGACTTTACTGTTTAACAAAACACATTGTTGTCTCACACACAGAAATATGAATTTAGCACATCTCATTTTCTAACAGCTCTACACTTTTATCGAGTTGCTTTTGTTTTCTTCCTGGTTGCACTGTGATTACATTCTTTTATCAGATATTAATTTAAAAGGACTACAATGAATCCAGGTAATATTTTAAGTATCAATTGTGTTTTAATAACTTGCATAGCAATTCTTCTTATTTTTAATACCTTATTTTCAGAATATTACCGTTATCCTAAAATTTGCATGGAAGAGAGAAGTTCTTTTCATTTTTTTTGCATACCTTTGCTGATGCAACTCCACTTCTTGGGAATGTGACACAGTGCATTACCAAAATAAAACCACACACATAGCATGTTGTGCTATGACTAAGGGCAAATAATATTAAGTACTGATTTATATGCTAAGGCATGACCCTGCAAATGTTTGCTATGACTAAGTTTACAATATGCAAAAAATTTACTTGGATCTGTAAACATTTGCATTAACAGGGCAAAATAAAGAGCAGCTGGAACGTACTCTGCATGTGTCTAAAATGGAGGAGTAACACGAGTACTCAGGTACAGGTAGAATAGCTGCACACTATTTCAAATATATGATATACTTCTTCCTCTCATTTAAGAATAAAAATGAAGCAGGGTGATAAGATCTGTATGAGTATCAAATTTAATTTTGTTTTAATTCTCTTTCCGTTATTATGAGTAACTACAGGCAGAACTAATGCAGTGTCCTTACTATTTTCCCTTAAAATGAATCAATAATACAGTGGTAGTGATCTGGGAAAGCTACTGCTACATGACAGTGGGAGGAAGAAGGTGCTCTTCTGGCCCATGTTATTTAAAAAAATATAGCATAGGTACAGACTGATGAATTTAGCCTCCAAGAATGATCTGTAGTGTGTGTTTTTCTAGCTCTACCAGTACAATCATTGCAGAAAGTTTTTTCAGAAATTATAGTGATGGCACAGTAGTACTTTCTAACTTTTACTTAAAAAGACCCAAACAAAATAAATTTCAAAACTACAAAAGGGTCAGATTCAAATAAGAAAACTTTTGAATAAATAAAGATACCTACAAAATATTAAAAAAAAAAACCCAAAAAAAATTGTAGGCAGAAGCATACTTGGACCATCCTCACTAACTATTAGAGTGTCTTCCTGAAGCCACCTTTGTTGCATGTGACTGAATAATGAAGAGTTAATTTTATCTTCAAGTGACCTTAACTACAAATTACTGCACTGCCAATATTGTAGTTGTCACAATGCTGCCAGCTATTCCCCAACGATGCAGTTTAAATGTTATGCATGTAGGAGGAATTAGAGGAGTGCTTACTGAAAACCTAATTAACCCCCTAATGCATTTAAGGTGAACTCCTTGTTCCTAAATCTCTGAATATGCATAATAACAACAGCCCACCATGGGGAGGATTGTGTGTCCATATTAGAGAATCTTTAAAAGATTTAATTAGCTGGCTGTAGGTGTGTAGAAGAACATGAAGGAATTTTTAACTTGACTTTATGACAGTCTTCTCTTACCCCTAAGACAAAGTCAAAAGGATCTGATCCCTAGCTTGTTTCACTAAATCATAAAGCATTTTAGTAAATAAACGATGTTGCTTCAGCTCACTATAGGAAGCTATGTGTAACTCAAGAGCTGTAGAAAGCTCTGCTTAAACAAAAAAGAAACATTCTATGTTCTTTGATGGAAAAAATTCAAGGAGTAAAAAAACTCATACAGCACAGTTCTCATATGTGAAAGATTATCTGATCAATAAAGACTGAAGTAAAATGTCCTTATATCAGCTTGAGGCCTGAATCTCTGGTGGTTCTTTCTTCAGGCACCATATTTCTCCTACTTGACTTGTTTGAAGAAAAAAAAAAATTAATCAGAATTTGTGCTGGTTTGGACTGCAGTAGAATTGATTTCATTCCCAGTGGCTGGACTGGGGCTGTGTTTTGGATTTGTGCTGAACACGGGGTTGATAACACAGAGATGGTTTTGTTATTGCTGAGCAGGGCTCACACAGAGCCAAGGCCTTCTCTGCTTTTGGTGCTGCCACTCTGGTGAGGAAGTTGGGGGTGCCTGGGAGGGTGGGAGGGGACACAGCCAGGACAGGTGACCCCAACTGACCAAAGGGATATTCCAGACCATGTGACATCATACTCAGTAAATAAAGTAAAGGGAAAGAAGGAGGAAGTGAGGGAGAGGGGGGACATTTGGAGTGATGTTGTTTGTCTCCCCAAGTCACCATTAGGTGAGATGGGGCCCTGCTCTCCTGGAGATGGCTGAACAGCTGCCTGCCCATGGGAAGGGGTGAATTAATGCCTTGGTTTGCTTCACTTGTGTGAGTGGCCTTGGCTTTCCCTATTAAACTGTCTTTATCCCAACCCTTGAGTTTTTGTGTTTTCATCCTTCCCATTCCCTCACCAGGATCCCACAGGTGAGAGGATGAGTGAGCAGCTGTGAGGTACCTGGATGCTGGCTGGGGTTAAACCATGACAGAATCAACATAAATTTGCTTCTGTTCAGCCCCAGACAAACATGGCCCTAGATGTAACATTTTAAACCAGATTAGTTTTCACTAGAACTGTAAAAGGCAGTGCTTGCTACAATTTCTAGCTGCCATCTGCTTTACTTTTGCCTGGAGAGTACAGCTTGGTTAAGGAAAAATTGGTTTTAAGGGTGTATTTTGTTTGTATGTGTGGTTTGGTTTTGGGGTTTCTTTAATTCTTCTTATAGTAGGCTTTGAGTGGAACCCAAGAAATTGTCACACCACAGCGACTGCAGAGTGAATAATCCCCATCAAGAGGCAAAGATGAGGTCGTGGTGACCAATGCCAGACTCTACCCAGGTATGATCACTTATGATCACATATGATCACTTAATTTTTCACTGGTGTGATAAACATAAGTGTGTAAAAGCAAAAAAAAAAAAAAAAAAAAAAAAAAAAAAAAAAAAATCCTTTATGGAGACAAACAAACTATAGTCCTTAGGAGATAATTTCAAAGAAATAAATGCCTTTTACCACCTGAATTGTAACAGTGACTTTGCAAATCTTCCCCTATATGACCAAACCAAGCAAATTAAATGAAGCTGAGGCAGACCAGTTCAGTAATTTTAGAATAATAAACAATGGCAATGCCATTTTCACATGTGGGCAACTGAACTTTTTTGGTGTTTTTGCTGCTGTTTTTTTTTTAAATAAAGGTGAGTCAGGTTACTCAGAGGTATGCAGTATTTCAGTAGGAATTCAGTAGCAATTCTTTACACAAAAGTTAATTTACTTAACTTGTCCATTTTCAGGTTTTATTTATACCACTGCTAGAGGACAGAACATTTTAAAGTTCAGCTCCTCAAGGTGAATGTTGTTGTATTCTCATTTATTGTATTTTTGTGTATTCAGTCTGTTCCCTGTGAATAAAATGTGTGAATGGCCATGACTCTCATACTGTGGAAAAGATGAGAACTTCAACAATGAATCAGAGAAATCAAAGGCTGAAGTCTTATAGGCATGAAATATTGGTTTTGTACCACAGCAGCACTGAAGAGAATTTTCATTAGGGCCATGCCCCAAAGAAGAACTTCCTTATTCCTGCTTCTTATGGTAACCTTACACTCACGGCAAAACATCAGAGGGATGAGCTCTCCATCTTAGGGCAATCAGTAATATCAGAGAATTTTGTCAGTGTAATTTAGGAGAACCCGAAGATTTAGCTAGAGGTGTGGGAGTTTTTTTGTTGCTAGATTTTTTTTAACATAAGACACAACATTCACAAATGATATGTGTAATACAAACATATCATTCTACTTAACTGTCGAATTTTATTAGATTTTTTTTTCTTCTATATTTAGTTAATTATGTGGTTAGGGACAAGCAGTTAATAGCACGTTATACCCAAACTTGTTATGCCTCTTAATATTTCATAAACCAACTCTGTTATGACTCTTTAATTTTGCATATATATATAAATTTGCAAGTCTATATTTTGTGTGCCAAAAAAAGACAAGATGTGACCACAAAGTTAAAAACATACAGGTAATTAACAATAATTGACACTTAATGAGAAGTTAAAAAGGAAGCTTTTACCTTTTTACTTACTTAACCACAACTTTTGTTTCATATTATAGTTGAACATCAATACAATAAAAAAATGGATAAGTTGCACCTGTAGTTTTAACTAAGGAAGACGATACTAAACATGTATGAAATGTAATATATATGCTCCAAGAATGTTAAAAAAAATTGGAAAAAAACTATAAATATTTCATTGTACATTTGCAGTCATTGCATTTCTTAACTTTAGTCATTAAGCATTAATCTGTTTTGCTGAAATGATACAGCTTAAAATAATAAATGGATCAAAATATATTAAATATAGGAAACTATTTCTAAAAGGAAAAAAGAACATGAAAAGTAATAGACGGATTTAGTTGCTGTCAGACATTTTAAAAATTACTTTAAACCTCTTCTGACACTTGAATATATCTTTAAATACCTTATGGCAGCTCTTCAACCTTCTTAGTATTGGGAGCAGGATGGAAGATGAGACCTTATAACAGTGCTAGGAACGACCATGCAGTGCCATAACATGCAAAAGTTGAAATCATATTTAAGTATTGCTTGTAAACTCTGGTTTCTTCTCCAGAAGAGAACCCTGTAGTTTACAGAACATATCAATAGACAGAGGATTTTGTGGTTTTTTTGTTGTTGTTTTTTTTTTTTCAATTTTGGTGTTGTTAGCAGTGATAAAAAGTATTTAAAAATTAGTCCAGCCCAGGCTCCTGTGTGGGCCGTGTGACCCACAAGTCTGTGGTGCCATTTGCCCTCATCCTGCATTGTGCTGGCCCTGGAACCTGTGCCAGGATGAGCTGAGAGGCAGAGGCTGCTGCTGTTTGTCTGAGCTTTATCTGGCAAAAGGTCTCTCCTACAGCATGGGAATCCTCATCCTGCAGGGACATGGACAGGCAGCCTAAGCCCATGCTGTAACTACTGCTATTCTGGAGGAAAGGAGACTGTAGACTGCTCTTTGAGAGTTTTTGGAAATGGCTACAACTTTAGACAGGTAAGAAAACTTCTCCTTTTATGCTTAGTCACAGGCTGATGCAAAGTTGCTGTGCTTGGCAGCTGAATGCTGACCTGTTTGAAGGGGACACGGCAGGGCAGTGCTCTCAGTGGGGGTAAATTATACATGTTCAGTACCAGCCTGGTGTACTCAATAGTTTGTACTTGCACCCATATTTTTTGTTTTGCAGAGTCACTTAGGTTGGCAGGAACTCTCTGTGGAAGCAGGGTCAGCTTAGAGCAGGTTTTTGAGGACTCAGTCCAAACCTGACTGCACAAATGAGTTCTCTGGGTTACTTGATCTTGTGTTTCATCACAGTAAAAACATGCTTTCCTGTGTTTGGATGGAATTGCATGGTTTTATTTTTTTTTAATTTGTTTTAATTTGTTTTAATTTGTTTTTCATGTTTTGTAGTTTTTGCTGCCTGCCTTTTTCTCCTGTTAGTGGGTGTTACTGAGAAAAGCCTGGCTGCTCCTCCTCCATTCCCTTGCATCAGGTATTCATAGACATTGAGAAGGTCTCCCTGAGCCTTCTCCTCAGTCTGTGCTCTCAGGCTGTACTCATATGAATGATGCTTCTGTTCCTTTATTGTCTCTGTTAATCATATCCAAAAGACATCTCAGCTAGTCCACAGAGGATGGAGCACCAAACTGAAAATGTTATTTTTTTCAACAAATATAACTCTCAGAGGCTCTAGTTAAGATACTGGCTATGTAACAGAGGCATTCAGGTGAACCAGGAAATACTGAAATGACTTGTGGAGGCAGGAAATCTTAGTAGCTGCTATATCTAGTTAACAATGAGAAGTCCAACTTTCTATTTTCAAACAAGGAATATTAAAATGAACATGTTTCATAACAGATCCTGGAATGACATACCTGTGACTGCTAAAGATCAGGCACTCACAGAGGTAACATGCCATGGAATTTTGTGTCCTGCTAATGGAATCAGGGATTAACACTCCTAAGGGTCACCTAACACAGGCAAGAGATATTCTCCAGTTGGATGGATTGTCAACCCACTACTGACCATAAAAGAAAAGGAAAAAAATAAAATAGCCCACGGGGAAGAAGATAATCTGGTTTTGATTACATACAGAGCTCAGGAGAAAAAATCACAAAACCAGCTCCTTTCCCATTAAAAAAAAAAATCCACAAAGCAAACCAGAAATAGTGATTTATTCAGGCAGCAAATGTCCACATATAAGATTTTAAGCTGAAATCTGCATTTCCAAACTGTATCTGAAAATTAGTTTGGGGAAGGAAAAGAAAGTTTTGAAATGTCCAAATAATTGTGTTTCATCATTGTGAACTGAAGCATTTCTGATTTCTTAAGCCAGTGTCTATGGAACTGACCTGTAATATTTTTCTAATTCATAAGATGGGCTTGAACTCAGGCAACTAATCCTCTCAAAAGTAGCCAGAGGCCTTCCAATAGGGACCTTTCTTTGATTCACCAGTTGAAAACCATCTATCTACATCAATCCTAACTATTCAATAAGGAATAAAAGAGAGACTCAATAGCCTGTCACATTCTCGAACACCCAATGTATTTGAAAAAAAAGAATAAGAAGGGGGAAAAAGACCCCAAAATGCTTCTATTCTGGGTCAATTGTTCTGAATTTATTTCTTTGATTATTCAAGTCAGTAGTTAAAATGAAAAATCAATTATTTACCCATCTGTAATTACATGTTTCCCTTTTGTCAGCCAAATGTTGGTTATGGGCATTTCACCAGCTTTCCTTCTAGCCCACAGTACACAACCTCCCGTCCCTCACCCTGGTTTTGTGGAGGAGAGAATGTGTGATAGCTTAATGGAGAATGTATCAGTCCTTATGGAAAACCTGCAGTCCTGTTGGAATCTCATTTCTTTACTGAAGGCACAGAGTTCTTCATTACAGAAGAGAGAGAAAGTCATTCTGTGATGTTTTGGGGGGAGGGGAGGAGTTTCCCTCACACAATCACTGATTATTTATGAACAATTTATGGATCTAAATGAAAATTTGTGGAGCAGTGTCTATGGAAGATTAAGGTATTGGAGAGTTCTGACTAGAAAGTAGGACATGGAGCATTTGCATATTTTCCCATCGAAATGGCATTCTTAACTGTCTGCATGGGAAAGCAGAAGTTTGAATGAAAGACCAGAAATTTTTCTTCAGTATTATTGTTTAAGATTCATAACACTGAGGTGAGACAATTAATTAAAATTAAATTATAAATTATTAGGGCCTCAACAGTGTGGGTGTTCAGGTGGAAACTTGGTGCAGTCTTTGGGTAGAAGTTTCACAAGGGCTGGTAAATGTGCCTGAGCTAGATGACCTGAGAAATGCCTTCTGACTTAGGACACTACAATACTACAGTTTAAATGACCAGTAAATATTTTTTAAATACAGAATATGCTCAGGCAAGCTCTTTAATAAATGCCATCTCCTTTCTAACTCCTTAAAAGTGGATACTGATTGTCATCCCATATTGTTATTGTTAATAAATTCTTTGCAAACACAAAGATCAAGTATACGAGATTATTTGAACATTTCTTTGCTGTCCTCTGCTTAATAAAACAAGCAAAAGCAAGTGAATAGCAATCACACATACAAAAGACACAGCACTATTCATAAAGCATATTGCTTCCTTAGATTCCCCAAATTCTAATTAGAACTTTACAAAGCAATAACAAAGATAGCAACTGGATTCTAAACTAATAATTCTAAGCTCTGTGCCAACAGGAAAGCCCCAGTGTCAGTAAAATAATACAAGACACCTGTTTTATATGGTACACATCAAAAGCAAGCCCCAGGGACAATAACTTTCAATATAATAATTATTAAATGTTTATTAGCCAAATCTCAAAATATCAAGATATGTATTGTAGTATAGAAACAACTATCTCCCAGGCACACAAAATCTTTCTATTTTGATGATTAAAACTTTGGTTGCCAATAATCTTGTGGCCCAAGGTAGCAGGTGTTATTACTGTACTTAGAAAGTAATAAAAGGATATTTCTTATCATTCAGTTTTCCTATTTATAATTTAAAGTACACTCCTGTCTGTTTGAAATTAAATTCTTAAATTAAATACTTTATAGCTTTTTCATTCTCCTGGAGATAACAAAATCCTTAATAAAAAAAAAAAAAAAAAGTCTTTTCAAAAATCCACAGAGGGTTTCAAACACAAACTTTGTAAAAGTGCATTAATGTTTTGCAGATACACAATTACAACTTGAGTATGTCCAGTTCTTGCACCAAACAAAATTGTGCTTAAATGCAGACCAAAACTTTAAACCTCTTCTCCTGTTTTGCTAAGAAACAATATCTAACAATAAATGGAGCTATATTATTGCCCTTTTCTCCTTCAGGCCCACTTTATTAAACTCCTCCAAGCATAAATTGGGACAGGGAATTTAATTTGGATCTCCAGTATCATAAAAGAAGGTTAAAGCAATAAATAATGAATAAAATTAGAGCATGTATAGGACTTTCCCCAGTAAAGAAAGAAGGAAGAATAGAATAAGCCTTTCTTGTGATTAGTACTGCTCTCATCGATCATGCACACAAAGCCTCTTCTTGATTGCTGCTGCTCTCTGCTTTCTTACACCTAACAAGGAGGTGAGCTAATTGAGGCAGAGGGTTTTAAACTGGGGAAGAAGTGCTTGAAGTGATAGTGAACTGAGAATCAGTAGGGGTGTTTGCACTCTTCCCTGCTGTGGGAGGAACTGTAGTAGGAACTGGAGCTGTTTCTGCCAGAGCGGTGCTATGGATCTGCTGCAGACTCCTTACCTTTGGGTATAGCTCAACCTACAGATGATGTTAGTGTTCCTGGAGGCAAAAAACATCTTGCTAAAAGGATGTGCCCTGTGGCACGGAGGGGCTTTCTTAATGGAGAACAGCGGTTACTGAGCTGCAGCTGTAAGAAGAAGTAGGTTCAGACCCTTGGCTTGAGTGGTTGCTGCTGATTCCATTTAAACAAAAGCAAAACCCACTGAGCAGGAATATAATATATCTAAATATAGAACTTTGATAAGTCAGTAGTACTAAGTTAATGAAATCAGCTAGTTCCTTAAATAAGGCTTTGGAATCACTGTAAATCAATTAAAATGAAAAATGGTTGGAGAGGAACTTCTGTAACAGAACAAATGAAAGCGAGATTTTGGAATTAATCAGGGCATATGAGGGGAAGAAAAAGGAGACAGTGTTGAGAGAGAAAATAAGCATTGCTCTAGATAAAAAATACATTCATATATGCCAAAGAAAATAGTTATAAACCAAGTGCATTAATGTTGAAATGCTCAGCGATGTAATAGGTTTTGAATGCAGTTTTTCAACGAGGTTCCTGTACCACCTAAGGGCAAAGTTGATAACTATCTGCTACAACCCTTAAACTTTAAAATACTTCTCTGAATATGTGATAAAAAGGCAGAATGCTGCAAAAGGAATGAATCCCATGTTTTCTATAGCTTCCTGGGTGCTCTAATGGCTTGGAAAAGCTGAAACTCAGATATTCCCATTTATAGTACTGCAGCATTGTTTCTTTTCCACTGTATTTTCCCAGAACTTGTTGCTACAGGAGTACACAGGAAGTGCTTGCTGGCTGAAATTCCACCTGTCTGTAATCCACTTTCAATCATTCAAGGCAGAATTTGGTATCTAACTAAAAATTTTCTTTAATGAACAAAACATCTTATGAGGTACTGAGAGCCTTTTACTTCTCAGTAACATTGATGAAAGCTGGAACCACCTTGCTGCATTGGAATTTTTGCATTTAGTATAGACACCTTAAATTTATTTGTGAGGAATGGACTACACCTTTTTCAAGAACACAATGAATTTAAAAAATTAATGTGGGCTACTTTCTTAGCCATTAATTATCTTTGCTTAGGTTTATTTACTTTCTGATTATAGCAAGCAACTATGTTCTCGTGTGATATATCTGGTCTGACAAGAAGCATGTAGGACAAAACATATTTTAAATACTATATTTTTATCCTTACTCAAATTAATCTACTTTTAAGGTTTGTTAGAAGGGAAATTTGTCTCTAATCCAACAGAGATTTTCTTTTATTCAATTGATGGTCTGATCGAGTAAGTGAGTTTGTAAAATTCATGGGTTTGCTTCAATAATTTTTAGACTGTGTACACCTAGTTTACAATGGAATGATGAGTTTTATTTCAAAACTGCCAAGAATACAGTGATTTGAATCAGGGTGAATGATTTCCATTTTATGCATCTTCAGAGATGAAAAAGCCTGTGTTAGACAAGTCTCATGTTGCAGCAGTGCAACCATTTCAGTTTGTCTTCAAAATGCTGTTTGAATTCACAGGTCTTGCACCGAGCTGCTGCTGTTTGTAACGATACAGGGGATGGAGCAGAATGGTTCAGCCATGTTGGCTCGACAGTTTTATAGAAGTAAAAGGATCAATTAAATCTGAATTTCTGGCATTTATGTGAGATAACAGCACAGATTTGTGAGGTAAGAAGGTATTGTTTATTTGTTTAATTGGGTATCATCCTTGATGAATGGATGTTTAAGAAATCGCAGTAGTGTAGCAGTGTAATTTGAACAAAGAATGGAATATGGCAATAATGTAGAGTGGGATAATGCCATCTTTTCATTTGCACAGATATGATTTAAAAGTGCAATGTCTTTAAATTTTGGTTTCATGAGGCTGCAGTTGATTACAGTTTTTTATTAGCTGAACTAAGGCAATATGTCTTGCACATTATTTCTGAAGCACTCATGCAGCTGTACTGCTTTATATAGAACTGCTAAAAATCTATCAGTAAAAAATATCACCTGACACTGTTCCTTGTTAGATATAATTTTGAAATATGCAAGCATCTCAAAATAAATCTTGATGCAAACTTGGGAAGTAAGAGGTTCTGATCTCCAAAGCAAATAAAGACTCGAAATTGCCTTGGGAAACAGACTAGCTGCTGAACAACACTTACCTACCCACAGGACACGTAGAGCAGGTGAAATACAAAGCTCCTGTGGAGTCTTTTAATATTACTTGTGACTCCCCTGGAAGTACTAATTTTGAGTCTGACAGCACAGCCAGTAGGGGAACTCAGTTAATGTGTGTTTGTTGTCTCTGAGATGGCAGCGATGAGGTCCTGCTGGGAGGGTAGATTCTTGTAATGTGGGCACCTGTCCACTTGGGAATGGGCACTGACCCCAGGGAGTCTGGGACTAAGTCACTCAAGAGCTGGGAGTGATAATGACTTTCATGCTAGAGGGCACTATTTAATTAAGCAACCCTTATGATTTCACACATTTGTGAGAGATGAGGCATCTTTAAGAAATTGAGGGTTTTAACAAGCACAAATTCATAATGTGAAACCAAAACCAGAAGTTATTAATTTTTAAAGGATTTTCGAAAGCAAAACACTACTATTTTAAAATATGTTTAACTATTCAGTGCAAGAGCTGCAACAGACTTAGAAATCCAAAGGAGACCCTATGTGGAAACTGGAAAAATTGGGGAGCAGGTAAAACTCACCATGAGTACCTTTGCTGAGTTTGCTGTCTGGTTGCCTGTGGCTCCCCTACTTGAGCATGCTTCTGTCCTCTGAGATCTGGTGTACGTGTGGGTCTATCACCCAAATATTTCTTTTAAAATCTGTATTTAAGTGGTGTCCTTGGCGAACACTTTAAAAAACCTGGTGGCTTTCGATACTTAGAAGGGAGTGAAAGTCTTTTTTTTTTCTTTCCAAGTCCACCTAGAAGATGCAGAGATGTTGGCAGGTGGGAACAGATGCTGCTTGTTAAAAGATTGGATGGAACTCTCTTGAGAGATACCTTTCTGCTGTGTCTGCCTCTTGGGTTACAACTCGCAGGTATTTGGGCATGTTATTTACCTCCCCTGTTGCAACAGTTCTGTTACACAGAAATGCAAATTAATTTAGAATTCTGGAGCAGATACAGCTTGTGAGCTTCTGACTTACTTATTTGGGGTTTGGAGATGGGAGTTTTGCTTTAGCATCTTTTAGAACAAAATTACTTTGATGGCCGCCAGTTAAATCAAACTGATTTGCTAGTCTTTATTAGAATTATTGCATTAATATTTTAACTTGCTTAACTTTGTTCTTAGAGAGATATATTTCAAATTCTTATTACTCATCTTTGTTTACTTATTTTCTTTGTACGGAAACATGCTTTGATATGGAAAATGTTATACTCAGTGTAACTTCAAATGCCTGTATATAGATGCTTGTTAGGAAGGGTACGTTGTAACTTACCAGATAGATTTTCAATTCAACACCTGCAATCACTTCATGATTCTTCCAGTAATTACTCATGGTACTGGCAGATAGGTTCCTAAGTAAGTTAATAGATCAGATGGCACTGAAATCTGCAAAGATTCTGGGATGACTTGATGGAAATTAGGACAAGATTTTATCTTTGGGTAAAGGACTGTGCAAGCTGCAGTAGTCAAGCGTAAATGATGGCACTCCTTGTGTCACATCTACATTGAATGTAAATTTTTGCTATCCTGTACCACAGCTTCTAGTATTCAACACAAAATGAGAAGTCATCTCTGTTTTTAGTGATTTACTAAAAAATTTTGCTGTCGTGTTTCCTCTGGGTTTCCTGAGAACCCTGCTGAGGGCTGAGACCTCCTAGTGCAGATGACTCCGTTTGACCTCACACCTTTGTGTAGTAAGTTTAGTTAGTCACCTAAGTTCTATTTTCTGAGCATTCTTTGAGATCCTCCCATCTTTTCTGATATTGTTGGTCTGTACTCCCCATTTCCTCTTTCTTTTCTCAAGAGGGAGTTTATGATCATTAAGGTCCAGCCTCATAACTTTGTGCTCAGCCCCCTCACTCATCCATGGGCAGCCAGAAGCATACCAAACAATTCAGCAGCAATTTTCCAATGTTCATTATTGCACATGAAATTACTCTGAAGACTGCTTGAAATCTGTTAAACACCAAATACCTCAAAAGTCTGCCTATAAGAAACAGAATGCTGACAGTCTATTCATCACTGCTCCTTAAATGTTACGTTTTACTGCGTTAGTATGACAAGGTACTGTGCCAAACAATGCAACACATCTAGGGAACAGGCTGCTCACTGGTTAGCTGTCTTTTCACCTCTAAATGGTTCAAGTCAGACCAATCTGCCTCCAGTTTTTGGCTACCCCACATATATCTCAGAATGTGGGCAATGCTAAATTTTTTGACAAGTTATAGTGAGTTTTCTTTTAAAAAGTGTATGTTGTAATTCCCAGCTGTCTTTTTTTGCTAATGAAACCAAATTCTCTTTCACATCCTTACATGAAGTTCCCTGGTTTTCCCAAGGTGAATGAATAATACTGGTGGTCTCATCTGCCTGTCTCACCTAGGGCTTGCTCACTTCCTAAAGCTGAAATTTTGGATTTTAACAAATTTGCAGCTGTTTCTTATAAATAAGAAACCACTGGGTTTCTTAAAGCACTATAGATAAATGTCAACACTCTAACCTTACAGAACAATTCACACATTCATCTTACTAATTTTATAGCCTTTATCATAGAATCACAGAATGTGATGAGTTGGAAGGGACCCATCAGGATCATTGAGTCCAACTCCTGGCCCTGCACAGGACACCCCAAGAATCACAACATGTGCCTGAAAGCCCTGTCCAAACACTTCTTGAACTCTGACTTTGTACTGTGACCACTTCTGTTCCATTGCTCAACCACCCAGATTTTTTTCTTTTGTTTAAACACTATTTATGTAGCTATTTTGCCATGGCTTTTGTTCTGTTTATTGGTGGTGATAGCTTCTTTGATTTTTGGCTGTATATCTTAAAATTCATATTTCAGGGTTAACTATATCACGTTAGCTACTTCAGGAAGGGCCTTCACTTTATTGATTTATGCTGCCAATAATGCTCTTTTCTGATAATTTTAAATTACTGTAGTGAGTGGTAAAAAAAAAGGAACCTTAGCATCAGTGGTTTACATGACAACTTTCCACTGTTATTTTACAGGTCGAAAATAATACTTTGAAACTTAGAAGAGGTTCAGTTTCTAGAACTGGGTCTTGTATCTTGAAAAAATATATTTATCTCAATTATATTATGCTCATATATTTTTGTCATGCATATTTTTGCTTCTGGAAGAAATGTGAAATAAGGAAGCCTAGCATGCAGTGTCTCTTACTTGAAGAATGTTAACTGCATGTTTGGGAAGTTTCAAGGGCACATACAATATATGTTGTATTCAGTTGACTTGATGACCAAGAAAAGTTCATATTTTTGCATATTTTTTTCTTAATTTTTCAGATTTGGATTGTAATGTACTGTGTAATTGTTCCATTATATTTTTTACCAGTGGCATCTCTGCAACAAGATGAATAATAAAAGCATGATCAATTTGTAGCAGATATTTTCCAGCTCCTTTTAGACTGATTCCCAAGCTAAGTAGAATCAGTCTGAGCCCTAAATGATAATTTTCATTGATAATGACATCAGGAAAATGGCAGAAATTGCTGATGCTACTATGATTTTTAAAAGTCAGTAAAAATACTGGATGGCATGATTATATTAGGCTTGGAGATTTGAAGATCTTTCTTGTCACATTTTATAACCAAATCAAGCTATGAATGGAAAGGATGCTGTTTGATTTCAGCACACTGTTCTCTACTGGATGTTTGCAGTGTAAAATTAGAAATAATTGTGCTTTTTCTTAGTATTCTAATGTTTTCTATTTTTGAGAATTTTAGGATGCTGACCTAATGCTTTCCCTATTATATAAGTCATATAAATCTTACCTAAGATCATAAAGGTCCTTAAGATCATGAATTTCTGCTTCTCACCCACAGTTAATTAGGGGTGTATAGGTTATGAGATGCTCAAGCAGCAGGAAGCCATGCATCCTGCTTGAAACTTCTCAGAAACTCCACAAAGGTGCAGTGTGATGTGCTTTAAAGCTTAGTGCTAAGAGTTGGCTTGGAATAGGCTTTTTCTCCTCACCTGCTCTTGCTCTTGTGTCTTGTCTCAGAGACTACTTAGAAAAAATCATGATGCTAAGTACCTGAAATTGTCATTATCGATGACTGTAGAGAATGACATAAAGGAGAATAAAGGTATATAAAGGAGAAACCTCAGTATTTGAGGGGCATTGTCTCTGATGTATTATGAGACCTCTTCAATTTGCATATCTCCCTTCAAAAGTGCTACTCCTTCCAGCTGCTTTGAGACCCACCACCTCATTTTGAAAAGCTGCAAAAGGTGTGTTGGTTTTCTCTTCAAGGCTCTCAGCCTGAGCCCCTCTGCTCTCTGCAGGAGTTTCCTTTCTCCAGTGCAGGTTAAACAGGCAGCACAGGAGTCTTCTGACCTCTTTCAGGGGTTGTGGAGTCTGGCACAGTCCAAATGCAGGCCCTTTGTTCATCTTTGATTTTTGAGCATTTTTGTTTTCCAATCATACTAAAATTAAGTGTAAGCCATGATTAAGCACAAATAAAAGTCACTCATACCCATAATTAGGCACAGCTAAGGGTGAAACCAAGAATAAGTTTAAATTTAAAATTTCTTTGTAGTTTAGTTTGTATCTTTCTTACTTGTCTAGAAAGACAATTTAACAGCTCTGGATGGCTTCCATTTTTTCCTCTCCTAAAAAGAGAGCATTTAGTGCTGATTCTGTACTGCTAAAAAACAGGCTGCTTAACTTAGGCTGTTAGAGACCTAGAAAATAACCAGAAATGTGTGCCTTGGTGACTCATTTTTGATGTAAATAGTTTTGTGAAATTTATTTATAGAATACATGTATAAAAGCATGAAGTTGGCCTTTTTTTTTTTTTTTTTTTTTTTTTTTCTGTACAATGCATAACACCAAAACATATGATTTGGAATAATTTTTAAATTTAAGCAGCAATATTTACTTGGCAGACACTGCTGCCAGGATGGAAGCAATTGATAAAAAACTGAAAGAAATGAGTGATTAATTAATTTAATAGAATGATGGAACAATTTAAAAGTCATTGTGGAAAACAGTAAGAAATCAGCAGTTAAGTGGCCCGCCACTACAGGACCAACTTGAAATTATTCTACGGTGAACAATGAAAATGAACACCTAGAAAAGCAGCAATTAAGGGTAAAGCGACTAAAATGTCAGGTTACTAACCCTTAAATGTTGCATATTGTTCAGCTGAAAAAAAGAAAAATCTTTTGGATTAATACTGTTAAAGTTAGAATTTGGATCAAGATATATAAATATTTCATCTTTTTTTTTTTTTTTTTTTTTTTTTTTTTTTAATTTCCAACAATGTGTAGAAGAAAAGAATATTAAATATATTAAAGCATCCCAATAATTTTGAAGTGATCCTTGTAGAATGAGCTTCAGGTACCAGTAATTGCTTTGCTTCAAAAGAACTACTTCCTCTAGAGGAATTCTGAAACAAACTAAAAACACAGCCTCATCTGAAGTATTTGTTGGCAAGGAGATGAGTTAAAACATCAGACTGTTTCTTTTGGGTTTTTTTAGGAAATACCAAAGACTCACATATTGCCTCTAAAATCTTGGAAGGAATAAAAATTCTTCACAGCTGCCCAGTTTAAGGTTGGTAGTTTTGTGGCTCTTCTGGATGAAAGCTTGATCCCAAAAGATAATCCTCCTCCCTCATAGCAACATTATAAAGGGCTAGATCTTCTTAGAATTAAAGTAATAGTTGAAATTTGGTAAAAGAAATGGGTAAAACCCCTGGATCTCTACTGAATTTTTGGCATTAGGTGTTTTTCTTCAACATCTTTCAAGAACCTTCTCATCCTAATAGGCTACCATTGTCAACCTCTAGTTGTATCTTGTCATTTCTTTCTTGGGAATTTGAAAAATCTGGCTGTAATAATCAGCCCTGTTTCAGATATCTTCAACTAATTCCCTGTCTTCATGTGGCATTTAGTTCATTTTGAACTGTGTATATTTTCCGACTTTACCCATAAAAAATAAATTTCAACATTGATAATAATACCAAGCAATACAATGCACACCATGAGGGAAATAATGCAGTACTTTTGCCAGTTTAGAATTTTTTTTCCAGTAGTCAGATTGCTATGAATCTGTACTGGGTGGGGAATAAAATCCCACCCAATTTGCTCTTCTACTTGTTCCATTTCATCCCTGTCTCTTATTTTCCTCTGAGCAATGTTTTAGGTCACTCTAACCAAATGAGCAATGGAAAAGGAGTAAGTTCACCCTTTAAACCAAGTCCAGTTTCAGACTAGATGTGTTCAATTCCTTGCCTTTGTTTCTTCCTCTCCTTGAAACAGCCTGTACTAACAGATCTGTACTGCTGGTCATTATCAAAGCCTGAAATCTTGACCCATGCTTTCAGTGCAAGTGCCAGAGTTATGCTGACAGTTTTGAACTCCTCATCCCCTTCTGTCAGTGACAGGTGGTTATTTCTTTGGTGTAGCAGGTCCTTGACACATCCACTCCCCTATATAATAAAATGAATAAACAAAGCGGTGTTTCCTATTGTGATTTTACTCACAAAGAGAAATACCATCAAAATTTCTGGATACATTATCTAATTTTAAATTCCATTTGCCCCCACCACTCTGCTTTGTTTTAAATTCCAGGTCCGTACCCTAATTTAAATTTGGGTTCAAGCTGGTTGCAATTGCTCACATGTGTATGGGTCTGCACAGGGCGTGCAGATGCAGATAATTATCTTGGATGGCTGTTAGGGCTCACTTGCAAATACACAAAAGCAGGCACAGTCATGGTCTGCTCAAATAAATGCTGGAAGAAAGTGGCATCCTTCTGTTAAATTTATGCTGATTTCACGCTTTGGATTGTACAGAAAAAAAAAAAAAAGCCTAAATTCCTATACAAAATGTAAGCACATGAGTGGTACTGCTGTTTAAAAATGAAGCCCTAGATATACAGTAGGCAATGTAGAAGTGTAGTAGCTAGATCACCAGTCATTAGAAATGTCAGTTGCAATAATTTCAGATTTATTCAGAGGGAGTTCACATCTGAAGACAACTCCAAAGGGGCATGCTTCCAATAAAAAGAAAACCTCAAAGGCCACCTTCCTATTGTAGTTGATTTAGTACTCTTTTTCTTTACATAACTTGACACATACTAGCCTGATTACACTTTTGCCCTAGCCTGACAAAGACTAGTTCTGACTTGATGTGGTAAAATGAGAGGAGATTCAGACGTGACTGTGAAGTTGTAAGTGAAATGCACTCGGTCTTCCCCAGCACGGTGGAGAGTTTCTTGTAACTGCCAGCCTCCAACAATTGTCTGTAAGGGCTGAATTACTTTTCTTCCAGATTTTGTAGCTGTAGTTTTTAATATTAGAGCTCAGCAGACATGGGGGCACACAGAGTGAAAAGGCTGGAGCTGATGTGGTGACATATACCCAAGTATACAGGAAATCAGGGAACGCCAGAGTGCTAACAGTGGCTCGTTGTGCATATGTAAACCTCTAGGGCTGCATTCATTAGGACAAATTCTGTAAGGTCAGGGAGATGGGGAAGGCTGCTACAGAACCTTTTTGATGTACATGAATGTTTTCCCTAGTGCAGTGGAGTTACTCGGTAGATTAAAAGGAGATGTGATGGGCTTCATTGATCCATGAGGTCTCAGCCTTCATGCAGGTGAAGTGACTGCATCTTCTCACTGAGTCTTTAAGTTAATGTTTCCTCCTACTCAAATACTTCTGGGAGAAATGGTAATGAAATAACAGGAAAATAGCTGAATTCCCTCATTCATATGGAAAAATATGTGTAAGAAGGCATTTTTTTCAGTTTTTTATCATTGGTTAATGAGATGAAATGTCTTAAAAGATATGTTAAGATGAATGTAAATAATTAAAGGAGATGTTCTAATATGCACTGTTGACCCTCACCAGCCTCTCTATGAAAGGAATTTGGCTTTTTATCTTCTCTCCTCTCCATACATAATAATTTTCCAACCTCCAGGCTTTGAAAGACCCTGACTTCATTCTGAATGTGGGCACCCAGCAAGAAGGTCTGGAGTTTCAAAGTATCTTCCATCCTCTTCAATTTACATATGCAAACACATGCAGCAAGGTAAATGACAACTGTTGCTTGTAGGCAGTGTGGGAAAAATATAATTGAAATATTGCTCCTGGTATTGCACTTCTGCTTCTCAGTATGAAAACCATGTCTATGCAACCCCTAAGAATATACATCTCAAAGAGAGAGAAAAAGAAACTTCTCGAGTGAGAAAAAAATGCTTTATCAATAATCAGAGGCCATCATCCATTCAAAAATAGGAGAAAAAAGCCAATTAGTTTCCTTTATTATGGACATAATTTGGTCCAGTAACCTCATTGAAAAATGTTGATCTTTGGGCATGACAGTATGTTTCCAGAAGATAAACTGGGATCTAAATCTGGCAAATTATCTGTTTTAAAGTGTCTTGTACTTGATGCAAAGGAGGAAAGACATCATGAATTAAAATACCATTCCTTCATTTTCTGAAAGAGATAAAATTCTGGATTAAAACTTTCGATTTAGGTTGAGAAAGTAACTATTGAAATTATCTTTTTTGTAATTTTTTGCACAAAGACTGCATATTTTATCTGTTGTTCTACATACAGTTGCAGCAAATTCTGGTCTTAGTACAGAAGCTTTCCTTACAGACTTTTGCAGCCTCTCTCTATGCCAAATGGATCAGAGAGGGATCAGAAGTTTCCTGATCTCTTAGCAGACCAAATCACTTGGACTATTATTCTGCCTCCCATGGGTGTTTTCTAGTGTGGCTTCAAAACCATACTGCATTACCAAAATAAGCTTTTGCTCAGAGTGCCATGTGAATACATCCTAAATTTTATTCTTTAGTGCTACATCTCTCGATTTCTAAAGAATGTGTCTAATTTCACAACTTTTTCCATTACCATATGTTGATTTATGCAATGAAGCAAGGTTATGTGAATGCCCTTATGGCAGTATGGTGGATGTCTCAATGTTTTCCTAAACTGAGTAGCATAATATGTTTATGAGCTCTAACTCACCAGAGTGGATACAGGTTGATGGTGAAAACCCAGACATGCCTGTTTCCCTGAACTGTGTGAATCTGAGCTCATGGATTGCCAGCTTGTACGTGGCTGAGGTGAAAAAAAAAAAAAAAAAAGACATAAAACCTACTAAAATGCAAATCTGCAGGATATGACTGCAGCTCAGGGAGGGATGGTGCACCATTTCTGTCACTGAACACTCCAGGAACAATATTTTTAGATTAATAAGTGTAAGCAAAAGGAATTCAAGTTTGATTACCTTTGTAAAGATTTGTTTTAAGCACTTACACCTTAAAGGTTTATTTATTTATTTTAAGTAAGCCTCTGGGACTTATTTTCTGCTAATGACATGGCCAGGAAAGAGCTGAAACAGCAGAATTCTATTGCTAAAGTTCAGATTGATTGTCACTGCTTAACACTGCTTTATAGCCTCTCTGGAACAAAGAAAATATCACCTTTTAATATATAGCTGTAATATTTTAAGCTAAGAAGGAAGGAAAAAGAAAGAAAGTAAATTTAACAGCCGTTCCTATTTCCAAAACAGACTTTATGAAATAGGGGATTGTTGTTTTTAAATTTGCATTCTGTTTCAGCAGCCTTTTCTATCCAGAACCTACCTTGTAGGTTTAGATTATGTTAAGTGCAATAAACTAACATTTGATTTTTCTCATTTACAGTGAAAAAAAAGATCAGAGATATATAGATATTGGGGTTTTGTATTAGGTTTCTGTTATATGCCTGATGAAAAGAGAAAAAACTGAAAAGGAGTAAAAAAAAATGAGGCTTCTTACATAGAGGTTGAGATATTTTATTAATAAAATAAGGCTTTTGAAGAGCTCCCAGCTCCATTTGTACTGTTTTTGTGGGTATCTGTTGTCACAGGTATGAAATAATTAGCAGTCAAAACTTAAATTAGAATTATGCTGCTATGATCCAAGTCAGACCCCTCCAATATGAGACCTTTTGAAGTTCCACAAACACTTCTGTGGCATGTCTGGTACACTCCTAAGTGTGCAATTGTATGTGAAAATCCAAGTTTCTTGCCTTCTGCATAGTTTACATGTATGAAATGGGTTAAATCAGTGTGGTAGCCCTAATTCTAGCTAGCTAGATTAATATTTCTATTGATCCCTAGAACTGCCATGTGCCCCCAGGCATGGCCCTGGCATGGCTGGCATTTGCCTTCAGCATGGGTGGCCCCCTGAGCCTGCTGCATTAGGGTGGTGATCAGTGCTGCCACACAGCTTGCCCTCAGCAGCCCCAGGACAGCCCCAGCCTGCCTGCTGAACTGTTACCTGGGCAGGAGTTCAGCAGGAAGCTGAACATCATGTTCCAGCCTGCTCTTTCAGATCAATCTCTAAAGCACAGCAGTGCCCCAGGTACACTTTTTAAATATGTGATCTACTCCTACTAGTATTTTTTTTCAAATCCAGTTAAATCTGGAATTAAACATTAATTCAATCTATAATGGCTTTTGCTTCAAACTGGGGCAATTTTAACTTCTGCTTACAAAACAAAATATTTTATGCCTAAGATTATGCACATAAGTACCCTTAAAGTAAAAGCTTTTTCACACTTATGACTTGAAAAGTCACAATTTCTAGACTTAAATTATAGTTAACAGTCAAGAAACATTCATTTTCCACTGTGCGGTGAGCTGTAATGTATGAGAAATGCACACTATGAAGCATATTTTCTTCTTTGCTTACTTTCCCAGGGATGACCAAGGAACAGCTCTTCACATCAATTACCATTGCCCAGCACATACAGAAGGTGAGGTTGATTGGCAGGAACTCCAAAATTAGTGTTGTGGAAGAATTGCTAAGATTTTGGAGCTTCAGAATGAGACCTATCACAAAGCTGGGGGAAAAATCACAAAAATCTCGACATGGCAACTTTGGTGTTTAAATAGGAAGTTTGAAATAAATTATGCATGAACTCTAGACCAGAAGTGCTCAAACACTCTCCTTGTTTTATTTACTTTCCCTTTGCTGTGAAATCAGGCAAAGTTACAGGTTCCAGTAGTGAATCTATGAGAGACAAAAGTTCAAGCATCTTTTGTTTCAAGCTCACAGTAACTGACATCTGACTGTCCATAAAAATATACTCAGTATTAGCAAGGACATACATTCAGAATGGAAAAAAAAAAAAAAAAAAAGAGTTCTGATTCAGATGTGGAGAAAAATATTTTGAAAGAGAAAGTATTTTATAGACATACTTTTATTATTGCATTTCAATTTCCTGGTATAGATTTGCAGAATAAATAAGAACTATAAGTTTCAGTTAAAGAAAAAGGAACCTTATAGTTTGCTTTCTCTGTGACGAATTTGGACAAAAAAAGTTTTATTTCTTCTTTCGAAAGAGGAAAAAAAAAAAAGCACAGGGACTACAGAGAAGTGATTTTTATGTATTTCATAACACTTCCATTACCTAACAGCCTCTCTTCCTCTTCTACCATAGGATCAATTATCATCCTCTCTTACAGTTACGGGAAAAGGTCAAAAGTGAAATAAGAAAATACCAGCTTTCCTAAGGGAACAGGTTCATAATGTGGAAAGGAGCCTGTAATTTGGCAGCTGTAGCTTTGGGAAGCTAAAGTTTAGTGCAGGAAGAAATTGGAATGTCTCTTGGATGGGGAGATAGTGGTCATCAGAGAGTGCAGTTGACACGATTTCTCTTTGTAGAGCTGACATCAGGGTGCTTGGTGCTGTCACTGAAGGAAGGCAAGCAAAGGCTCTGTTTTATGCTATTGTCAGCTCTGCTTTTTTATCTCACATATCATGCTCAAAGCTAATTGTGTTTACTGTGCTCCTGCAAAGCAGGTAGTGAACATTGTATAATTAACTGGGAAACCCCAGCCCTCCTTTTTTATTTCCTAACAGCGTACAGATCTCCTTCTGTCTCTCCCCTCTAACCAGGTTTGTGTCTGTATGCACATGGCTCTTTTGTCATTTGTTATTTTGCATCTCTGATATATCTTCAGTTAATCTTTGGTGTAAAAGATGGAATTTTTAAGCTTTTGAGTTTGAGATAAGACAATGCTAGACTCCATTTTGTAGTTTGAAATGAAGATATTTATTTCATATTTTGGCTCAGAACTTGTTCTGTTTTTGACTTTCCACTCTTTCCAACTCATTTGTGCTGAATAATATAATCTCTAGTCCATTAGAATTGAAGATAGTTAAAGAAGGAAGCAATAACAAGAGAATGAAAGATGGAATAAAGATAAATCCAGATTAGACCTAAAAATAGAACCTTATACAATAATTCCATTCACAACCACAGGGTATGAAATTAGCTTCTTCCTTCTGCAGAATGACCACCTGCAGGCTGGCAGTGCAGTGGGAGCTCCTGCAATGGATGCAGATCCTATTGCTATGATACTTCAAAAAATCAGATCCTAAGTCTGCAACTTTCATTAAATGCTGGGAACATATATTAAAAAAAAGAAAAAAAAATCAATAAAAGTCATCTTGTGCACTTAGTTCAGTTCTAGAATTGGTGTTCTGTATCTTTGTATTGTTAATATACATCAGTCTATAATTTAGAACAAAATTGCCTATTTTCTCATCTAAAGTTTTTTCTGAGTTTTGAACTGAATCAAAAACCTGAAAATATGAAATGTCTCAGAAGTAATTGGTGAAAACTTCACTGAAGAAGCAGAATCCAATTATTGCAAAGTGTTTGCTGCCCATCAGCTCCTTTGGCCTTTTTTACTCCTTAAGATAACTTCAGCCATATAGGTCACTTTTGCCACTGGAACAGAATTTGCTTACAAGCCAAGGAAAGGGAATTGTCCTTATAGTGGTATCAAGAGGATACATAACACATACATATATTTATTTATTTTCAACTGTCAGAGAAAGCATTTAAACATTTTCTTCTCTAGGGGATTAAATGTTTGTTTCAGGCCTTTTCTAATGTGCTGTTTTGCAGCTCACCTTTTGGTCTGTGTGTGCAAGTTGATTGTTCAGTGGTGTTTGGGGTGTTCAGGGGTGTTGGGTTTTTTTGTGTTTTTTTTTTTTTTTTTTTTCAATTACTATGTGTGATTTATTTATTGTTTGACCATTGCATGCACCTAAAAGATGCAATCAGAATTAATCAGAATTAATATCTACTAAGACAGAAGAAGCTATCCGGGCTACAGAGAACTTCAGGTGTAAAATGAGACAGGGAAGAAATAAGAAAGGAAGGCAAAGGGAAGACATCTAGTTTCCTAGGGAAATAAATGAACTGTGCAACATTCTGTTGCCTTGAATAAACGGCTTTCAGGGAACAGGATCATGTGTGCCAGAGTTAGCCAGTTCATCATGCCCAGAAAAATTAGCTGACTCTACCCCAGACCAACCATTTTACAGCTGTCTTTAATCACAGACAGACCCTTACTAATTAGACCATGCCATCTCTTACCCTACTGATTTTATTAAGAATACAGTTAGCAAAATACTGCATTATGTTATTGCTATTGTCTGGGTGTTTTACTTGCATATGCTGTCCTTTTCCCTGTGCTTATATTGAAAACTCTTTACTATAATTTTTTCTTTCTATTTTCTCCTAAAGAATAGAGATTTCTTAGAGATGAGAAAGAAAATCAGTTTGTTTTTTATTTTACTGAATAACCTAACTTAACTTCTGCCTGTATTGCAAATATTACTGTCTACAACAAAAATGTTATTCCATGTCCTTGGGGGGCTTTTTTTGTTTATTTGGTTGGTTGAGCTTAGTATATTCAGGGGTTTTTAGTATGGTAAGAAATTACACTCATATAATCTATGTCATAGCGACCAACAATTTTGATTTGCACCTGAAGCATAAGCTTTTCCTTGTGAAATGTGTGCATCCCCCAAATATTTAATTCAAGCAGGGGGAGAGATTCTAACAGTTTCACCAATTCCTTAGAATGCAGATGAAAAGGTAGAGGTGAACATGGAGTTCTCCTTTGACCTTTGGCATTCATAATTGTCACCTGTAAGAATGCCTAAGACATGGACTTTTGTGTAGTTTATACTTCATATTTATATATGCTTCCTAACTAAACAGAGCAGCAATGATGGGCTTAAGAAACTGAAACATGGTAGAATGAAAATAATTAAAATATTCACCCTTCATTTGTTCTTCATAATTCATCTTGCTACACTTGATAATTATGGGAGAGATTAAAAGCTTGCTTGTTCTCAGCCAATCTCCCTTTCATACTTGATCCCCACAGTGAAGCTTCACTGCTGAATTTGTGGTATCAAATTCATTTCCATAGCAGCACAGATTTTTGCTGTGGCATCACATAAGTAAAATGATTTTGACTTCACTGTGGGGTTAAGCTGCTATAAAGAGAGAAGGAAGAGAAAAATAAAACCTCCTTATGGAGAAAAAGCAACTACAAAAGCAATGCATGCGATAGCTTGATCCAACAACTGCAAATTCTGTGAGAATTCTCCTTATTTTATGTCAGTGGGGCTGCTCAGTAGGGATTTCTTTCATACTAAGAAATAAAGGGTAAGTCCCACAGTGTGATCAATTTGTGTTTTTTTTCCCCTCTTGAAATACTGTTTTTTCCAAGATTTAATTTAGCAGAAAAATTCATCCTTAAAGCATATCTATTAGGATTATTTCACATACCAATACAATGCTCAGATGCATGCTCCTCTGATCACATCCTAAGCAGCCCATCACACAATATTTAGCAACAGATGCATGAAGGAGTTCTAGATGTAAGCACATAAAAAATAACAGCAGTGGAATATTTTCCTTTTCTGCCTGGTATCATTTAAAGATTGTGATGACAAAGGGAGTGCTTGGAGAAATCCAAACCACCACCAGGAAGAGAGGCAGGAAATGAAATCACTGTAATGAGAACTGTTGCCCACTGCTCTGCTAAGAAATGAAAGACCCTTTGATGATGGGTGCAGGAGGCTAATGCTGGTCACTCTCCTGGAAAATAGAATTATGCATAGCTGGTAAACTCTGATAAAATGAAGACCAAAGTCAGACAGTGACAGACAAATACCAATTGTGTTCTAAAGATTAGCAAGCTCAAGTTTGGACTCATAATGTCTAAAATTCTTCTACTGCTGTTTCTAAAAGTGCTAGTTTAGCAGTGCATGCATATTTTTAAAGGAAGGGGAATACACTTGGACTTCCATTCAATGAAAAATCATTGTAATTATGTCAGCTAAAGCTAGTCTAAAAATATATTTAATCTGAAATCTAATTTTTAATAGAATTATTAATTTTGAACCATGCTTGAATTTTCATATTAAAAGTGGGTTCTCAGGAGAGGTAGACAGAGTGTTAAAGACAGATAAAAGGTGTAGAAATAAAATAGCTCTTTCCTCTGTCTTCATCCCCTCTCAAAACTTCCTCTGTCTATTTGGGACAAGAACATACTTGGCAGTGAAAATATATGATAAAGAGATGGTGGAATAAAGGTACTTGGAACTGTGCAACAGTTTGAACCATTCTTCCATCTATAATGTTTTTGAGTTAAAAATCTATTTCTGAATTAAAATGCAACCTTTAAGCAAAAATGTTTTCTTGTTTTAGTTTTCATAAATGGGAAATAAAAATAAACAAGATTCTTCTTTTGTGAAATGTAACAAAGAGCCAGATTATAAAATGAGAAGCCATTACACCTAATGAAGTGTCATGGATGGCAACCACACCAGGAAATTGAAAAGAAAACGCTACTTATAAAGAACTTGGCACCATATAGATGGAAAACAGTCTGCAGGAGAAATGAACTCTTTCTTTCTCAGCTGACTCACTCTTTAGGAGTTTCCCTACAGCATTAGCTGGAATCTGACAGATGGTATGGAGAAGATCAAGGCCATGAGCCCATGTCATACAGCAGACTTCATTAAAAGTTCTTTTTTTTACCCATTCTTTTCCCAGACTCCCAATGGGGCATTTAATGTGCATGAAAGGGTAAAATTGAAGCTATGTATATGGAGAAAAGTCCATGAAGAAGGAAAATATTTAGTAATGTGTCTTAGTTATGGAACCACAACTGGAAATAAACGGCGTGTGATTCACTAGACTAAGTTGCTTTGATGGTGTTACTGTGTGCTGTGGTTTAGGAATGGTACTCCCTAACTCAGGGTCCCCACCAAGGCTCTCCAAACCACTCACTGCCCTCTCCCTCTATTTCCCCTCCCCCTCAGGCATGCCTGAGAGAATTGGAGGCACAAAAGGCAAAGATCATGGGTTCAAATAAGAACAATTTATTGGAAATTGTAATGAGATAAGAAAATTAACAATGGCAACCGTACTAATGACAGAGGGTACAAAAAATGAAACAATTCAACAGAAAAAAACCCCTCTGTAACTGACAGTACTGGATGTCTCCCTCTGCCACCAGAGGTGTCCACCACAAGGCATTCCCTCCCCCTGGAAGAGAGGCCCCTTCTCTGGGCCCTGGCAATAGGCTGAGGTGATAGAGAATAACCTCCAGGTCCTGGCCATGCCCCCTCTCAGCTGCTGCAAAAATTAAGGATGTCCCGGCCAGAACCAGGATGCCATGGTGGATCATTTACCAAAAAAGACAAATGTATCACTCTCTCACACCTAGATTACCTGTTTTAGAAACACTTTATTGTATTTATCAACTGCTGTTTAGGTTACTCCTACAAATATCACACAACTCATGATGATTTAGATTTTGCAGTTGCTGAGTATGAACAGCAATTCTTTAAGGTACTGAAGAAAACAAAGTTCTCAACAGAATTGGTTTTGCTTGCTGGGGTCTAACCATAGTCACTTTGTCAATGGCAAATATGAAAGGGAATATCCACTTGTTGTGTTTTAGTCCACAGCAGTTTGTACTTGAGAAGTCATCAGCAAGCTTGAAAAGGGGGAATTAGCCTGAATTTCCAAAGGAACAAACCCCTCCCATCGTACAATTATGATGTAAGCCAGAAAGATGTAACTCTGGAACGGAGAATGGGTATGAGAGATGTGACTATTGCCACTCAGGAGTCACAGGGCTGGTCAAACAGTACATGATGTTGATGGTTCAGAATGGTGCCCAGGAGTGAGAGTACTTCTGCCTAATAAATCATCAGGTTTCTTTAATCTGTTCATGGCATGGTTTGATTGTTTCATTTTTCTGTTGTAGAATTGTGCCTGTATTTGTGTAATGTGTTGTAATGGGAAGAAGCCTTAGGAATGCAAAACAGTTATGGCTGAGCACAGAGGGCTGGACATCACTCACAGAAGGAAATTAGCTAGGAGATGGAGCACTAATGATGGGATGGGGAAAAAAAATAAAATAGTTTTTTGTTTATCCAAAATGGGTTTCTGGGAGTAAACTTAGTTCAGATTGTTTTTCAAGAGAGAGTTGCAGAGATACATTAATGATTACTCAAGACCCATGGTACAATTGCAAGTTCCATTCTTGATACTTTGTCAAGTGTCATGTTTCTAAAATCAGGTTAATGACCTTCAAAGTAATACTTCTGTACAGACCAAGTGTATGTAGAGTGATCTTGTCACCCACAGCTATATAATATCAGCTGTCTGTATTTTTATTCAGTTCTTAGACAGATGCCAATTTCTCTTTTTTTTTCATATACATCCTAAGTACAAAAAAGCTGTCAGATGGATTGTCCGGATTCAGTCTGAAGGTATTTTTGGGATTTTTGTGTTCTAGCCATGTTTTTCACAAGTTTCTGTTTACTGCATAGTTGGGATTGAATAAATAGTGATCTTCTTCTCTATACCTACTTACATTGTGTTAGAAACTACGTGGTGCTGTGATTTATTGATTAGTAATGATCTAGTTTGTTTTTCTTGTCCTCAGTGTTTTCTTTCTTCTCAATGAAAAAGTATCCATGGGTGTGTTTAACTTATTTAGTCTACCATCTGCTCAAAAAAGTTGAAAAAGCAAGCACTCTATGAGTGTTCTTTTATTGAAGAAACAATTTTTCTTCCTAAAAGTATGTCTTAGTAGAAATTAAAATGCTTGAGCAAGAAATGAATAAAATTTCAATTCTGTAGAACTGCAAACCACAGGATTTTATCAATATTTAATTCATAAAGAATCAAATCTCACATTCACAAATTAAGGAGAGTCCCTGAGCAGTCATTTGGTTAATGTTGTCATGGTATTATACAGTAACCTTAGCTGGGATATAGAAAGTATTTTGCAAACTTCTGAAAATAAAAAGATTATGTTTCAGTTTTGCAATTGTTTGCTACTGAGCCACCTGAGAGTACTATTCATTTCTAAAAATGTAGTTGTATCTATTAGGATTTATGTGCAGGGATGGCTCATTAATCTAAAAATTTATGCTCAGTGAGGACATACAGTTGACGTACAAAGCAGAATTTTGAATCAAAGAATGTGTGTTTGAATGGACTGTGGTGGTCCTTATGCAAGGACTTTCTAGCTCTAATACTAAAAAAAAAAAGACCAGATTTAAAAGACCAGATTCACTTGGAAGAAGGGCTGTCTGTTTAACAAGATATAAATAAGACTACAGAGTTTTTACCTGCCTGTTAGCAAGAAAAGAAAGTAAATAACTAAAGCAAATAAATAAAAAAAAAAATTAAAATTCCTAAAATGAGATCCAGTGCTGATTCGCATTATGCTTCCTAATGATGCTCATTACAATCCTAACTACATTTTAATGCTGAATTCTAATGCCTCCATTCATCATTGGGATGAAATACAAATGCTGACAATTGACACACTTAAGAAGGTTCACAGGCCTGAAAACTGTCTGTGCATAATTATCAGAACAGACAAAGCTGTGCTAGTTGGAGTTAAGGAACACCTCTCAGGGCAAAAAAATTGAAACAAAACTAAAATCTGAATACATATGGAAGAAAAAAAAGAGTAAGGGTCATCCCCTGAACACAACTATTGGAATTTACAGATGTTTTAGGGATACCTTTCTTCTCACTAATTTTTTGGTGCATGAAAACCTTCTTTGCAAGAAAATACTAAATATAGAGAAAGCAGAGAAGAGTGGAAAAGAGTAAAACATTCTTAGTGATTTGGATAAATTAATTTGAAATTATGCTACCAGCAGTTTCATACATTATAATCTTTCACATTTATATATTCACTCTAAGCATTTGAAAATTATTATTATGCCTACTCAATGAGCTCTTCAAAATTATCAGTTGTCAGTGTACACCTACACCTTATGATGCATAGCACACCTATAAAATTAATGCTGTAAACTGATCTTTAAGATTAAAAATAAATTGGTTCCAAGGTTTGAAATCTAAACATCCCAAATGTTTTATTTAATTTTTGTTACATTTTCCTACATTTTCTCATTCTTTCGTATAATACAACCTCAACAAATGTGGGGATCTGTGGTAATACTGAACACTAGATCTCAGTAAGTTACTTGGTAAAAAAGGAAATTTTATCCAGATGGTTGACAAAGCTGAATTCTGTTACATGTGACTATTAATTCTCAGTTGTCCGATATAATACAACGCTAAAGTTGAAACTAGAAGAATAAGGTATTTTTTGTAAAGCTTCTACTACAGTGGATGTAAATATATTAATTCTATCCTTGCAAAGTCAAATGTTAATATAAATCTTCCATTAGATATTTTAGTTAGTGGTTTTCACATAATGTGACTGTCTTTGAGTACCACTGAAACTGTACTACTGATTTTTCAGCTGTTAAGACCTGCCTGTGCTGAGCTAATCCTGTTTATAGTGGTGAGAAGGAGGAGCCAAAGAGATTCTTTCTAGAAAACTGTATTGAGTCCTCCTTCCTCCTTGTAAGACTCCTTTGATTCTTCTGTTTGTTCTTCATGCTCTAGAATGTTACATTTACTGTACGAGAAACATATTTTTTTTTCCAGTACTCTGTATTTCAATATTTTGTCATATTATTTTCTCCCTTTCTCTCTTCACTTTTCTTTTACTCCACTTTTTCTCTCCACTTTCTTTTTGCTTCTTTACATTGCCCATTTAGCTATCCTTCCTGCACTTTGGCTTCTTTTAAATAAAACTCTTGAGTCCAAGTTGCCATGACATAAAAATGTAAAAATGGCCTCAGCCAAAACTTTCACAGTTCTTTCTGTAGGGGCCAATACCCTGAAGAATTGATGGGAAGGAAGTTGAGGGCTATATACCACAGCTATGTCTTTTAGAAATAGGTAAAGACAGTGCATATGTACACATATGTTTGATTTAATATAATGTGTGAAAGTAATTCGCTTGGAAGAATTTCTGCAGACAGAAAACAAATTATGTTTGTAAAATATTTAGGTTTACTCTTCTGTTAAAATAATTTCATCAGAAAATTAAATTTAAAGCTCACTTCTCTGCTTAGTATTTGTCACTTCCCTTATTTGCAATAGTTTTTGTTCCAAAATCAATTTTATTTTTCCCATTTGATGCTACTCTGCACTTCAATTTTTACTCTTTTAGCAGAAATATAGTTACTATTACTTCTAACTAAAGCTTATTGTTTAGAGGCTCTAGGTCTACCTTGACTCAAAAAAAAAAAAAAATAAAAAAAACCAACACGATAAAAGTAGTATTAAAGTAAATGAAGACTGACTAGAGTTAAGAAAGTTAAAAATAATTTTATTTCCTTTTCTATCTGATACATAGTTGTGGGCAATCATAAAGAAGTATTGTACAGCTGGGTAGAAATATTGCTGTAATAAAGATTTAGAACTTTTAGGCAAATTACCTACCATTTCATGTCCAAAAAAGGAAGCCTTGAATGATAAGAGAAAATGAAAAATAAGACTAAATGGAACAAATCCTCATACCCAACTTCAAACATGGCACATGCAAAGAACTGTGTATCTTTTTCTGGTCTATCTTACTTATATCCTTCAAAAGTAACTGCTAAAAATTTCTTCCTATATGGACATATGCTCATATCTACTTAATTTATCTTTCTGCTCTTCAATTACTTGCAAAATCTGGGTTGAAAGTGCCATCATAATCCATTTATCTAGACACAGTTAAATGATATAATTGAACTTCAAATAAGTGTATTGGGTATTGCATGGTCTTGCCCTATAGCAGGGTTCTGCAGATTGGTGAATTTTTTCCTTTTGAGTAGAAAGCAACTATAATTTTTGGCAGTAGCAGCAAGTCTTGACAACAGATATACTTCAGAACTATACATACATTAGGGTAATCTGAGAACACTCTCCATTATTTCTAATTGTTATGTAAAAATTTCAGATAACCAGAATATTCTCATCACTTACAAACATGGGACACAGATCTAAGTAGACTTACAATCTTTGAAAAAAAATGGAAGTGGGAAAATGTTGGCTTTTTTTCTGGCTATCCAAATGTTCAGAAATGGATAAATCTAGTTCAATTTTCTTCCCAGCCAAGGTATGATATACTCACTAATGCCATTTTACTTAACAGAGTTCACAAATGGCACACTGTGGCTCTGTATGAATCCTGGCATTCTTGGGTGTTTGGCTCCAGTGCAGAAGATCATTAGTATTAAAAAAAAAAAAAAAAAAAGTAAAATATTGATGTCATGCTGGCAAAAGCAAGAATTGAATGGCTCATGAGAGGCAGCTACTCCCTTCCAAAGGTAGGTAATTTGTAACTGCAGCAGTGCTTTGTGTAAAGGGGAGGTAGATGAAAGTTTTTTCCCATGGTGCTATCAGTGTATCAGCTTTTACGTACAATAAAATAGTCCCTGAAATCTAAATTTGAGTACAATTAAAATCAGGCACAAATTAATGCACACAAACCATGCAAACACATGTATGGAAGACTATCCAGGTTAGCTGGTGCAGAAAAAAAATACAGGAAAATGATTCTAACAGAACAATTATTTCTAGGTTTCATGTAATAAAAATGAAACTTTGCACAGCAAACTAGTCTTTTAGACTGTCTTTGATTTCCTGTAAATACATGTCTAGGACTTTAAAAATGAACTCCTAATAATAAAGCAACTTTTAGATTCATCTTGATCTTTTCTGTGTGCTCTAACTTGGAGTGAGTGTGATTGATACTCAAGTTATTTCCTGAAATGTAAATGATTAAGGTAATCCCATTAGGAAAGATATGAAATTGTAAATTTCTTATGAAGTAAAAATTACAGTGTAGTCTGATGTCTGGAGAGCCATTTCACAGCTTTGCCAAGAAATAAAAAAAAAAAAAAATAGATAACCTAGAATATACATCATGAGGTCTGCCGGTCTGTACTTGCTCAAGTGATGTTAGCTGCAGTTGACTGAAGGCCAGTGTTTCATATTTGCAGGAGTTTATAGATTATCTGCTTGTCCAAATTGCTCCCAAACCTTTAGGAATTTGGAGAGTACTTTTTCTGCATTTTGCATTGGATTTGAGTCCAAGTCTCACCCAGAAGTCTTTTGATCAGTATGATGATTTCTCTTTTTTTGATTGATTTCTTTTCTGTGAAAACATTTTGCCCCAGAATTCCTGATCCCCTAATGTTGCCTACAAGAGAGAATTGGGCTCCACAGACTCACAGCTAGATGTTATTTCACTTCTAGCTGTTATGCTTTCCTTTCACGTCTTGTCTTCAATGGGAGCCAAGATTATATCCTCTTTATAAAGGTTATCTTCTTAAGACATGATTACAGAAATCCATTGTGCTGTTCTCTGATCCAGAACCAGATTTTGTAATTATGTAACTGCCCTTTAAATAGATACATTTGTGCATTAGAAGGCAATCTTTTCAGTTGGAGAGAAGCAAACAATGGAAGGGCAGAATACTCTTCACTTGGTACAGAGTGGAAGGGAGAAGGATGAAGGCAAATGTTGAAGGGGAGAAAAAATGTTAAGAGGAGCTGGGTGTCATTTATCAGGAGCTTACTGCAAGCAAGTGTTGGATGCTGTTTCCCATCTCTTTGGGAACACAGAGAAAGATACCCAGAACAAATCCCTCTGTTTCATACTTGCTGCATGGTTATCAGACTTAGTGGCATTTTAAATAGGTGCATAGAGGAGCATCAGCACCTTGCCTTTCACAGACTTCCTTTGTCTTTTGCCAGAGGAAAGTATGTGGGGTTTGGAGAGCCATGGGGTCTAGTTGAGACAGGCCATAACATAACATCCTACTGAAGACATGAGAACAGAACATTCCAGTGTGGTGTCAAACACACACTCATGCATTAATTAAATAATTTTGATTTTAATTGATTTCCCAGGAAAACTTTCTGGTTTTCTTTCTAAGAGCATGATAAGAAACCCAAAGGAGGAGACCCTAGCCCTGTGGGGAATGTTGAGTCTAGTGCAAAGAATTAGGCAGTTGGTTACTTTTTCTCCCTGAACAGATTGTGCTTGTGGTTTTAATTTTCAGTTAGTTCAGTTAGTTAGAAAATTTATACTGTTGTAGGGAGATGTTGTTTAGGTTTAGGATTGTTTCTATCCTTTGCTTATCCTAATTACCTTCTATTTTTTAGGGAAATCTGTGATGTGAGACCTGATACCATGCTCAAGATATGCCCTCTGACAGAACTCTCTCTAATTTGTTGCAGCTTTACAGTTCATTCTCACCGTATTAACTTGGGTTTGTTATTTGCTATTCTCTTTCTCTCTCTTAAAATGCAAAGCTTCCTGAGATAAACTCTTCATAAAAGCTAGTCAGCTGAACTTTGGGGATGCAGTTCTTAAAAGGAAAATAGGATTTTGCCCTATAGCTGTGTTTGTCACACCTTTTTATTTCTTTACTAAGTCATGGTGCAAGCTTTTCTATTAATTTGACATCTACCAATCCAATGAAGATGGATCAGAGTTCTCTCATATTTTTTCTTGAACCTGCTTTTAAGCACTAAAGTATGGATCTTGAGTCCAACATGAACATATTTTACATTTTCCTAAACCAGCACATAAAAACCAGCTTTGGAAAAAAACTGAACTTTTGTTTCTTGCCTTCACAAATCCTATGGGATGTAATTTTCAGAACCTCAGTTATCAGATGGTTAATAATAATTTTATATCTTTCAAAATAGAGATTATAATCTAGGCATTATTAAATTTGTTCTTTACTAACACTGTTTTCTCTTTATCTATGTTTTCTTTCTATTTATGGTATTTGCTCAACTAATAAAAGTGTGGAAAAGTCATAATTTTTCATTCTTCTAAGAAGGCTGAACAAATAAAGCTCACACTCCACTGTCTTCATGCCTTTTATCAGCAGTAAACCAGTTTTCTCTAGAAGACTGAACTGAAACAAATTTCAGTAGGAGTTTGGCCCTCGTATACAGCTAAAAATCAAGCCTAATTTTCCTAAAGCCTGCAGCAACAGAGCACCACCAATAAATTGTTACTCTAAGAGCCATTCAAAGCAGTTTACACCAAAGTTCCTCTGTCTTATACATTTCACAATACATAGATTGAAATATAAAAAGAGGCAAAAAATCCCCTGACAAAAAACCAATGAAACAAACAAGCAAACAATCGCAACAAGATGTAAAGTCAAAATTGCAGACATTAACACTTGAAAGTTAGTAACTTTGCTAAAACACTAGATGCATTTTTTCCTTTCTAAGCAGAACAACTTAGTAAAAGTGAGCATTTGGAAAAGGTTAGTAGCTGTAAATTATTTTTATTGTTTGAGTTGGCTAACCAAGGTGCATTCTTTTCGTTTATCAGAATTTACAATACATGGAAATGGTCGACAGCCATTTGCCTACAGGGTTTGCAATGTGGAGACCTTCTCTCTTCCTCTTAGTTTCCTAGTTTCAAAGTTCAGTTACTTGAAGCAAATACATGAAAGTAATCTCTCTGGTGTTTTATCAGTTGCATTTGTGCTCCAGGTTTTTGTTATTAAGATATTTGATACTTGGATTAATCTGCCTGCCAATGCCAAGAGCATTTCTTAAAAAATTCTTTTTAAAATCTATTTTTGATGATGACAGGATGATGTGGTTTTGGTGATGTTTTCTGATGTAGTTACTGATATGGTTCTTAAGGCAAACCTTGATAGCCTGCTGAGTTGATTCCTATTTGGTAAATTTTGAATTTAATTCCCATCTTGGAAACTGATGATCAAAAAATTGGTCGAAGTTGTTGTTCCAGATGGTAAAACTGTCTTGACTTATTGAAGATAAGAGTAGTGGACTTGCTGTGCTGAGTTACATACTTCAGTATTTTTCTTCTTGGAAAGCAAACATCATTAAATGAATAATGAAGTTTATTTTAGCAAAAAAACAAATAGCTCAGCCCTCAGATAGTTTTGGATCTCATTTGTATCTGAAAGATACTCTCTTGCATAAATTAGCAATACATATAGCACTCGATATAACTTTAAAAGTAAATATCCTTAAATATTATGTTTTCTTTTTCACTGGTTTGCCTGTCTGCAGAATGTAATATTTAACAGAGTATTTATACTGTTTAGGTCTTGCTCCATAAATTTGCTGTATGCAATTCAGAATAAGGCTGGAAGAACTTTGTGAGAGTTCATCAAATGTGGTTGAAATGAATTTTTGCCAGCTCTGAAACATGTTTACTTGCAGTATTTTTCTGTGAGCCCACCATACTCCAGAGCTAACTGCTTGGGCTATGAGTATGATCTGAAAGTCATGATCACTTTTGGTCTCTTCTGCAGCAAGGATGAGGCAAATGTGGATTCCAGTAATTGCCAAAACTCAGATTGCATTTATTTAAAGGTGCCAAACATTAAGGGAAGTGTTGTACTCGTTTATTGAATTAACTGGACCTCAGTGAAACTTTAGGGTTCTTAGTTAATTTCTAATACTATTCTGTCTTCTTATTTGTTGATGAGGATGTGCTGGCTCAGTAAGGGGTTAAAAGAGCTTGCTCTTTTGTCTTGTCTTCTATTTCTCTGCTAGAAATATTACAATGCTTTTTCCTGCTTTAAAGATACAGGCATACCAGAGAGAATGTAGCCCTTATATAGGAATTGAGATTTAGAAAATTAGAAGTTAAAATTAAAGACACATATTTAAATCGAATTTGAATTTTTATTTTTTCAGGAGACTGTATTTCTTGTTCTACTTCTTACTACCTCTGTTACAGAAATTCATAATTACCTGAATGGATTCTGTACCTTTTTCTGTGTCATCATCATACACTCTGTTGACATACCATAAAGGCTTCTCTATGTATCTATTTTTGACATAAGATCAGTGTTCAGATCAATCCATTTAAATAGTTCATTATACCCTTCATTGGCCTTTGTGTTCTCTCTTACTGCAGGAAAATAACATTGCATATAAAAATTGTAACAGACCTGTTCTTCCAAAATATCTTTTAAGCCATAGCATAACTATGTAAGGGGAAATATTTTTTCAAACTGTGGGTTATTTTGGACACTGGCTTTAAAAGCCTGTTCTGGGGCCAGGTGCTAAAGCAGCTCCATTTGGCCCGTGAGTTCAGAACAGTTGAGTGACTAATGTTCATTAAGTATTTAGACAACTAATTATTGATATTTGATTATATTTAAGTTCTTATTCTGTAAGTATATTTGTGAGAAAAAATTTGGATTCTTACAGATTCCTTTTGATTTCCACGTTTCTTAATGCACATTCTGGTTTTGCTGTATGGCAAAGTTTCCAGAGCAGGAATGAGGATAGCTAGGCAAGAAATGAGAATTTCAAAAGTATTTCTGAGTCAGCTTACAGTTTCTTTATTGAAAACCTTCACTAATTGTCTTCTACAGAGTTTGTTTATTTGATTTCATTTTTTCTGTTTCCTCCTTGTGAAGACTGTCAATTATAGAGTAGTAAATAGTAATTTTCATTCTTTCCTAAACATGAAGTTATCATAAGTAAACACTATTTTGCTACATGTTTTTGGTTTTGTTTTCCTTTTTTTTTTTTTAAATTATATATATAATTGCTATAACATTGATGAATAATTTTTTCTTTAAATAAAAAAACATGCATCCTTATGTTAAAAACAGTAGATATAGTTCTTCAATGCCATGTTAACCTGTGTTTAGTGAATTTCCATGGTACATTTTTTTAAATCTTGCTTCAGATTGTTGCCATTGATAATTGTAATGCATACTTATGTTGCATAAGACAATATTTTTGCTCCTTTACCTCTCTTCATTCTCTCTCATTTTAAAAGGTTCACAGCATCTTTTTATTTCTGTATGTTATACATTTTTCACCATATAGACAGAAAAAGAGGGGGGAAAGTGCTTAATACTCTTAGCTACTTAATTTGTTCCAGTGCTCATAATATTTATGTTTGTGATGCTTCTGGATCATAGATGGGTTATTATGTGAGCATTTCTAAGAGAATATCCATGTTTTAACCTTTAAAAATCCATTTAATATTTTCAAGTTCAATTTTAAAGTCAACTCACCATTTGTTAAAGCAGTTCAATTTAAAAAAAAGTTTGAAATTCAAACCTCTGCACACTGGTTCCACTTCAGTGTGCCAAAGAGACCTAATCTCACAAAAATGCTACTTGATCCCAGGTAGAAAGAAAGATAATGGATTGACCCTCCACATGAAACCATAAAACAGAATTCTGGGTTTCTGCCATTCAAGTGAATAGAAACCGGCAGCAATTCTAACACCTTTCCAGTTTCAATTTTATTGCATCTGCAGGCATCATGCTGGAATGGTAAACATTTTAATGGTCAGATTCTGTCCACTTATAGCATTACTATTTCCCTATTATCTCCTAACGGAAGCGAAAAGGTGTCAGATTGTTGCAAATGAAATGAATGGAGATGCCATTTGCATTTATTTCAGAAGCAAATCCCCTTTTTTTCCCATTTCTTTGTTGTCCTTCAGAGAGATCTCTTACAGCTTCTGAAAATCTGTGAGCCAGGCACTATATTTAGATAATGCTGCTGAAACCCTGTGCATCAGTCTGTCACCAATGTGATAATGCTAAACCTGCCTCTAAAAAGAGTCCATCATTTCTTTTTAAATCTAATTGATTCAGATTCATAGAAAGATTTCAGCTACACATGCTCTGAAAAGTTTTTTTTTTTTTAAATAAGGATGACTCTCTAAAGAATCCATAGCACAGAAAACCCTTATAAAAGCTGATCAGCTTAGATACTTGTACTTTTTCTCTAAAATAAGCTTAACTGAGGCTCTGTTCTTTGTTGTTCTTACTAAAGATGAACTTGCATATTTCCATTTCTTTGGCTAAGATACAAGTTGTGAGTGTAAAGCCATATTTAATTGTTAAGCATGCAATACATAGCATTCTGAATGCACTCTTCTTCGAGGGTGCATTGGTTTTGAAACATTCTCTTTAGTGAGCTATCTGTCTCTCATACTAGAACTTTGCTCTGTTTTTGCTCCCATGTGCCTCTGAAGTTTGGGCAAGTGAGAGTTTCTTTAAAACCAGAGTACTCCGCTGAGAAAACAAGAGTGTTTGGAGTAAATTGTCATGCCTGAGGATTTCTTGGGTGGAGATTCCTCCTTGGATGACATGAAAGGAGACTCCAGATATGGCTGATCCTCAGGCTCATAGGTGAAGGAGAAATAACCAAGAGATTACTGAAGTGAGGACAATATAGCATTGACTGCCTGATCTCAAGAACAAGTCAGCTAAACTGAGGAATTAGGTAAGCTAAACTTAGGAGTTTTGGTTTTAGATGAGCACTTTAAGGTCAGATGTTTACTGGGGAAAAGAAGTATATTTTTCAACCCAATACTGTTCATTGCCCCAAAGAGGTAGCACCTGAAATGATTTGTTGTCAGAGGATATAAAAGGAATATGTGTGATTAAGTGGGAATGTATAGTCTGTAGTGTTGGTTGCACAACCATGGCTATAGGCCTGCTCTGCAGCAGTGATTCACTGCAAAAAAGGAAATGAGACTGCTAATTGGAACATGCAAAGAATAACTGAGGAGGAATTCAGCTGTATTTACTTTCTTCCCATAGTCCTGTGGAGATGGGGAGACTTGATAGTATTTCCTTCTGTACCACATATAAGAACACACAAAAAAAATACTAATCAAAAAAATTCAGTAGAACCATAAAATTAATTAAATTCTGGTAGAAACAGCAGTCCCAGAAGATGACATCCAAAATTGCTACAGACCAGTAGTTCATACATTTTCATGTTAATGCATTTTGACAAATAAAAGTTTTTATAGTTTCCAGACAGAGTTTAAAAATATTTCCAGACAGCTTTCTGAAACAGTAGCACATGACCCTCTCCAAATAAATCTTTGTCCCTCCATCTGTGATTTCAGAAGGGCTACCACTGCCACTGTGGACCTGAGGGGAGAGACAGTCTTATCTGATTTCACAGAGAGACAGACAATCTTAGAGAGCAAGGATTTAGCCAGAAAAGGAGAGAATTTACAGAGAGGAATCTGAGCAGTTTTCAAAATATTCTAGCTGATATTCTTTGTTCATATGACTTAGTTTCAGGTAGCCCTGCAAGGAGCAAAGAGTTGGACTCCGTGTGGTCTACGTGTTCCTTCCAGCTTGAGATATTCTACAGTTCTGTGACCCTGTTCTCTTCCTTGCCCAAATCTCCCGGGCTGGCTCTGTGTTGGACAGCCCCTGGCCCATCCTGCATCCCAGTGTAAGCTCCTGTGCACCTACATGGGCAGCACAGGCAGGAGGGATGGTACCTGCCCTGGGCCTGTATGGAAACTGCGGGTGCTGGGGAGGCACAAGGGCCGAAGAGCCAGGGAAGGTTAGAGGTGCAATTACTCCATCATGAATTTTAATGCCCTGACTCAGGATGAAATCAAACCACTCTTATGATATGCCTTGATACACAAACAGAGACAGATAATGTAGCTATGTGTTTGTAATTACATGTACAACCTGTCTTTCGTACACAAAAGTCAAAATATAACATGGTTTATGGTATTCGAGAGGCATACATTTTGTACCTTGACAAAATTCCTGAATCTGTGACAGAAATGAAGGCACAGATCCATGTAAAAGTTTTTAAAAACTGAGTTCCAGCCCAGTGATAAGCTTTCCACATTTCCTTGTGGTATATATATTCAGCTTTCTGCAAAAGAGAAGCTTTAGAAAAAAATCACATATCAGCCCAAGAAACAGCCTTTATTGTTTCACAAGCATGGAAAAGTCCCAATTCACAGCAAATTTTATACCATTTGGAAACTAACCACAGTTTCAAGCCAGATTATTCCATCTGAAATCCTCCAAGGCTGTTATAGTTCTGATATGAATTTGGATTCAAATGTTGTGGCTGGCTCATATGAAATTAAATACAAATACGGATCCAAGCACTCCTAGCTCTGCCAGAGTATCCAGATTTGGTTTGAAATAACTAGTTCAATCTTTATTCTTAACTTAACCTTTTTTCTTAACCAAAACTGTCTTTCTCACATATGATAAGACTAAAAGAGTGTGGTAGAAAAGAATTTTCCAACCACACTCCATAAAATGTGCTATGAGCTTGTGTTTGCCATTTTTAGATTACATGAACAATTTCTTGCAATTTCATGCAGTTAGAGACACACTTTTAATCAATCAACTTGCAGAAGGATAACCATTTTTATGTCACTGTGCACTCACTTGGGTTACTAAAGGTGGTTTTTATTAACTTAAGTCTGCAATTATTGCTCACAAAGTAAAATATATAGGGTTTCTCCTCTTCAGCCTTTACGGTAGGAGCATCCAAAAGAGCATACTGGAAGTGTTGGTGGTGGTATAAGAAAAAGACTGAATAACTTAAAAATTGCTCCTTCGAAGAAGTTCATGTGTATATACTGTTTGAATGGTGAAAATATATTTTCTCCTTGTTCCCTAGTGATTGCAGAGGATTTGCTATTTACCCAGACCATATTCATATTCCAATAAATTAGATCACGTTAAATCTCCACCAGATTTCACTGATGTTCATGGACATATTTCTATATTACTTTTCCTAGAGCTTCCCAAGCTTTTCCTGCCCTTCCTTCAGTGAGAAGTTGTCACTATCCATGTTAGATAAGTTGATTATCTGTGGTGGGAGTCCTCAAGCTGGCTCATGGCTAAACATCCTTATGCTGAAGGTTTATAAATGATTTTCATCTCATCTACAGTCTCCCTTAAATTTTTATTTTTGTTTTACTTTTGATGAGCCAAGGTGGTATAGTTGGGCTGATTACAAGGTAAGGAAACTACTGTCAAAAGATGTGGTACAGGTATGGATATCAGCAAAGGAGTAGAAAAATCCATAGTTTTATGTTCATCATACGTTTCCAAATACAACTCTTTCAATGCAATGTCTAGCTCCAGAAGTAATTAGTGTCTTTGCAGTCATGCAAAAAAAAAGTCATGAAACTTTGTTTGGAAACATCAACAAAGCCTCCCCATTATCTTCCTTCGTCCTTCTTAAATCCATAGGCAGGAAATTAAATACTGTCATTTCAGACTGTTGTGCTAATAGTTTTTTTGTTATTTCCTTGTACTTCATCTGCACCTATGTCTTTTATTTTCCTTAAATTTTAAAGCTTTTACTGTTAAAGCCACTTTCATATTTCCTGCTTTTCAGAGCATGAGGGCTGTCTAAGCCCCCAGTATGCTGTCATGATAACAGTAATTAAACAGCAGCAGCACTGAATTGCCTAATACAGAAAAGGATTTGTGTACTGACTATTGAATGGGAAGGTCAGAACATAGAGTTTCTGTTTTACAAAGCTCCTGACAGAAGCTCAACATCCTGCTTGAGTTTCAGTTTGGTTTTACAAGTTGCAAGGGATGCAACTTTTTATTGGTTTCCTTCTATGCCGCTTTTGAGACTGTGTGGGGAGTGAAGATGGAGGTTGTAGAAGGAGCAAGAACAGCTATGAAGAAGCAAGAACAGCACTGTTAGCTTCAGAAGTAGTGCAGGGACAATTTTCCTGGGCATCTAGAGGCTGTTATGTGCATATTGTTGCAATCTGTAAAGTGGAAGTTGCAACTGTTAAAAGTTGCTTCGGGAAGAACAATTAAAAGGAAGACTCAGCAGGGATTGTTATTAAACCCTCTATTTTCTTATTCAGGAGTTCAGAATTTTCCCTTTTACAAAGTTTCTTATTGTAGCCTATTAATTTGTAGTTTAAACTATCAGCAAAAATGTAACAGAAGTTACTTTCTCCTCTACACATAATGCACACACAGCCTTCTCGAGAAAACAAGGACTGCGGGGGTTGTGTACAATTTTTGCTCTGTTTGTTGCATAATGCAGAAAATCCTGGTAATCTAAAACCTAAGCACTTTTGTGAACCACCCTTCCTGGAGAGAAACACTTTATGTGTTTCAGTAATAGGCAGAAAATAAGTTCATAAAGTAACCCAAGGTAAAATCATAATTTCAGAGCAAATCCTGAAAAAGGTCCTGAATAGAGCATTCTGTGTTCTCCAGCAAGTGCCATTTTCCTTACTATCTTGTTTGCACTTACAGCTGCTTTCAGTGTACATGACAATAGGGCCTGCAATTGAAAGCAGACAGCAAGAGAGGCATGACCAATAACACTTCACTGCTTTACCGATTCTTTAATAAAGTTGGGAAAATCAATTCAATTTCTAGCTTTTCTCAAAGAAGTGTTGCCCAACAAGATAGAGAATGATGAATGCTGATCTCTTAAAACCACTAAAGTATAAAGCGTTACAAAAGGTGTTTTTTAATACAACAGTGTGTAAAAGCAGGCTTCTGTTGATGAATCACAGTGATGTGGCTGTCCAAATGCTTATCTAGAACTGTGAAAAATGAAGTCATTTGTAAAAATAAGATGCAAATATTACTGAATGCTGGAACATTTTTCTTCCCATGTTTCAGGTTGGATTTTCAACTCCCTGTGTGATATTTACATGCACTGAGATGAAAATAAGATGCATAAACTTAGTTTCTCCCTGTACCTCAGTAAAAATTAGTGAGCCAAGAGAGCTGAAAAGCCACCTGTTATTAAACCAAAGCTACCTGGCAGGATAAATGAGAAACCAGGACAGATGTGTATCATTTACAAAGCATGAAAAGAACATTGTCATTACAATCCACAGACTACTTTCTGTCTTTGAACAGCTAAGGATGAAACAAGGAAACAAAAAGGGAGAGAACTTGCTGCCCCACTGCCAGCCAAAGTCTAATATCATAGTATCTCAAAAATGCTGAAGTTAGGATATTAAGATGTAGAATATTAATTTGATGTGTTATGCCCAGGTCCCAAGCTTGTATTCAAATCCTACTTACAGCCTCAATCTGTCCCTGACACTGTGGTTATTTCAGGACTACACTTGGGATGCAGTTTCTGTTCCTGTTTTACAGGAAGCAAACTGTTCCTCTCTCCTGGTAGAAGAGGATGGGGAAAAAAATCTGTGGACTCACTCTATGGAGTTTTCCTCCTCCTCATTCCTCTGAAGAGGTTCCCTCCTCAAATGAATCATTTTGCTGTTAACTGTCCTCTGAGCAGGAGCTATAGACAGGGCAGTTTGTCATTGCCTGGAGATACATGTACCTAAAATTGATCAATATTGTCCCCTCTTAAGAATATTTTTAGGTTATTTTTTCTCTTAGTCTGTTAAAAGAGCTTAACGTAGTCTGATCTTATCTCAGACCACAGAAATGCATTTATGCCTCCAACTTGCATGAAGCCTTCAGGCATTACAAGCTTCTGGCCAGAAAAACACCCTGAAGGGTAGTTGTCATCAGTGCAGATATTATGGGAGTAGCACAGTTGTCTTTTGCTTTCCATGCCACCTTCTCATATAATGTCAGATATTAAGATGGAGTTTTGATCTTTTATCCACTGGTTATCTTTTGGTATTTTGAATTATCAAAAAATGGTTTATCAAAAGCTAGAGCAGAGTGGTCTACAACTTTCTTGCCAAGCCACGACTTTCTTTTGAAGATTTATTTCATCTGCTTAAGTCTTGATAATGGCCTGGGTATGTACAGAAGGTGTATTTCTTTGATGTGATGTAGCTAAATATTAAGTTGAATACTAGGACGGGAAGGTACACTAAAAATAGATCCAAATAAATAAGTCCAAAGCAGACAACCAAATGAACACACTTCACAGCACACGTTTCTTTGTTCTGAAACAGGAGAAAATAAAAAGTAGGATAGATGGAAATCAAATTAATATATGTTGCAGGAGGTGATGCAGAGGTAACAATATTTGTAATTATAATATTCATAAACACAAGTCCGCATATCTAAAAAATAGAAAATAATGCATAAGACTGTTCTTTTTTTGTGAGTTTTTGTCTTAGTGGGGGGAAAATATGTACTAGGCATTCAGAGACATTAAGATTTTTATTTTCTTCATTGCAAGTTAATTTAGATGTGTCTCTTACTTGTACAATTCCTTACTTGTATGGTTCCTATCTGAGTGTAGTGGTTCTGAACAGTGTCTTGGTTACAGATGCCCCAGAGCATTGTTTCCCAATATAGGACAGCATGAATGTGACTACATACATCACTCAGGACATTTGTATGGTGTAGTGGGATGAGTTTAACACTGCCAGTTTTGCAGGCACAAAGATGCTTGTGAGTTCTTGAATACCCCTCATTATGTTGAAGACTAGGGTGGGAATTGTAAATATATCATAGGATATATGGTTGCCTGGGTTTCACCCCAGGTGGCAACCAAGGCCCAGGTAGCTCTCGTTCACTCTCCCACCAGCAGGGCCAGGGAGAGAATCAGAAGGGTAAAAGGTAGAAAACTCATGGGTTGAGATAAAGACAGATTAATAGGGAAAGCAAGAGAAACACACAAGCAAAGAAAACCAAGACATTAATTCAGTGCTTCCCCTAGGCAAACAGGTGTTCAGCCATCTCCAGGAGAGCAGGGCCCCATCACAGGTGACAGTGACTGCAAATATCATCACTAGAAATGTTCCTCCACTTCCTTCTTCTTCCCCCTACTTTATACACTGATATATAATGACATCACATGGTCTGGGATGTCCCTTTGGTCAGTTGGGGTCACCTGTCCTGGCTGTGTCCCCTCCCACCCTCCCAGGCACCCCCAACTTCCTCACCAGCGTGGCAGAACAAAAAGTAGGAAAGGCCTTGGCTCTGTGTAAGCCCTGCTCAGCAATAACAAAACCATCTCTGTGTTATCAACCCTGTGTTCAGCACAAATCCAAAACACAGCCCCAGTCCAGCCACTGGGAAGGAAACAAGCTCTATCCCAGCCAAACCCAGCAGAATAGTTCAGACTGGACGAGAACTCAGCAGGTCTCCCCAGAGCACAATCAACTGTGAAATCAGGCCAGGGCACTCAGGAGTTTAACCAGCAAGATCTTGAAAGCTCTGAGGGTGGAGACAACCTCTCTGGGCAACAATGTAAGATTATCCTGGAAGGAACATTTGTATTCCAAATTTGATACACCATGGAATTCTTACACTAAACATTTTTTTTATCTTATTTGTTTTACAAAATTTCTGTTTCTGAAAAGTGACAATTATTCTCCTTTTTATAAACAGCCAGTTTATGTAAGCATTCCTCAGTACTTCTTAGTTAAAACAGATTGATATGAAAAAACTGCTGAGAAAGAGAAATTGGAAAGGTTGCATTAGAAATGGATGTAGTTGCTTTCCCCCTCTATGGACTGGAAAATCATCTTTCTGTCCTTGGATGTTATTATAAGACAAGACCAGAGTCTATTGAAATTCAGGGGACTCAGTCCTGAGTGAAAATATTCTGAAAAGATAATTTAATTTGATTTGCTAGACTAACCTTCACATAATATCAGTGAATAGAGGAATACAATTTTTAAATTTTTTTTTAGAGATAATGAATTTGAAATCAAATATTATTTGACTACAGGGAAACAAGAAGCCTCTTCACCATTCATATTGTGTATCTGAAAGAACATCAATACAATATTATTTGCCCTGTTAATAATGATTAGCTCATTCCATAATTGAATTGATATTTAATCAAAGTGTAAGCTATATTACTCTGAAAAATGTAAAAATAGGGAAATTAACTAAGTTTAGGGTAAGATCTGGAAAGGAACAAGATTTTCTTTGTAAAATCTGTTAATAAATTCTCTCAAATATTAATGTCTGTAAGACAAAAATCTTTCAATAACCAATGATTTGACAGTATTAGTTTAAAAGTTATTTTTGTAAGAACTTCATTATAAATATAATTTAAGTAAAAATATACCACCAGTTAAAAATATTGTATGCAATTATTTCTATTTCTGGGAGAAAAAAAAAAAAAAAAAAAAAAAAAAAAAGATGTAGAATTCTCTTTCTTTGGTTAACCAATTGATCTTGCATTTCTGTGAGATTTGGGGCCTTATTCCCCCAACCACCTATCTAGAATATGCATACATTTAAGCAGAGTAAGAAAGTATTTGGCAGCTTAGATGATCCATCAAACAAACAGTGCAGAGTACACTGGATGGTACAAGTTTGTCATACAAAAATCAAATCTGTGATAGAAAGCTCCACATATACATCATTTCCTTCGCTGCACTCAAACTCCATTTGATGAGACCGATTTACAGTCCACGTCACAGGCTTTTCCTGAATTTTATTGTCTTTCCAAAGCCATGAGATTGATTAATAATACACACACAGTACCCTGGTCATCAGAGCATAAATGAGAAAACAGAAAAATATTATCAAGCATAGTAGAATCTGTAGTTTTATCTATAATATACCTCTAAGCAAAGACAAGGGGTGACTGAGGTTCTGGAGTTCCAAACTTTGAATTCTGACTTCTGGCAACAGATGATAAATCCTGAAGTTTAACCACTAATACAAAGTGTTTTCATGCTTGGTGGATACATTAAGTGAATTGTAACAAAATTGTTTTCTTTTCCTCATACCATTTGTTTAAGTGAAGTTTTTGTTATGCAGAAAGGGGAGTTGATTTTAGTAAAGGGATAGTGCCAGTTGCAAGATTTTTTTGTGGAGAATTTTGTTTCTGTGCTTAATATGCATCGTTTTTACATTACTCAATTTATGTGGGACAGAGAACAGATTGATCAGTACAAAGATCTTGTTTCTACTTGGATGGAGAGGAGATCTGAGCAGAGAGAAAATACAATCACTGGGAAATGTCCCATCTCGATACAATACATCTTGTTAACACCAGGGAGTAGCAGTAGTTGAAGTAATTAGATAAGGCTTTGTTCCTTCCACCTAATGGAGAAGCCATGTGGTGGCAAAATACTCACATATTGCAGTTCTTCATTTCCACTGAGTTGTTTTCTTCTGTAAAATGCTTACTTTAGAATATTGACACCTATAACAAGGAGTATTTAGATGTTGTTAGTTCAAAATTATGGGTGTGCTTTTGAAATTAAGCCCACATCATCACTGGCAAGTATGTAAATGGCTTCAAAATGGACTTCAGTAAGGAAATACGAGTATATATGTTCCTTCCTCTAGGCAGATTCTGCCAGTTTTCAAAGCAAAAATTAAAATTCATCATTTCCCAATAGATAGTGGATTGATTTGCACCGAGATATTTTTTGCAGCAAATATGATTTTATGAGTTCATGAAAAGCCCATGTAAATCAAAGAAATCATTTTAAAAATAATACAATTATGAACCAAATAGGATGTCTCACAACACAAATTATTACATTGAAAAGGAACAGAAATGAAAAAAAAAAACAAAAAAACCCCCACAGGAATGGGATATATATGGGATATATATATATATATATATATATCAGTGTTACAATCTGCTTATTAAAATTTTTAGAGACATGCCTCGGATAGAATTAAGGAGCAAATCAGAGTATATGCTGAAGTCAATAGTATGGATTTCATTTAACAGCAAATGTAAGGAAATGAGAGAGAGAGAGAGGGGAGAGAGAGAGAGATAAAGAGAGTAACAGAGACAGATTAAGTAGAAAATATCACCACTCTATGGATGCTGATGGCATCCTGTTAATCTTCTTCTGGTATTATTGGTGGTGAGGATCCCAGAAAACATAGAATCTAAAGGATTAATTTGCATTTTAGCTGGATAGGAAGGCCCAGGTACCTCCCCTGGCAGGGGCCAGTTTGGGACAGTCTCTTGTAACAGACTGTGGGTCTGTTGCATCCCTTTGCATCACGAGCAGTGCTCTGCTGCAAAGCCTCAGCAATGAGTCTGGGGAGCGCTTTGGGGGTCATTGATGGATGATGGCACCTGCTCAGCTGCCCCTCACGGGAATGTCCCCTGGATGTGGCCTTCCCGGGCTGGGGGATTTAAGAGCTGAGCCAGTTTGTGGGAGGGAGGAGGGGTGTTCACTGCCTGTGACCAGAGGTTACGCCACAGCCCCAAAACTCTCCTCCTCCCCTCTTGGTTGTGGGGGAGTGTGTGCAAACGTGGCCTCAGCAGATGAGCCCGTGTGCTGTGGCCTCCCCCAGGCCGAGCCTGGCCCAGGCTGATTTTCAGGAGAGCTGCTGAGTTTGGCTTTCCTGTGGATATGTTCTCCTCCCTTGGTCTTGTTTCCTTGTCCCTAGACCAGAGGTAACTGAACAAGAGTGTCACCTTTATGGTATCTCAAGTTCCCTGAGGCAGCTTAAGTCCCATCCCAAAGCTGCAGTCAGGTGAAGGACAGCTGGGCTTGGGTGGTCTCAGCCTCTTTATACAGTTTTGCCATTGTGGGCAAGGTCCCTCCTAGCACTGTGTAAGCCACGAGCCATAACATTGTAATCTCCTACAATCATTGAAAGATGATTGCTTCTCCCAAAATACATGATTTAAGTGAAGCTTTTCTCCCAGATATACTTGAGGTCCTGTCTCAGAGGAAACAAAGTCTCTAAGTCAACAAATTATAAAGGAACTTAACATGGTCTAAAGAGAATATTGTAATTAGTTTTTGAGATAAGTAAGAAAGGCAGGAAATTAATATATGTCCCACATTCAAACATAAATTGCTATCACAATGGCAGCAACAACAAAAATAATAGGTATTATTATTATATACAAAGTTGTAAATTCTTAGACTCAAAAGAAAATCAGGAAAGTGAATTAGTTGCAGCAGGGAAAGTCAAAGTCATGATGTTTCTCATATGATAATATCAGCTCTGTGCAGCTGCTTGAAAAATTTGCATGTAATATCAAGAAAAGAACATCTGCTGCTCAGTATGCAGCAGACCACCAAAGCTGCCATAGAGAAGAGGTGGGAGGAACGGATGGATAGGAATTAGATCATGATAAGCAAAACAAGAAGTGGCATCCCACTGAATGGCATGACCTCTATTATCACTTTCTAAGTCATTTACTCCCACTTCTCAACTGGGGACTAGTGTTTGTGAGGATGGAGGTAGCTGCCATAGGCAGGTTAACCTGATAGTAAATTTGCTAACATGGGATAATGTTTATGGAATGAATGTTTTCCAGAACACATAAAATACATACTTTCAAAGTAACAAAATCCTTGATATGATCTTGTGAGCACATCACCTAACACCATCTTCCAACAGGTAGAGAGCTAACTTGGGGAAGCAAGGAGGTAAAAGACTGTGCCAGATACAAGTGTGGAAAATGATACCAGAATAAATGTATAAGGATCCGCTTTTGATGAATCACATAAAATGGCAGAGATGAGAGTCAGATGTATAGAAAGCTATTGCTTCAGGCATGGTTTTTACTGTCATAAAAGCCTTGTTTTTATTTCTCTTCAGCTCAGTAAAGTCTTTCACATTTAATGGTTCACTACACTGAACAGCAAGAAATTACAGGATGGAGTTCTCAAATGAAGTTTCTACCTGCACAATGCAAAGAAAACCATGTGGGTTTTCCTTTCTGAGTATCTTGGTAATTAAAAAATTCAGTATTAAGTGTATGTAAAATATTATTTAAAATCTGTGGGGTTTATTTCATATATATACATAGGCATAGACTGTGAGGAAACTTTTCTTTCTAAGAGTGATAACAAATTATTTGGTTTTATTTCCATTATTTCCACATCCTTATGTTACTAGTCTTTCTCTAACCTTCTATACCATCCATCTTAAAGAAAAGTACTAGTTTGGATGATTTCAGGAACCCTTTTTAATGCAGTGCTGCTCATAAGATGTTTTAAGATGGGCTATATTTGAGTTGAGAGGAGCCCAATTATCTAATAATCTAATAATAATTTAAAAATCTGTGCTACCATCTGTGCAAAAGCCCTAATAGAGGCTCCACTTCAGCACAGTATGGCTTGCCTAAAACATGAATCGGTGTCTTTAGCGGGCAGATGTTTTTTTCTAGTTTTTTACTATCAGAACAACTTTTTTTCTCAATATTATATCTCAATATTATATGCATAGAGGTCCATTTCTAGGAAAGAAAGGTAACTAAGAGAGTATTGCTGTTATAAAAAGTCATTGTACTTACTATGTGCAACAATTCTGATTAATGGATTCTGTAAAACAGAGGGAAGTGATTTTTAGCGTATTCTGGGGAATTTTGTGAGGTATAACATTATGAAATGCCAAGTGTGGTTATTAGTCACAGAGGGATCTAAGACTTTTGCTTATTTAATCTGTGAACAGAAATATTCAAAAAAAAGTGGTGTAATTTTGTGAGTCACTACCACTGAGCTATTTTTTGCAGAAATTATTTCCTGATTTTGAGCAATGAGCAAAGCTGTTCAAAACCTGTTCTCTCTTCTGCCACACACCTGTGAGACCCTGGAGTGCAAGCTTGTGTGCAGTTATGGTGCTAGTCCCATGTAAACATAGATGCAGATCATTTTAGTGTTTCAGCTTAATCTGGAAATAGCAGCTGCATAATACCATTGATTTATATAAATATAAATGCCATTCTAGTTACACATAAATAAAATCTACAGTCTGAAAACTGCAATTCATTTTGCCTTCAGAGCCTGAGGAATAAACGGACAGCAACATGAACAGAAAAGGGGGAATAAGAGCCTGAGGATGCTGCCTTATGCAGCTCCACCACCAGCACAGTCACAGACAACTTTTGCTTGGCCAGCTGGAGTTACTTTTGTTCAGAAAGCTTCTGTCAACTATTACTTCTCTTGGTATTCTCTTAGTCTGAATGGCCTGGTGATTAGGTTGGGAGGAAGGTAAGCAAAGGGGAAAAGAAAAGAAGGGGAAAATATAACTATGTTGTTAAGACATTTTGGGTTCCTCTCTGCATGGTACATAAAATAAAGAAGTTAATAGGCTTTTTTCTCCTTTCTGTCCTTCCAACTGTGGAAAGAAGGTTGGCTATGATATTTGGTTGCCTATCTGGACTCAGGCAGCAAGGACGATTCAGGAGACATGTATACACAGAAACAGACTGGAATTGAAACACACACAAATAAATATTTACAGGTAATTATTGTATGTCAGGGACTTTCTTTAAACCTCAGACTGAAATCTGAAATACTCTCCATTGCTGCACCAAATAGCCATAAAATGTAAAAGCAAGGCTTTTTAGCAGCCTTCTGGAGCATCCTGGTGTGTAATGACTTCTAGATGTTTATTTAAAAACAGAAAGAGAGGAGGAGAGTTTATATATGAGACACTTCTCGAAGTTGTGTCAAGTAAGAGAATTCTGATAGGCAGCTTCTCATTAATATTTGCCTCTTGTGAGTCATAATGCATTTTGTCACAGATTATAGTGGTAGTACTTTGCTTTTATTAACATGATAGCTTTGTTGACTATTCAATGTTTGGAGCCATTGCATAACAAGGGTCACTTTGTGCCTCCTCTGTCACCATGACCTTCAGATTATTGCTTCACTTTCCACTTCATTCTAACATCCTGCTTTCATTTATTTGATGGTTCCATGGTTCAATAGCACTTAGAGAGATGTTGACAGCAAATGGAAAAGTTTGAAGATACTCTTGTTTAAAATGAGACTCTCTATACCTGTTATTTACCAAATTTATTTTCTCTCTCTGTACAAATTAATGACAGTTACTTTACATGATAGCTTTAGGTTTGTTCTTCAACAATTACTATTTTTTTCTTTTTTCCTTCCTCCCCATCCTTTCCCCCTGCCCTACCATGCCCTGCCTCTCATGCCTGTGCAAGTGGTTCACCTCTTAGCCTGTACTGAGGTCAACCAGTCTTCTTTCTACTAGAAGATAGTATATCCAGCTTTGGGAAGAAAAGCATGGTATCTTCCAAAGATGTTGCAACTCTTACTATTATGTACTCTGCTCACTGCAGCTGACATGAGAGCACAGCCTGGGGAACACTCTGAGGTTCTCTGTGTCATGACAGTCCTGAGCTGCTCTTCCATCCTATAGAAGCAGCAGCTATTTCTTCTCATCTGTCCTGAAGCAGCCTCCGTGGTAGGATGACAAATACATGCTCCAGAACTCAAGGAAACAAATTTAGCTTCCAGATGGGATGTTGACTCACAGAAATGTTCTGGCATTCAAGGGGAAAATGGGGACACAAAAATACACCTACGTGGACTGCACAGTTTAACAGGAATGTAGAATCTTGCTGGAACTGAGTCTGGTGCTGCATTTTTGCTTGAATGAAGTAATTGTAACACACAAGTAGCTCTTCAGTATTTCTCTTAATGTGTTAGACATATATTTCACTACTCATTGTTCTGAAACATATGCATCCCAGAATGTCATCCTTTATCTTTTAAATTAAAATATAAGTATTTATGATGTCATGTCCCTTGAGAGATTAGACACAACATGGAACATTTTTACACCTTTGGGAATATTTGGATACTTTCACTCAGTTTCATTTGATGACAATCTGTGATGTTTTAGTCAAAATTACCATGTGTTTAAGCTTTGTGTTTAACCTTTGTGTTTAACCTTTGTGTTACCCATAGTTAAGAACTCTAGTAATGAAGAAATCAAATGGTGTTAATGCTTGCTGTCCTGTTTGATTGTGACTCTTGTTTTCTTGACAGTCTTGGAAGTACTGCCTAAACCATCTCTTCTCACATTCCTTAGGGGTGTTTCAACCTCCTTCAGTAAGGGATAAAAGCAGGACACTCAAGTTATTTTATTAAATGTTTTCAATGACCTTCATGTATCAAATCAAGTGAGTTTCATGTGATCTGGCTTTGTTTGAGCTGTCATTAGCATTGGACATTCTGGATCAGGCACAGAAGATGCTCTTGCAGTGCCTTGTACTTTGTCATCAGTGCCTGATGTCCAGGGGACTGCACTCCTGTTGTGTCATGGGTTTCTGAACATGCATGTCAGGTGATTGACTCAGGTAGGAGAGGGCAGTTGGATGCTACATTTATTGTCTCATTGTTTGCTGTTGTCATTTTAATACTTCTTTTTGCCAGCCTGTTCATGCATTTGTTCATTCCTATGGCTTATGTTATCGCTTATACACAGATGACTTATAGATCCACAATTCCTGTTGGTGTTCCCAGACTTTGCCTTTGTACTTCTCTGCCTGCATCATCCCCATAACTGGATGCATACTAATCTTTTATTACAAACAAAGAAGTCAAAAAGGATTCTTTTTAATCCTGTTGTGTACGTTTTCTGCTCATAAGTACTTCATGTCTCAAATATTGCTTCTCTTTCCCTATGCTACAATACTGTTTGAGAATTTCAAAATATTCATTATAACTTATTGTATAATTAACACCTTGCAGATCAAAACTAGACTTTTTTTTCTCATGGATTGTATATTTTTTGGGGTTTTTTTGTTTGTTTGTTTGTCTGTTTGTTTTTAATGCAGCTCTTCAGGTATTTTAATTTTGTTTTTACTGTTTATAGTACAGATCAAAAAATCACTGAACCAACTGGTCCCTGGTCTCTGCAAGTCAGGCAGAGCACAAATTATGTTATAAGACTACCACTTCTCAGTCCAGTGACCTAAATTTTAGATTACAGCAAACACAAAAGCAACTGCCTGCTTTTTACCATGCGCAATCACATTTATATGATTTGACTTCTTTTTGTAGACTTGCCCAGAATATCAATTCTGTTTATAAATTGTCTACTCTTTTTCTTTCCTAAACTGTAGGCACTATAAATATAGTAAGAACCATTTTTGAACTGCTTTTTTCTCTCTAGTATCTTCTATATTAGGTCTTGCTGACTTTCAACAGCATCATTTGTCAACTTGCAATATACTTTCAGTTTTGATTTAAACTTTATCTTCAGTTATTTTTTTTCAGAATATCTACCCTTTTGTTACATGTTATTTATTAATTAATTTTTGCTTTGGCACATGTTCTTTTTATTCAATATACACTTCATATTAGAAATATATAAATTACTTAATAAGGCATAGTCAGAGATTAATAACACAGCTGTCATTATTGCTTTACCTTTCTGGCAGTTATGTGAATTGCATTTTAATTTTTTGCCAATGTCATTCTTATGCCCTTACAAAATACCATGTTTAATTTATTTGCAGAAAGTTTTCAGCATGACAGCTCTAAATACATACCATTATTACAACATTAATGGTTTCTTATCTAGAAGGAACTATCCTTTCTGATGTTTCTATAACTGGTGTGTTGACATTTATTAAGAGTGGCTAATCTTGTGCTACAGTTATAGTGAAGGGAGCATCAGCATGCTGCTCATATTGAACTAGAGAACCAGCCTCAGGAGGAAAGGTGGAAATCCAACAGGGAAAGGAAGGACATGGTTAAAAATTTGGCATAGTTTGGGGGAATTCCTGTGCACTCACAGGTAGATGTAGACTTACAGTTCAGACTGAAAATCAGAAAGTCTTTGGAAGAGATAACATCCAATATGGGGAGCAAGTGAGATAAGATGCTACCAGGGGAAAGGCTTTATTGCTACATGGGCTAAGTAGCAATATAATTCCCTCCACTGTTGCCAGCAATTCTTGTGGGACTGGACTTTTTCAGATTGACAGTTGTAGTGTGGATGCACAAAGTTAACTTGTGCCTAAGCTTTTTTCACAGTTTGAAAAGTAAATAATTCAGCTGGTGAGTAAGTGGACTGAAGGTATGTAAGTGACCATTGCTTGCACGCTGTCAGCAAAAACCATAGATTTCCCATGGTAAAAATCTGTAAATTTTTTAGAACTCATTGTCTTAATCTACATTCTCTGTGATTCACTGGGTGTGGTACAGCTTGAGTTGCTGAGGGGTGAGACGTGCCAAAGGGACCAGCCAGGAAATGATGTGCTTGTCAGACAAAATTGTTCAGTTTAGTTGTATTCAAGATGCATGTGATAACAGACCAAACCATCCTTGTAGAAGCTGAGAAGCTGTGGACGTTTTATTCCAACTCCTTTTGTAACTGTTGTGTGTGGCTGCCCCTCCCACTCTCCTCTCACCCAGGCAATACAGATGGTTTTTGCACAAGAATTATTCAATTTCCATGAATTAAGCACTTGGCTTCTTGAGGTTGTGTGTAGTCAGACTTATCCACTGGCAGGAAATGTAATGAGAAGTGCAAGGTTTGTGCAGCCACCAGAAACTCCAGGGAGAGGCCTGCTGTCTGTAACTGCCTGGAGCAGCACACTGGGGACGTGTGACACAGTGCTCCATGGTTGTTTTGATAGGTGTGCTTGAAGACATGAGGAACATGTTACTGCTTTCTTCTTGGGCTTCCAAAAGAATAATAATGCCACTGTATGTTAAATTCTAATGCCCCACTACAAATACTGCTGGAAAATAGATATTAAATCATCAAAACATTAGATGCTAATGGCATGAATGACAAGATTGCCTCGTCACTGTGGCTGGTGGCTGAGGAACCTACATGGGACAGCCAGGACTGATGAGCAGGCAGAACTGGAATACAGTTTGGTGGGTCTGTTTGGAACAGAAGACTGAAAACAGAAGTATCAACAGAGAGGAGGAGAAGCCTTGGGCTCAAGGAATAACCACCCAGGGATTTCTAGAGACACTGACAGGCTTTAGCTCATGACTGAGGTGTGTGCTGGAGCCTGGCTTGTGGGATACCTATGCCTCATTCCCAGGAGTAGTTTCATGAAGAACCACCAACTGGCATTTATTCCAAAGCTGTAGCTAGTAATCAACAGTTTGCACCCAAAACTAAATTTTTTGCCATATAATATGTACCTACTCTTCTATCAGAAAATCTTGGTAGTAGCTACAGGTGGGCTTTTTATAAATTAAAGTTTTTTTAATATTGTTTTCACAAAAAGGTTTTTAATTACTTTGTGCTGTATTTCTATTCATTTTCGCTTTGCTTTTGATAATAATTTTAAGCTTTGTGTCCCAGAAAGGTATAAACATTAATATGCACAAATATTAACAAGAAGAAAACAGACATTCAAAGTAGATATTCAGAGAAGTTCACATCTTTCTAAACACATTAGATTTTTTTTTCTGATCAAATATATGGGGGTCTCAAGGTTTATCTTTTTTTCCTCTCATCTTGCTTCTCATCCAAGCAATGTACTTCTTAAAGTTCTTCTTAAACTGATAGCACTACAACTGTCAGAGTAACTGGTTTTTATGTGCTCACATTTTATTTTCCCCTTTCCAAAATACAGATTGATTATTCTGCATTCATAAATGCCAACTCAATTTGATAGATTTGTTAAATCCTTTTCTCATGGGCTATGTTTCTTTATTTCATATCTCTACTGGAAATTTGGATTTCCCAACCCAAGGCATTTCAGTGCTTAGGATTTTTCAATCCTAATATGATGAATAATATTATTTCCTTTTTTTTCCTTCTTTGGTTGCCTGTTGTTAAGTACTAATGTTCTCAATGAACACAGAAGCAGTATTTTTATTTGGGGACTATAACTAAATTGACTTTGGCTGAATGTCTGTGGAAATCAAGTTTCTTTCTTCATTTTTCATCTTTCCCTTTTATGGCTTAAGAAACTTTTGCTGTTTATTAAATCTTCCTCCAGAATTAGAGCACATCTTCAATTCTAATAAATCTTGGTTGATCTGTACAGTTTGAGATTTCCAAACTGTATGCTTGTTTTCATTCTGCTTTTGGAAATACTTCTATATTCTTCTGCAGTTGATACCTTTCCCTTCATATTTCGTCCTGTTGCCCAACCTGGAAATTCCAAGTAAGTTTTTAATCTTTGCCTTGAAAAACCTTTGCCATCTGCTGTAGTGGAGGACTTGAACTCTTTGATCTTGCTATCTTTTCTTGCTAGTTACCCAAGCCTGTCCTTTGAAAACTTAAAAAAAAATCCCTTAGCCTCATGTTATTTCGGAAGTCATCCAGCAGTAAACTCGCTTGATTGTTAGATTTTTATCATGTAACTGTATCAGATAAAATTTATCATTGTTTTACCATATAGAACTGTAAATACCCTTAAGTCAAAGCAAAACCTTCTCCTGAATTTGTGATTTCCTTGTCCCTGCCAGATGTCCTGTTAAGTATTTCAATATTAATAGGTGTTAAGAAAAGCTTTGACTCGTCAGTTTTTATTGGCAAAGGTGAGGTCACATATAAGTGCATATTTCCAGCATTTCTCCATTTTGCATTGTTACAGAGATAGCTTCTCTATTAAAACATAAATCTTTATATCTGAATGCTTGGATATCTAACTGTAAAACATAAGAATTTCTAGTGTTGATCTTATAAACAAACAAACAAAAAGTCAGAACATCCCCATCCCCTTACCCCCAAAAAGAATAAAAAAAAGGGTACAGAAGCTTAATCTGAAGAGTGTACAATAGTGAAAAAGACATTTGACATTATTTTGTTAAGCTGACAGTATGGGAATGAACTAGAACATCTAAAAGGAGTACACAGATAAGGTTCGTGGTCCTCAGTGCCCTTGGCAATGTTTGAAATGCAACTCAAAATTGGAATTTTGTAATCAGTGATGACTTGGAAAAACAGACAAAAAATTGTTGTTGATTTACAAAGTAAAATTTGATACTGAGTGTATTATAAGGCATAAGGGACAAGTAATGTGGCACATTAGGGTGTGCATTATTACCCGTGAGCTGCTGGTCCCTGTCCATATCTTAGACAGACACTACCTGTTGTAGAATTGCACTGTAACACCTCTCACATTGAAAATACTGGGGTTTTCTTTTCCTTAGTATGATGCATTTGGAATGGTATTTTTCTATGGTGAAAGATTAAAAAACAAAAAAACAAAACCAAACACCAAAAAGTCTCCAAATGATCTTTGCATTTTTGACAAAAGTATTATCAGTGGAAGAGGATGATAACTTGCCACTCAGCAATTTTGGAGAGTTCTGTAAAGAAAGAAATAAATTACTTTAGTGGTATTTTTTCCCAACACTTTCCATGGAGCTCTTCTGATTTATCTAACATGTTCATCCATTCCATCTCTCTCAGTTACGACATTTTGCAGAACAATTAAAATGTTTAAGGAACATTAACAGCAATTAGAAGTATGGAGTGCAGGCTGTGGGAAGCAAGATAGCACCAGCCATTTTATCATCAGTGAGTGTTTACACTGTTATAAGGAAATCATAGTAGCTTTTACCTGCTTATCTCTGTAGTGTGGGCCACTAAAATTTAAGAAACTAGGTTTAATTTTAGAACAGGAGACGAGGACCATATTTTCTGCCCATATATTCTATCTTGGTGTAAAGCAAGAGCTGGAAGTATTTGAATAAACCACCATTTTAGACCCATGAGCAAATATGATGGAAAAATGCTCATGACAGGAATTGGAAGCAAATTGTTGGGTGCTAGTTCAGTAATAGGGAGGGTGTCCTGGGTCACTGCTGTGCTGAAACAATATCATGAATGTGAGCTTTGTTCTTCCCTTATAACCTCAGAGGTCTCAAAGGCGCCAGCCAATGTGTACTTCCTTGTTTTGAAACAATTTCTTCACTGCAATTCATCTGCTGCTTGCTTTACTTTTTTTGTGAGTTAAGGGAGAGCTACAAAGTTTCTATCCTAAAGAGTGGGACCCAGAAATCTGTCCCAGATCCTAAGCCTTTGTGCCCATGTTGCAGGTGTCTTCAGTACGTGTAAGGATGGATCCTCACTGTACAGCATTGGCATCACTAGGCAGGAACCTGTCCATGTTTTCTGAGAGAAATAATGGGAACCTGGGTGCACTGAAGTGCTACAGAGGACTTCTCATGTGGAGAGGTGCTGGCTGTGGATGATGGATGTGGGCATCACTGGCTGCAGGAAGGACAGTAGATTCTCAGCCTCGGGGCTACTGACTGCAGCAAAGTGGCTGCTTGTGGCAGCTGAACAGATGTGCTCGCCAACTGGCTGTATAGAAAGGCCAAATCTAACATCATTCTGTGTTACCCCAACAATACTTTATTGTCAAGAATAATAATTAACAAAAGTGCAGCTAAAAGCTAATATGTTGCCAGAAACTGTAACAATGACACTAATTCAGGTGTCAGTATATAATAGAAATTAATCAAAAGTAAAAACATGCGGATAAGGTGTGTAACAAAAAGAATTTATTAAGAAATTACAGCTCTTTAAACCCAGCAGGTTTCTGGGCAAGTGTGGCCTATTTTCATGCTGGATAAGGAACACCCAAGTGGACACTCCTGGTAGTCACGACACTGCCTGTTTCTTACTGTGTTTTCTGCTTCCTTGAAGTCCCTGATCCCTCTCAACCCATACACCCACAAAGACATTCTTCACACTGCTTAATGGATCTCTAGGGCATCTTTACGGAGTTACAGCTGTCTGGTACGCAAACAACACATGATCAAGTCTGTTTCTAAGACATTGTGGGAGTGAGGCAGAAGTTGTAAAGCTTGTACAGTTTACTGAAAGTGCACATTTTATCCCTCTCTTGGGTCTAGCTAGCTTTAGGTTTTCAACTGTATTATTTTTTGCTGCTGTTTTATCTCATTCCTGAAAACCTCTTTGTCTAGCCTTGCTTCCTTCTGTGAGCACTAGATCTCATCCACTGCCGTGGACTTCTCCTGTACTACATAAATTCAGGAAAGGACACATTAAAAATTAATGTGCGTACTCACATGAGGGAGAGAAGAAAGAAAGGAAATGTTGCAGAGTTCCCCTCAGGAATACAGAAACAGATGAGAAAAAAATTTTTTTTTTTCAACTGCAGGAATACATTATTGCTGTCTGTGGTGAGCAGGATATTAAGGGATGGCAGTATGGGCTTACAAGGCCCCGTTAAGGCAAAACAAACTCAAGCACATCTGAAGGGATGACACTAAGAATAGTAAAAAGTAGCAGAAAGAGATTTGATATCCAAGCAGGACAACCAAGGGCAGTAGTTTTTGAGCAATGAGTCTTTTGTTTAGGGACTATATCAAAGAAAAAACTTGTGTGACAAAATAAAGAGGATACCATCACAATAGCTTAAGGCACACAGTCCTTTTCTGTCTACTGCCTTCTTCCTCTCTCTCTTTTTAATAGTAGCTCAATCTATTTTAATGTGAAATGTCTAAGTATTTTTCTTAACGATCTCAAAACAGTATTTAGGCTTTTCTGGAAAGAAGTCTCATTTTTACTGCTCAAACTATTACAGAATATGTTCAGTGTTCACAAATTTGTTTTTGTACTACAAAAAAATATACTATTCCTGGGGGAGAAAAAAATTTGTATGTTATCAATGCTTTGAATACTTAGCAGCCTATGGGTACCCAGCTTGTCATGAAAGATAAATAAAATTTAAATAGATAATATATGCAGTAAAAAATCACACCACTGTACCACAAGGTACGGCATATATTCCACTTCAGAGGAGGGTTCATATATCATGTGTATGGCACAGAGCTCTACTCATGAATTATTTGTTTCTATTGCAGCATGCATGCAGCACTCAATAGATTGAAGGACACAATCCAAGTTACAATTGACATATTAAAGCAGTGCCTTGCATAGAGATATTATTTATGAAAGAAATATTTTACAATCATAAGTTTTCAATAGGGCCTGCTTTCTTTCTCTTTTGAGGCAGAATAATAGTAAAAAACTTAAAAATCTTGAAGAAAGCACTAGGGATTGTATTTACAAAGCAATATCTTCCCTGTGGTTTTATCTAGTTAACTGCTCACTCTGGTATTAAATCTTTCTATTCAGAGCTGGTGCTCCTCTCATCTTAAAAAGCTGGTGCAAGACTTGACCTCCTTTGCAGCTCATATCCACAAGTTAGTGGGGGATCATCCTTTGCTCTGCTCTGAGATTTGTGTAAGTGGCTGTAGATTGTCACTGTGTTTTGCCTGTAGCTGCAAAGGTGTTCCATGATCCTACTGTGTCAGAATGAGCTCCCAAAATAATGTTATTATACCTCACTGCACTCAAGTCTGTGTTGGTTCAAAACATCACTGCTAGTGCACTTTCATCTGCAGAGTCAGAAGTGTCATCTCAGTGACTTTGCTGTCCTTGAATATCGAGTTATGCCTTGGAGAAATAAATTAGAATATATATTCCAAAATAAAGCCCTAATCTAGGAAGTACAAACTATTTTGTCTCTCTCTCTTTTGGAGGAGGAGATAGGAACACAGAAACATATTTTAAAGCTGAGGCGGATCAGCTGGTTAAATGAACCTGGTTAAAAGACAGGATCAGATGTCTGGAAGACTCCAAACGGAACTGCTGGTTGATAACATGTTTTGCCAAAGTTTTGAATGCCATGGAATCCTGAGTTTAAACACAAAGATAGAAGCTTTATTTGCATGCATGTTTCATTTAGTCACAGACTGTCAGGAAGTTTTATGTACGCAAAGTGTTACGGAAATATCTATTCCATCATTTATAGATGAAGTTTTCAAATTTACATACTTAATTGCAGAGACTACACAAGTGAATGTCAATGCACAAAATCAAGATTTCTTAGTGCAAGAGGAAAAGAGCACAGAGAGCAACTGTGTATATGTATAGAATTGATATTTATTTTGATTTATTGCAATTATTCATTTTGCCACGTTACATGAAAAAAGAAGAAAAATTCTTATTCTGCAGATTTTTAGTGACAACTGAGAAAATGGTGGTTAATTAGTTAAAAATATTTTCTGCTAGATTCAAGTAGTGATTCAATAGTTTGCACATATTTTATACATGCAATATTATCATGTTAACCATAAAACTTCCCCTCAGCAATGCAAACAAACGTTCTGTGTTGAAATTCTAGCTGTTGTTGTTGACACTGGGAGAATTGCCATGGCTTCAGGAGGATGAGGATTTCATCCATAGTCATATCCCTGCAAAGAATGGTTATTGTTCATGATACTGGACACCACTATCCCAATCTAGGATATGATGTCAAGTCTAAGTGTGTTTCTAACACCATCCAATTCACTTCAAAATCTGGTTTTGTAAGGTAATGGTTCTGAGGTAGCTCATACCCATAATAAATCCACCTCCATGGGTTTAGTAAATCAAAAATTGAATACTGACCCTGCTGCAAAATAAATTAGGATATTTAATTGAAACTATAGATAAATAATTTGAGAAGTGCTTTCAGAAAAGTTGGGCTGAAACCCAAAGAGGTGGTGTACTTTTCCCTTTTTAACAATTTTCTTTCTATTTTTATTAGTTTCAAGTGAAAAAGTATTCTCTATTTTTTGCCTTTGGGCAGGAGATAGAAAACTGCATCTAAAATTCCCTATTTATTTCTAAATAATACAGTACTGTATAGAAAAGTCATGAAAACAGAGACTGCAAATTGAATTCCAATAACTCTATCCTGTGAAAGCAAACTTCCATCTAGTAAATGAGAAAGCATTATTGACAATTATATGCAAATTACCAGGCTTTTGGCAGGCTCTTCAAAACTATTATCTTTTGGCAACTCTGTAAATTACGTAGCTATGGCAGCAATGTAGAATTGCTCATTATACTTTATTGATACATTTATGTCTCCTTATATTGGAATATTTTGCTATGGGTCTTTGGAGACTTTCTTTGCTTATTTTTGTGCCTCCATTTTTCTCGTGTTTTGTACTTACCCCCACCCTCTGAGTTGGAACTTCCTATACAGTCACTGGGCCAGAGTGAGTCAACTCCCGTCATCATCATCATCATCTCCACCCACTCTTCTTAAATCCTGAAGACCATCAAACAAACAGGCAAAAATTAGGTGTCATTTCATTATCATAAGGCTTCCCTGAGACCTGTACATAGCCTTCCTTTTCAAAATCCTGATCCTTCTTCAGCTCAGATCACATATTCCTCTACACGCCCCAAATTCAGTGGCCTGTGTTTCTTCTCAAGCTGAGAACTCATTTTTCATTGCCACTGTGCCACAGAGTGTGCACACTCTCTCTCTATTACAGCTTATATTTAATAAACGAGGAACAGGCATCCTGTTTATGTTTATTCATAACAAGTTTAGACGTTACTTTTGAAGATAAAGAAACAAGTTTGATGATATACAATATCAGCTACACGCTCTGCACTGATAGCAAACTTTAGCAATCAAGGAAAGATAAAAAGGTTTTGGAGAATTTAATCATGTACTTCAAAGTAGGCTTAAGAACATATATTTCAGAAATTGAGATAAAATATGAATGTTTAATTTATCTTCTTTCTTTTTTACCATGAGTGTTTCTGATTCTGTTGCTAATAACCTCATTGCTTCTGTCAGCCAACACCTCTTTTGGGGGCTTTTTGCTGTTGTTAGAGGTTTTTTTTTTCTTTCCAGAAGTAACTTTTGTTGAAGAAAGAATTTTTTAATTAGCTTTTAGTTCCAAATGATGCAACTGATGCTTTACATGGGGAGAAGACACATGGCATTTGGGGTGATTAATACATTTCACAGAGTTACTGGAAAGGAGGAAAATGATACCAAAAATAACCAAGTCATAAACAGCGATGTGCTCCGGTTCTCCAGGAGAGAACCCCATTTCTTGAATAATTCTTGACAATGGTATCTCTGTAAGATGGTAAGTACAATCACACTCTATTGTTTAATTTTGGCTGGTTGTGCAGTAACATAAGAAACAGGTTTCTCTAAGTGTAATTGTAAACTTGTTTGGGCAAGATACAGAACAAAATATGAAGCACCACCCTGCCAAATATTTGTCCTTATACCTTCTAGACATTGCTATTGGATTCTAGAGTTAAGAACATGTATAAATACAAGTCAAAATATGTCTCTGCCCTTTCTCATAAAATCACAGGTCAATTCTGGCCTCAGAGTCACAAGCAAAATATTTAGCTTTATTTAGGAGCAATTTTTTGCCTGGAATTAATATATATTCTTGCCCAAACTGAGTCCATTTTCTTCCATGCCTTATGTGACACCCACTGTGGTTGGAATAGAGCAGCCTGTTGTGTCCTTCTTCAGACCTTCCAGCTAATCTTCAAAGCAGAAGAGTCAAAGTGAAGGGCAGCTGTCACAGAAGGAAATACAATTTGTGGCAAGGCTTAAATTCATATTCTTTTTACAAATCCCACTGAAATAGAATTCTCGTATATGTTGGTGATATTCTCAAAGACCCCTTTCTTCTTCCATATTATAGTTATAAAATGTCAAATTCAGGATAAGACATGACTTGGGTCAGCATATTTCAGAATCCAACAACTATTTCTCTGGCACAAGGACTTGTGGCAGGAAAAGAGAGACAGAAAAACAATTTTTTTTTTTTTTTTTTTTTTTACTGGAATAGGGATAGAAATAATGCAAAAGTATCCTTGGGATTGTTTACAGGTATCAACTGAATAAAAACCTTCATTTGCACTTGGAGAGCTTCACAGAAAGAAATCAGGCCAACATGTTTAGGGTGAAATTTCAAAGTGCTTAGTGTTGACCTAACTGTACGTCTTTTAAAGTCAATAGTTAAATAAAACTCTGATTTACTGGACAGCACTGCTGAGGATTTATGAAAATTGTAACTTGCTTGAAAGTTACCAAATGAAGAAAAAAAAAATCACTTAGTCTACTTAATTTTTTAAATGATGAATCTCAAGGAAACTTGTTTGAATTCCTTCGTTTAGTTTTTCTCTCTGGAGGTTCCATAAAGAGATCATGAGAAGTCATTGGGATCAAGTGAAAGGAACAAGGGATTAGGTGTCTGGGTGGCAAACAGTGCTGACAACAAAGTTGCTGGTTAGTATAGAATGCTGTTATCTTGAGATAAGAGGCCCTAAAGGCACAAGCAATAAGTTACCAGTTTTATGAAAATGAAGGTGCTCATCTATTATTTTATATTTCTAAATTCTGAGACTTGCCAGAGCAGAATCTCTCTGGTACTGATTAGCATGCTGAATCACTTGATAAGATGTGTGCATCAGCTAAAATGAGGGGAACTCAGGAATCAAAGGAAAGGAAATTACTCTTTATATCCTGTACTTTCTTTGGAGTTCAAAACTAACTGATGTGAAAATAAGAGGAAATATCCCACGTTTATGCTGCATGCATCTCTTTCACTGCTTCGTGGGACAAAGGAAGGTGTCTATCTGAGCACTGTGTGCTGCTAGCTACTGAGCAGCAAGAGCCTTGTGGAGGCTGAGGGCTGTGCCTCCTGGGTCACCACTCTGTTTGAAGATGGTCAGGATGAAAGGTTTCTGTTCAAGGGGAGAATATGAGACCCATTTCTAAAATTTATTACACTTTAACATTACTATTTAATATCCAATTTCTGGCCTCTATAAAGTACTCATGGTAGATATTTTCTTACATGTAGGCAAGCATAGTTCAGATAAACAAACATTAATATCATGAGTGACTTCAAGAGTTAGACCACATAAGGGATGTTAGTCAGAAGGTCAGCCTTGTGAACTTCAAATACAAGCACCATCTTAAAAAGACATCTCAGTAATTTTAACAGTATGCTCCTGTATTCTGCCTAAAGAGCAGGACTGCTATTTCAGCATATAAGTATTGCTAAGTGAGTGCCTACTGGGTTTTGGGTCTCTGTAACATCAGCTTTTCAGTGTATGTGGCTTCCTTCCTAACACTGCCTCAGTATACTTTCCAAAGAAGGCACACTTTCTAACAGCTAGAAGCTACCAATAAGAGGTTGTCCTAGCCTTCCTTTTTTCCCAGGTTATTTTACATTTTCCTTCTCTTGTTCTTCTTCCAGCAGTAGAATGCACAGGCTCCCGAGAGAATTCCCCCCGGCTACAGTTCATTTACAGCTGATTTTAGAAACAGTGAGAGAAGAACACTTAAATCAGACTGTGTCTGCTACCTACCTAGTTGAAAGAAGGCAGTGCATAAATCCAGATATTAAAGTAAACAGAGAAAGAAACAGCTGTTTTATGGGAATTCCAGAACCTTAAAACCCTTGTTTGTTCTGTATTTCACTTGATTATCTTAACCTGTTCTCATTTTCATAGCAAATGGCTGCAAAGGGAAATGCAAACATACAAAAGGGAACAGCAAAGAGGATTTAAGAACTGCATACCATTATAATAGAGCATAAGAGTTTGGAGAGAGAGAAAATCACAGAATATGCTGCATTGGAAGTGACCCACAAGCATCACTGAGTCCAACTCCTAGCTCTGCACAGGATCATCCCCAAGGGTCACACCACGTGCCTGAGAGCATTGTCCAAACACTTCCTGACCTCTGTCAGGCTGGTGCTGTGACCACTTCCCTGGGGAGCCTGTGCCAGTGCCCAGCTACCCTCTGGGTGAAGAACCTTTTTCTAATACCCTTTTTCATTCTCCCCTGACTCAACTTTCTCTGTTTGAAACGAATACCAGCAGATGTTGTACTGTTTAACCAGTGCCTTACCTATTGGTGATGTAGGGTATTTTGTGAAAAGCATGAAGCTGGTATTCAGGTTACTTTTCTTATTCTGTTACAATAATGCATTGGGCATCCCTACTTTGTATCATGTTTAATTTCCATGAGAGACTAATGGCAGTGGGAGAACAAAAAAGTGTGACGATAAATCTGGAAAGAGCTGTTTTTTTCAAGTCCCCTTCAGAGAACATGTGGTCTTTGTAGCCCTTGGAATCCTGCCTGATTAGAAGAAAAAACCAAATAATTTGACACAACAAAGCAGTGTACAACTTCAGCTTGCTAGCAGTGTCTTAGTAGCTCGCCTGTCTTTCCAGAATGTGACAAGTGCCTGAGGAAAGGCAAACAACTCATATTGTGAAAGAAAAGGAAGGAGTATTAAGTGCTGTTGATTTCAGAGAGGTAAAAAAAAAGCCTTTGTATGGAAAATGAAAATAGAAATGCAAATCAGCTCCAAATACTTAACATATCTGATAAACAATTGTATAAAAATAGAAAGTGGAGACAATAAAGACCTTAAAACATCGTGTAGTCACATTCACTGTCAGTGTAGCCTCACACAGATGAGGAGCTGGCCTGTGTACACTGCCAGACATGAGCACAGATCCTCACCAGTCAGTTAGACCTTCCCAAGTCACACACAGACATCAGTTCCCAAACATTCGTGTTTGCAGTCACACTAACTATTAAAATTATATCCTGGCAGCTGAAATGACACACACACGAGAAAATATTGCTCAGCATTGCCTGAAGCACCAGAAAAAGAAGTATAATAGAAATTAAGAAACCAAGGGGAAAAGGGAGGAAGGAGAAGCTAGTCAAGCATATTGTATTGTTCACTGGTGTCAATCTGCACAGATCATGTTTGAGCTGATCGTGCCTGATCTACTTAATGACTGTTTTCTGTAAGCTGTATTTCAGCTATTCTGCAGTTTAGAGAAACATCTTACACTGTCACATCTGCAGAGAACTTTACATAACAGCATAACTTACAAAGGAGCCTGCAAAAGCAATGAATACCAAATCCAACGGGCCTGAGGTGGATCACAGCTTTTAAAGTGTTTTTTGAAAGACTTTTTAACAAGATGTGCACTTCTTTCTCATGAAGGATCCCTACATCTGTGTCTGTCAACCCATCAGTCTTGAACTGGATTTGAATTTGGACAGTCTTCGTTTTCTGCATTGGTGTCTTTCTGTTACAAATGCAGATTTTGGAAAATGCAGACACCTTCTTTCTGAATACTTGGTAGAAGTGGTATTTGGCAGTGCAGTTTGAATTTCCATTTCCAAGCAAGAGCTTTGAGAGTGTTATAATTTCTGTTTAACTTGTGCAAATAGATGCCATAACAACACACCTATATCTTTGCAACCAAGGTCTGTCATAGGAGAAGAAAATTCTAAAGGAAAATCTTAAAATAAACATTAGTAAAAGATATTTTATTTCCAAGGACATGTTATTTAAGATTACAGAACTCTTCAGCGTTGTTAAAGCCCAGTTGAATATGACCTGAGGACAGTGAATTCCACAGGTGTGTTAAAATCTCAGACCAGCTTCCTAATTCATTTATATTAGGTAAAATAGAGTGATTTCTCTTGAGAAAATATAACACAAACTCTCCTTAACTCAGTAAGATTTCCACAGGATTATTCCCTGTGTGGGAAAATACTCAGAAAATGCTAAACTTACTGTTTTTTCCCCTTTGCTAAGATGTGGTTTATAACTCCCTATACATTTAGGCCTTAATCCTTTCATCAATCAGCAAATCAAATAACAGCATTACATATTAACAAGATAGAAAAACCCATATGATAGTTTTTTCTTTCAAACTATAGAACTCTAGTGAAGAAATGCCATGGTTACTCTCAGCTATACTGCCCTCTTGAAGCCCTTTGAAATGAAGTGTATGCTTAGACTTTCCTTTTTCCTTTTGGCTTGAAAATTTGTTCCTTGGCCAACCTGAACCAGGTGCTCAAGGCTGTCTTCAAGGAGTTATTTTCTGTGTGTCCAGTGGCTGCCTACTGTTTCCAAAAGCTCTTGGTACCTTCCCTCTTGTTCTAGACAGTGGAGATATGGCATTTCTGCAGAAGTGGCAGCTCTCTCTGTCTCGGGGAAATGAACAAAAAGAAAATATTGAGGAGATAGTGCTGTAGTCAGGCAGTAGACTCAGAGGAAATAAATCAGTGTTCTGTTTTTTCTCATCAGGTTTAAGCCTTGAAATTTTGGTGAAAGATCAAACACAGTAGTCCTGAAATGCTTCCATCACGCCTGGATGCTTTTGTGAAATGCCCTATCCTTGCTCCTTGCTCTCTCTAGCCTCTCTGTGCAAACTACTGCCTTGAATTCCCATCTAGTTTCCCTAACACCTCCCACAGCACACTAATTTTATTCTTATTGAAAGATATTGCATGATAGGACATCCTCATGTATGACCATCCTCATTTTTTACTGTGTAAAGCAATAACTTTATGAAAAACTTTATTTTCAAGGGATATGACATGGTTTGAAAGGCTTTTTCTTTCTCAGAAACCTAATTCATCCTCTTTTTTTTTTTTTTCTGAAAGCTTATTTATCTCACCTTGGCTAAATCATGCCTATAGATAATAACTCATATTCCAGTTGCCAGCACGGTGTTTTCTTATGTTTCAGTGGTGTAGGTGAGAAGTAAGTAAATCCATATTCCTCTGTGCTGAAATTATCATTTATTACAGCCTGTTCTGTTGTATTTCATTCTCTTTATAGTCAAGCTATTAAGCCAGCATTTTTTTCTCCAAACTTTCTTATTGTGTTTACACACTTATCCTACACACATTTTATGTTTTCATCCCCCCCCTCAATCTAATTCCAGCATGCCTTGCATAAGAACTGCCCCAATTATAACAGATCTCCAGCAAGCAGCCAACTGATGAGCTCACTTGAACTTTCATGTAAATAGGAAGGATGGGTCACTCCAGGACTGCTCTATGTCCGTCCATAAGAGGGCTGTGGATTTCTTCTGGAAACCTTCCTAACAAAGTTGAGGAAAGGAGACGTATCTCAGGTGGCTTTGGAAGTCTGAAGAGAAAATAAACTTCAGATAGGTACAGTGAATTTGCACACAAACTCTTTAGCTGAAAGGGCAAAAGTCATGATAAATATTTCACTGCAGAATGAAAATAGTAGCTTTTCCTGTCAGTCTGTTTTTACCAATTTCTGCCACTGCTGGACTTTAAAACACAGTTGAAACCTGCAGGTATTTTGGGTTTTGTTTTGTTGGTTTTTTTTTTAAATACCTAAATAACTAAAAGTACATCTCATACTAATTTCCGATAGTAGATGGTACTTGCTAGGAAACAACCTATAGAACCTAGGAATAGTACTTGAAGTCTAGTGAAGGATGTCTGGGTTGGCTGAAGGAACCTCTAAGCTGTAACTTAAGTTACTGCTCTTACTTAAATGCTTGTCTGATGTTAATTTTCAGCTATAGACACAAAAAAAAGTTAACCCAGACTTTGCCATTTTATATGGTAGTCAAAGTTGGTTTTCATCATGTCAGCCTGTGCTCTCCATGGAAATGTCTTCAAAGCAGATGGTTGTTTCTCCTCAACTCAGCAACTCTTTGCTCCCTCTCATGCCATATTCTTCTCCATTTAAGTTTAATGCTTTCATGAGAGGTATAAGAGATGGGGAAAAAAAACCCCAGGGCACTGATTGCTAATGGCTTGCCTTAGTGAATTTTGTCAAAAGATCTGGCACTTGGTATCATTTTGCAAATTGTTCTCTCTTAATAGTAGTACTTGACACACTTACTAAAAATTGAACTTTCCATTTTGCAAGTTGGAATCTAAAGAACAGCAATGCTTTCCAAGCAAGCGTACTGTTAAGGCACATTTTATATAAGGGAATGAGCTTTGTTTTTAATAGCACAGTCTGTCATGCCTCGGTAATGAATCCAAATGAAAACCATGCAGAAGTAATATACAAAGAATGAAACAAAATTTCAGACTCTGGGGGTTTTTTATGTTGGTTTTTTTCTCCTCCTTTTCTCTCTCATCTAGCTAGCTGAGGGACTGCAAAGGCTTCTACAAATGGCAGAAGTTTATATCATAGAGTTTGGCAGTCAGTAAAGCCCTCCACAGCTCCAGTGTATGCATGGCAGCTACTTATAGTGCAGAATCAGTCGAAAAATTTCTCCATTAAGTAGCAGCTATTCTGCCATTTAAAAATAAACACATTTATGCCTCTTCAGAGGTTCATCAGGGCTGTGGGGCTGTGGGGCTGTGGAGTTTTTTCCTTTTATTTTTTCCCTTTTCATTATTTAGACCTTTTTTTGCTCCTTTAGTTCTGATAGCAGCTTTTACAGTTGAAGTAATATGGCTTGTAAAGTTAAAATCAATTACAGTAGAATATCCCTTATGGATATCCTGTAGAAGATAGCCTGTATATGCACCACAGGTTTAATTTTGAACTCTGAAGGCTGTAATCTGAATTCAGTACATGTAGTCATTAAGAATTAATCCAAGATCTAAAATCTCACTCATTGTGTTTATAAAACGTCAGTCAAGTAGCACCTGATGCCAGGAGTTGTGTTAGCACAGTAAGCTCAGGATACAATGAGAGATGTTTCAGGGATGTTTATTTTGGAAACCTGGGGAGAAATGGAAAAGATGCTTGACCTTGGAACACTGGCTCCTCAATGACTGTTATTAGTATCAGATATAAACATATATATATATAAATATATATGTAAGATGACATATATATATAAATTTATATATATGTCATCCTACATAAATATATATGTACACATGTAGGTGCATTTACCAAAGTTTCTGTTTTGTTGAAGCTATCTGTACAACCTGCACTGAAGGGAAAACCGAGTTCTTATGCATGGCTTTTCTGTAATCATGGTGGCCCAAATCAATGTAAGGCTTCAAGTGTCAGGATCAGCATGGAAACTCTGCCTGAGGCAGAAGTGAGTGCACAGCAAGAAACATCAGTATTGCTGTGTGAGGGGTGAGTGTCAGAGGGGACTCTGGGGTAAGGGACACCTGTGAGAGCAGAGGAAAGAGTGTGGGTGATGCATTTTGGCTCTGCAGGACAGCCAAAGAAAGTTCCACTGCCCAAAGCAGTAACTCATGCATTCCTGTGGTTAAGGGACAGATATGTTCAGGAATTGCAGCATTGGAATTTTTGAGAGGTCTTTTGCTTCCTGAAAGTCAGAGACTCTTAAGATGCCAATCTATTTTCAGGGTTATGCTACGGGGTTATGCTTTCCTCCTCTTTGTTTTCTTTGGGCTTGCTCCAGGAGTGTAAGTCTGAGATTCTCAAATCTCAGAGGATTTAATTGCTTCTGACTAGGCTGCATAAACTAAAAATTTGGGCCAAAAAGTTCAGTAAGCTTGTGTGGATTTTTTTCTTTGTAAAGCTGCTTAATATATTTCATGTCATACTTTTTAAGATATAATTTTGGCTTAATATAATGTAACTGTATTTTCTTTAAAATTGCATTAATCCTATAGAATTCATACCTTGTGTGGGCATAATGTGCATTACACAGTATGTTGAAAAAATTGTCTTCAGATGTTGATAAGCTTTTTTAAGGGAAATGGAGAAGTGGTGAATGCACAGCTCCAGCAGTTCCCCAGATTTCATCCTGGGAGTCAGCACTAATTCTTCTGTTGATACATTCCTTTTAATAAAGCAAAACATTGTTAGCAGCATGCAATATCCACAAGCACAAAGAAATCTCAAATTGCAGTTTTTGCCCTCCACTAATATCCAGCTGTTCTCACTGATAACCACACCTTGCCAAAGTGCAGAACAATGATTTTTAAAAGGCAAAGACCAAAGTACCATACTGCACTGGTTTAATGACACACAAAGGTAGTGAAAAAAAAGGGATGACATTTTTCTTATTTCTTCTACTTCTTTAAGAAAGGCAGTTATTTTCCTGGAGTGGAAAAATGTCAGCTTTACCCAGTATCCCCAGAAGCATTGGTCCAGTGTATTGCATATTTGGAGAGTCAGTGCAGTTCAGGCACATCAAATTGTAAAGGTTCATCTAAAGCTTTGCAGTCCCAAAAGATCTTCGTTTGGCACTTTTGCCTTGAGAAGTCCATGGAGGCAATAGACTCATAGAAATTTAAGGTGTTTACAAACTGTGTGCCAGCTACTACAGCACTTTCTAGAATGCTGCTCATTCCATTTGGGTAACTTCTCTGTGCTGAAGTGTGACAGGGTAGTCTGACACTGGTTGCATAGCACTGACAAAAAGAGGGAGACAAACACCTTCCTCTGCTGTTTTTCTTTGTTTATCTGTGTTTTATGCAACAACATTTTTGCTAAAACCCCATTTGTTTTCCTCAGAAAATCACCTATAACCAAACCCAAGTCTCCTTAGTGATTAACTAGACAAGACTATTTGTCCTGATTTACTCTAAAAAGGCAAGTTGCCCCCTGTGGTAAATATATACACACATGGAGAAATTTCAGAATAAATTTTGTTCATAGTATTTTAATTCTCAAGATAGGACCACTTAAGCTTCCTTTTTATCTTCAAGAAGGATGTTATGCCTGTAGCTTTCATGTTGTAGAACTAGTTGCCCACCCAACTCCAAAACATGAACTTAAACATAACCCCATGAAAAAAGGAAAATCTTGGCTTTTGTCTCCAAATATTACAGCATTGTTTCCCAGAAATTTTTTCATCACTTGTGAAGAAGTATTAAAAGAGTGGTCAGCAACCCGGGTATTCGATGATTTAGGAAAATGTGTCTTTTTTGGACATCCCACAAGAAGGGTACAGTGATAAACACAACTCTAACCAATGCCCTGAGTAAAGGCAGTGAGGATGTGGCATGACACGTTGTAATAATACCTCAGTATGCATTGGAATATCAATTTTATATCTTTGGATAATGGTTGATGGCTGTAAGTGCATATAAAAAGTGAGGCTGTGGTGTCTTGCCCGTCATATGTTAACAAGATAATGCTAAAGGAAATTTGATACAGACTCCTTCATCATCCTGGCATGCAGACAAACTTTTTCTCTGTTTCTGAATAGTTTTATTTTTTTTGTAAAAGGCTTGAAAAAAGTTCCAGAATCAGAGAAAAGCCTTTCAGCCTGATGTTTAGGTTCTAGTCCTTTAATGTGTAATTATTTATAATATCTGGAACAGTTTCAACAGCAGAGAGTGAGAGCTTTAAAAAAAATAATCAAACAGGCTTAGTCCAAAATGCCTCTTATTGTAGCAGTTATGATAATCATCAAAGGAAATACAACATGTAGTGTTGAATTCTCCCACAGACCAGATAGATATGGGAATGAAACCAGCATCTCCCAAATCTGGGGTAACTGCAGTGAGCACTGAATTTTATAATTCCTGAATGGTGGCAGTATCACATAATTCATAGAAAATCTATCCTTCATAATCCTCTGTTACATACAAAAACTGCATTGGAATTTGTAAAGAACTTCTGGATGACCAGCACAGTCCTGTATTTTTCCTGCAAATACTGGATTTATTAAGGAATGGGCAGCTCTCATTCCAGTACTGTAGGAATTTGATTTCCCAATCAATTAATTAGTACCTGGTGGGTACTAATTATCTCGTGTAAAAATGCTTGTCTGTATAAATAAGGGTACTTTTTACAGTGAAATACATCACTTTCAAATATTTCTTTTTTACATAAATCATCTTATGTGTAATCAAAACCCTTTCCATTTGAAGGAGACTCATAGAAATCTAAAATCATCATGCTGATTTTAAAAACTTTTGAAGCTTTGACACTAAGTTTCTTGTTTGCATGAAAGTCGTAGTTCTTTCAATGATATATAGTGTAAATCAGCTTTCTATGAGGACTTTACTAGTCATAAAGAATCTAATAGGGTTCAAAATCTGAGTTTATATAAACTCTGGTCAGACAAAGTCAGTAGTTTTGCATAATAAAATCCTACTACATTAGATGAGGAAGCTGACAAAGACGATGATGATTATCTGTGTTGCATCAATCAGTGCTGTTTTACTTTCCTCAAGCTGTAGTCAGCTTTTTTGCTTTCTGGCAAACTTTATGTGTACTTCTACTTTCATTTTGTGTACGTGCTAAGAATGGATGAAGAAAGGCAAGTTGACTTTCATCTCTATAATTAACACTTGCATGAAGCATAAAACGTGAAAATTAGAAATGAGGATGTAACTGAGGGGGGAAGCTGAACCTGCCTGATCTTTTCTAGTTTGAAACTGCTTGACAGATCAGCCCTTTGAGATTCAAGTTCTATTTAGTGAAATGTCAGTCGGAAGCTGCTGAGTGGGAGGGACGTCGTCACTCACTCCTCAGAGACAGCTAATCATATCGTGGTGAGGAGGAAGAACTGTTTAATTCCTGCAGGCTTCAGTTTTTGGAGAGCCTCGTGAATTACTTTTTGTAAATATATTCTGCTAGAGGTAAGCAGGGCATAAGTACACGATCTCAAACAAAAGCTTCCAAAAACCAAGCTCTGCAGCAGCCATTCTCAAGCTGAAAGCCCCAGTATTTACTCCTCATTTCTACCTGCCAGTGTCTTTTTCACACCAGTGAAAAGAGGCAAATAGCCTCAGTTAAGCAAGGTAGGGGTAAAAAATGGGGTTGGATGTCATTGATGTATTTCAGTGTTTGCCTTTGTTTGCTGCCCAAAGTATAGAATAAAACTCTCCTGGATTTGGAGATCCACTACGAGATTTTCTTTAGAATAAGTAGTGCAATAACAATTTTGTAGCATTCAGGTTATAAATAACATAAGATTGAGCAAGGTAAACAATCCAGGGTTGAGTTGTCTGCAGTAACAATGCCCAAGCTTTAAAAAAGAGCTCTTAATTATATGTCACGGACTGTGTGGCATGTCAGTGCCAGAGCACGAGGTGCCACGACCTTCCTAAAAGGGTGTCCTCAGCGCAGCCGCTCGGCAGGGCCACCACACACACACACACGGAAAGCTGCGGTCGGTGGGTCGGCTGCAAAGAGTCAGGAAGGGTCTCTGTATTGAGCTCCACGGGAGGAGTTTATTGCAGCCACACCGTGAAGGGTTCCAGGGATGAAAACAAAGAACAATGGAAGGTCCAGGTTTAAGTATGGGAGCGGATCAAGGATCAGGGATCAAGGATCTGAGGGCACGGGGGCGGTACACAGGTGGGATAGGGAATGGGAGCCAATGGGGAACTCTGAGGGAGTGGTGAGGGCAAGGGCCAGTGGGGGAACCTGGAGTGGAGAACCTTCTAGGGCAGGGACACACAAGGTAACAGAGGGTAGGGAGGCCAATGGGGCCAGCCCAGGAAGCAGAACTGGGGTACATTAACATACCAAAGCGTCCTGGGGGAAGCTTCTTCTGTTCACCCTAACCTGGGGAGGATCTCTTGGTACTAGGGACTGTCCCACCAGTGGGCTCTCTTTGTCCCTTGTTCTGTAGGCTCATTGGCCTCCACAATTATATTTGAACCTGGGTGGTGCAGTAAAACTTGCAAGTTTGTTGCTGCCAAAGAATAGAAGTCATAGCTCCATCTTAGGCTCTAGGCATCCCAGTGCAAACTTTCGGAAGTAAGAGGCAGTTTAAATGCAGCATTTCCAATCTCCTAGGCTGAGTAAACCCTTGCTGCGTTTCAGATGTTGTGTACTTTTTCTTACTCCTGTTGGAGACTGCTGTGGCTGATGCCACAGGTTCTTGGGCAGCCTGTAGCAGATACTTGCTACAGACACCAACTACTGGTTACCCAGTTTGGGACAGGAGCTCTGACAGCCTCCAAAACAGACACTGCACATAAACATCTGTCAGTAATGTCATCTTTCTCTAGCACTATGGAGTCCATCTCTTTCTGTTTGGTGCTCATGGCTCAGATACTGTGGTGGTATGGGAAGATGAGTGAGGAGTGGTAGGCATGTGAAGCAATAGGATTTTACTGGTAAACCCATAGGCACTTTTAGGACTAGACAGACCTTTCTGAAAATCACACTCTTTTCTTCAGGCTCTCCTTTCTGGTTACGTACCTTTTTTAAGCTTTCCAGTCCTGGTAGGGATCTTGACTGAGTTCCTGTTTTAAGAACTGGAATACACAGTAAGAAACAAAGTACAGAACTGTAGTAAAGAAAGATGAAAATTATTAGGAAAAGAAGCAATCTGATTTCTTTTAAGAATACATGAAATCTGTAAAACTGACTTTAAATAGAACTTGAGATAGGTGGATAAATAATTTCGGCTATATCTAGAGCTGAACAAGAGAACAGTATAGACACACCTGTAGAGCTAAACCAAATGTTGTACTGTGCTGTAGCTGGTCTGAGGGTGAGCTCTGCTATTCCTGCAAAGCTTTGCCCTTGGAAATATAAAACCCCACTGTTAGTTAAGTTTCTCTGTCCTCTATTTCCACCCCTACCGTATTTGCTTTACAGCAGAGGGCTGGCCAGAGGGGACTGTAGTGTTACTTATGGTCTGATTATGGTGCCTCTGGAGAGTAATAAATAGAAAATATTTAAGTGGCATGCTATATATTGATTAAAGATTACCAAAATGAAGCATGCTTATCTTTGCAAAGGCAATATAGTAAGAAAAATGTTGTGTAGCCTTGATCAATGTAGCTTAAGGATTTTTTTTCTGTTATCTCTGAGTGCATTACTTTCACTGTCCATGTGACAGTTAGAGTTTTAACACAGTCGTTTAGAACAATTTATTAGATTAGAAAGCCAACAATTGTGATAAATTAATAAAAATATTTTCATTTCTTGCTGTAGACATGTATTGTACATATGCCTTGATTAAGGTATATGCCAATTTCTAATTGATGTGTAGGAAGTAGAATAAATTTATGGGGGCTAAGATGAGTTCCTTGATAAGAAGTACAAGGAACAGATGACAAAAAATGTTGTACATGGGTAATAAGTGATTATGAATCTCCCACACATCTTTGAGCACAAAGAAACAAGCAAACAATATCATAAACAAAAGAGTACACTTTAAAGCTCAAAATTTCAAATCATTTTTACTGCCATTTAGCTTTACTTTTAATGTAATTAGTATCAACCAGACAGAATTTAATGTGAATGTGTGAGCCTGTATGCATCCAGCCTGGCACACAGAAACACAGATAATATATTTAGTGCTTGAGCACAGTTAGCAGAATGATGTCATCGCGCAGAGAGATGTTCGCACTGTATAATTACCTTATGACAAACACATACATTGGGATTATAAAGAATATTCAATCAAAGAACTCTGCCATTCTGCACAGTATATAATTTTAAATAGAAGCATTCCAGCTGTTGCCAGTACTGCTGTCAAGTTGTATCTAAGCACACTCCCAGAACTAAAAACTCTGATTTAATGCAGCTCCTCTGGTCTGAATTTTCACGAGTCCAGGTTCTAATCCCCAGTGTTCTTTCTGAGCTGTGCATGGTTGTTGGGGTCACTGAGCCAGCTGCTGTGATGGCTGAGGGGCCAGGGAGCCCCGAAATAGCAAAGGCCTGCTGGTGGAAAAACTCAGAGGTTTGAAAACACCCTTCTTAGGAAAAGGGTGTTTTCCTAAGAAGGAAAGGTCTCTCCCACAATGCCTCCTGAAGGAATTGTAACCCTGCACACCCCCTGACCTTCCCCATTGGTTCCCTTCCCCAGTCCCACCTTTGTGCTGCCCTCAGACCATGGGCTGCGATGCGCTGCCCCTGCTGAGTACCAAGTGCTGGATCTCGCGTTTCTCACTCTCTCTTCACCTCTGGACACCCTTTGGGGAGGAAGGAATAAACCTTGTCCGAGGAATTGCCATGCAGAGAGCCCTCCTTACTCCTTGTCTCTGGTAATATTGAGCTATCTGGCTTGAGTGTGTGTGTGTGAGGGATCTGCTGGGGAAGGGTGTGAGCCTCTCTTGTCAGGGTCGCTTCAGGGGAAAATGCAGTGAACCCTTCTCCACCCAAACACCACACACAGCACATGAGGCACTCCTTACAAGTGTCAAAGCACCTAAAAATTTTAAGATTCACCTATCCAGTAATGTTTCCAAAACAACTTTCCCATCATTGGTCCTTTTATAGTGTCTAAATAACTTTTAAAAGTGTCTAGTATTGATTATATTTGATGAGTAAAACAAAAAAATCTTGTATGAACGAAAAATAGGGATGATGTAATTCCTGGAGAATTACTTTCCTTTTTATAATCCTTCCAAAAACTGAGGCTTTAGAACTCTGGGTTCAGAGACTGGGACAGAGACTACTAACACAGTGATAAGAACATTCATCGGGTGCGTGAAAGGTCAAGGTTAATCTTCAGTGCTACATTTGTCTGTGTGAAATGAAATATTGTCAAGGCTAAGACTCTCCAACAACTTCACAGCCAACTGCAGGAGAGAATGAAATCCAGGCACCTTACCTGCTTTGTTCATAAATCTTGTTCTCCACCACCTACATGCTTGAATGATGGGTTATTATGAACTACACCGGAGGAAGAAATATAGACATCTACCTAACCATCTCAAAACTGTGACTAATCAGTCTATATATGTGTGAGAAAAAGTGTGTATACATACAAAGTTATGTATATATATTCAATTTGGTGCCAGTATTTTTGTTAATAAAAAGTCAGGAATTTCCAGCCTGCCCTGAATGACTTTCTGTCAAGCACCAAACTAATGTAAAAGGAATGGTATGTACAGCTGGGACTTCTGAATTTTAGTTTGCCTTTGCCTTTAACATTTAGCTAATGCCAATTAGTGTTCCATAGTTAATAGGAAAGAATCTGTGTTTAGAGGCTTGTAAGTCTTTTCTTTCTCAGCTCATTAAGACTGATGTAGTAAATGAGATCTAGTACTTTTCAAGATGTTTTCCAGCAGAATTAGTAATATAAAAACTACAATTTCTGGTTTTTTGAAAGACTGAAAATGAAATATACATAAAGCCAATTGAGAATTATGAGAAACAAAGAAAAGGCCTGATGACTTAGTATATTTCTACAATATTTGTTGTATAAATATTTATACAAAGGTAGAGGAAAATATCTCAATATTTAAAAATATTAGTAATTCCTGGCAGCTCATCTTTCCAACCACTGTTTATAACAGAAGAATACTTTTGCTTGGCCCTAAATAGAAAAACACTGCTTTCATGGGTGGTTTTGGAAAAAAAACAAAAAGCAGAAAAGTTGTCCTTCAGTTCTCAACCCTCATCTAAGTCGACAAAAGAGATTTTGTAGAGAACACCAAAAGATTTAAAGAAGAATTGGTGGCTCATCAGTATTGTTCAGCACAAAGCTGCAAATCAGCCTGTTTCTGAAGAGCAGATGGGCTATATTAAATAGGCTTATAGTTCTGTGCTGCCAGATTCACACAACTGAGCTCTGAAAACAAATCCCCTGGTATTTGATGAAATCCCCAAAGAAGGGCCATGAGGATACCCTCCCTACCTTGCTTCCCTGCCTTCACATTGCTTTTTGATGACCAGACTCTGAAAAATGCTGAACTGGGGTCTAACATTTTAAAACAGGCTTTGCATACTGAAGTTTATGAAACTTAATCTGGTGGTATCTGTTGTCAGGAATTCAGGTCAGGTTCCATGACTCTGAGGACAAGCAGCAAGTAGCCTCTCTGAAAGTACTGCTGCTTTAGTTTTGACAATCACATACTTTGAAAAAAACCAAGAAATTGGTAAACTGTGCAGCCTGAAATTTCCTGCAGAAAAGAAAGCGTCTCCAGAAAATTGCAAGGACACTTGAAAAACAATTCATTTCAGGAGAGTTCTTCAAGTGAAACTGAGGCCAATTCCAACCACCATCTCTTATGGCCAACTTTAACCACCTATAATCTGGCTCTTTCTGTTGCCAGTGGGGTGAGGGGTGGCGAGGAATGGAAGGAGAGAGCAGGAGGGAGGGAGAAATCTGAAAAGCAGTTCTTTTAAGAGCAGGAGGTTAATGTCTACCTGCTCTGAGAAAAATCATACCTCTCCTAAAAGTAAGGAAAAATTCAGGGTGCCTTCAGTCAAGACTCTTCTAAGTTTCTTGTGGAGTTTGATATTTTTAGTTTCCTCATGCATTTAACTCTTCTGAGAATACTTCATGCATGAAAGATTGACTACTTATGAAGTTCATTTCAAGTGAAAATTGGAATTTTTGCAGAATAAAAGGAAAAAATTAGTGAATTTAATGTAATTTGTTGTATTTCCAAATTTATTGCCCTAATTTTTGCTCATTTCCTTGGAAAATTTGACTTTTCTCTCTTACAGCGAGTTCTAGAATTAAATTTATAAGCTCCGTAAAGACCATTGAGATTCACCTTATCTGACCAAAAATATTCGTACTCTATTTGATTTTAGTAATTCACAAGTTAAAAATGTGTTGTCTTGTGTACACAAATGATGTTGTATATTGCCAACACATTGAAACATAAATGAGAATTGTATTATATGCTGCCCCAATTACTGGATAAGCATCTCTTCCTCAGAACCTTTACTAATTGCTGAAGATGAGAAGAAAATATGCTATTAAAAAAATTAGTGAGGTGGAATTCAGATTTCAGATAGCTTATCAAAATAGGACTTTTTTTTAAATGCTTCACTTTTGTTATGTACCTTTTGGTTGTCTAGTTGAATAGCAGCTATTTTCAAAATCCATTTAAATATTATAAAACTAGTGTTTCAAAATGCATTTAAATATTTCATCACGATTTCAACTGATTTATCATTACACTGTTAGAGATCGTTTTCTCCTTGTGACCAAGTACACATATTGATTTCAGATTATTTAGTTATGGATTCTTTCTGTCACCTGGAAGAGAGAGGAAAACAGGACCACTGAAGGTGTTTTTGTTTTGTTTGGTTTTTTGCTGCCACTTACAATCACTGCCAAGAGCAGTTCCTGCTGCCTGTAATAGCTGATACTTCGCATGACAAAAATTTACCAAGTCCCCAGCTTTCAGCTGAGTGTCCATTCCAGTGCTCATCTGAGCCTGCCACGGTGTTTGTGCTGCACAAATCTGTTTACTCAGGGGAAATGGTTTCTGAACATAGCAGTAATGGTCCAGAAGCAAGATGTTTGTTTGCATTTACTGTATTTTGGTATTTACTCCAAGTGTAGAATGTTTATGTGGCTGTGTTATCATTTAAAATAGGTAATCATGCTGCTGTAAAACTGCCTTGGGTAGATGCACACTCCTATTTCCCCATATGTGAGCAGTTGTTATTTTGCCTGTGTAGGGGTGTGTGTGGAAGCATGCATGCAGTATGCATATTTTTAGTATACATATGATGCATAAGTATGTATATTTATACATATATGTGTGCATACATAACAGCTGTGCTCCTCTATTTTAACTCTAGTAGCCTTTTCCTCTCTCTTTTTACCATTTCACTATCCAGCAAATGTTCTTGGTTTGGTTATCTGGCGCCAGATTAGGTTTCTGTTAATTATTTAGTGAAGCCAAGTAAGGAAGGAGACAAATGTAACTCAAAGAAGCACTGAGCATCTTCTTGTAAATTCATATCCCAATTTATTTTCTCACTAGAAGCTCTATTGTACTTCAGCAACATCAAAACCTTCTTTAATGCCTTCTTTTACCTCATGGTTGGGGTGAAAAACCTGTGAAGTAATGTTTATTTGCAAGCTCAAATTATTTTTTATCGATGACAGTGCATTTCTAAGGAACTCTTACTGAACTTAAATGTGTATCCTTTTGAACCTTTTTTTGTTTTTCCTGAGAGTTTTAAACACTCCTCCAAAATTGCTAGGTTCTGCAGATGATGGAGTCGTATAACACTGCAATGGAGTTCCTGTGAGGATCAATGTGGCGTGCTTGTTGCTTTTTTTTTTTTCTGTCTTTAAGTACTGTTACCCTTTATTAATTTGATTGGTATTGAATGGTTACTAGGTTTGGACTCTGTATTTTCTTGATTAAAAAAATACTGGAAGTTCATGAGGGATTGTTTTTATTCCTTTCATATCATTTAGAAATGGTACAAAGGTAGTTCAGAAAGACAGCTGGCCTGATAGCCAGAAGATACAAAGGAAACAAAGAATTGTCAGACTGTGGAATGCACAAAGATACACTTGTATGTTGTATATACAGCCTGTATGGCAAACTCTTCTATGGGCAATACAGAATCTTCTGTTGAAAGCAGAGGTACATCCTCCATATGTTAGCCTAGAAATCTTTTCCAGTTGCTAAGTGTAGTTTAAAGCTCCAAGCTTTAAAGTCTTTGATTAGCATGCAGCCCACATGAGTTTACATTCTTGTGCCCCACATACTTGTCTATGCATTTCTCAGTTTTCTCTGCTTACTTGTTAAATAATGAATCAATCCTGAACCTAGTCATGTGTGGGATTTTTTCCTTTTCCTTTTAGGGGATATCTCCCTTAGTCATTTTCAGATTCTGAGTGTGTGTCCTTCATTGCTCTCTTGTCTGGGGTTATTGATTTATATGCAGACAGTTTGTATCCACAGTGTCAGAGGTTAAAGTATGTTATGAAAATGAACATCAGCCACATCTTTCTTCCCTTAAAAGGGTATGCAAGGCCTCGATGTTCACCAACAGAAGACCATAGTATGCTCTAATGATTTTGGCAGACAAAGTGAATGAACATTTATGAACCTTTTGTTACAGGAATCCCTCAATGTCCTGGCATAGGAAGCCATCATGTTCTAAACTAACCAAGTTCAGTCACTGAAGACAGGAAAAAATAAAACAATTTGTCCAGAAAAAGGAAAAAGGGATTTAGCTTTATTTTTTGTTATATTTATTAAAAAAAAAAAAAAAAAAAAAAAAAAAAAAAAAAAAAATGTATGTATTGTTCAGGCTTCCTTTCTTAGAAGTTACCTTTTCCTTTATTTTGCCTAACACCTCATGAGGCTATAAATGTGATGTATTGGATCTGACCTAGAATATAATCTGCTATTGAGTTGTGTGTTTATCCAGGCCAGATAATTATTTTCTTAAACATTTCTGACAAAACATTTCTGAATTGCAAATAAAACCAAATGACAAACAGATATGTAGGAATTGCCTATCGTAAAAATCCAATCTGTATTCCTGAATCTCAAGGGTTTCAGCTGTTCAACCCTAATGCAACACTAAAGTCTGTTAGACATGAGCAGCAAGTAATATGATAAAGAAAGTGAGAAAAATCTGTAGAAATGGCTCACAATTTCTGGATCAGGGTGCAATTCGCATTGCTTGGTCACAGATAAGTTATGTGTCTGCTACGACATGACATAAGTCACCAAGCAGAGACTGTAATTTGCTGTTGAGTTTTATTGACAAGAATATAGAGGAGTTATTCCATGTTAAAGATTTGACTAACATAATTCCCTTAAGGTTTATGTGCTCACATATTTTTGAATGAATACAGAATCACAGACTGGATAAGGCTGGAAAGGACTACAGTAGGTCATCTGGTCCAACCTCTCTGCTCAAGAGGGGTCGTCCTAGAGAACACTACAGGATGGTATCCAGATGGTTCTGGAATGTGTCCAGTGAGGGAGAATCCACACCCTCTCTGGGCCACCTGCTCCAGAGCGTGACCACATGCCCATAAAGAATTTCTTCCTCCCATTCAGGTGGAACATCGTGTGCATCAATTTCTGCCCGTTGCCTCTGGTCGTATTGGCCAGCACCACTGAGCAGAGCCTGGTCCATCCTCTTGGCACCTTCCTTTCAGTTACTGATAGACATTGGTCTCCTTGAGGCTGAACAGACCCAACTTCCTCAGCTTTTTCTCATAAGAGGGATGCTCCAGCCTCTTAATCATCTTTGTTGCCCTCCACTGGAGCCACTCCATGTGTCTCTTGTAGTGAGGAGAGCAGAACTGGACACAGCCCTCCAGAAGCAGCCTCAGGAGGGATGAGTAGAGGGACAGGATCACCTCCATCAACCTTCTGGCGGCGCTCTTCTTACTGCACTGCTGCAGAGGTGCTTGCATACTGTTATTCTTAAGAAATTGTGCAGTTTATAGTTAAGAAAATTACCTATTATGATCCCTACTGTATTGCAAAAGCTGATGGCTAAAAATTCTATCACAGGATCAAAAGTTCAGGAACAAATCAGTAGATAAGAGTTCAAACAGAGAACTTGAAAAGTCTTTAACTTTTTTGAGTACTGTCTTCCAAGATTAAGAAGTAAAATGTTTGAAAAATAAGTGCAAAACATTTTGAGAGAAGTACAGTTAATTTGCTGTGAGGGTTTAGCACTGCATATTAGGAATTAAGAGAAAGAATTCAGAACAGATGATGAAACATTTCAACCTCCATCCTAATATATGAATGTTTTCTCTTGAGTTTATTCCAGATAGCATATTGGAAAGATGTTGTGCATTCAAAACATGCATAATACTGTATATATGCAGAGAACATCTTAATTTTGGGTCCTGTTCTCAAGGACTAACATAATCTGTTGTCTGAAGACATTCATTAAAATGTCTGCAATCTCTAGTTTTATACATATATGGACAGAGACATAATGTACAGGGAGAGTATGGAGTGAGACTTACCTATTTTGAATGAAGACAATGTAAAAAAAAAATTATGTGTTAATAATACACAGGTATTCACACAATTTGAAAAATACACTAAGGTTCCCTTCTACTTTTGTAGAAAATACACTAATATTCTTCTACTTAAGTCCAGCAATGACTAACTCTGGTTTAGGTTATTTTTGTGGACTGGTAGCAACAGTCTCCTTTTTCAGTTGTTCAAATAATAAGTGTTAAATATTAATTAAGTACTAATAATTTTAAATTTTAGGAAATGCATGATGAAATGGCTTTAGGTTTGTTTGGTTTGTTTTTTTTCCTCAAAACTGATCATAACCAAACAGAGGGTATCTGGTCCTTGGTACCTGCAATTTGACTGTGTGTCCAGGAGCAGCTGAGGGTAACAAACCCCTTGTTTTAATAACAGGGAGAAAGTTTAACAAACAGAACTCCAGGACACCACAGCTGGCTTTAGGCCTTGGCACAGAGCTGCCTCAGAGTTAAATGGTGGCTGTGTGACTCTGAATCTAATATTGTCATTTAGGTACAAAATGTTCCAAGCACTGAAGTCAGAAGGTGGCTATATTTCTTCAGTGTGTGGAAGGATGGACAGAATGGATGTGTCTCACACACATATTACACATTGTATTCAAGGATGTGGTAATTACAAGCATGCATGGTGCCTATGTAAATGTGCAAATGAAATATTTCATAAATAAAAGCATACTTTCATTCGTTCGTTGCTTTTGTGTTGTGAAATCTATTTGCTTTCAAGCCTTTCTGGTAATAATTATAGTTTTCTACAGTTTCCAAAGAAAAATAGTATTTTCTACAAGATTTAAAATGCTTATTGAGGGCAGGATTTCAATTATGAGTAAGTAAATAAGAAACAATTACATAGTTAATTTCTTAATGTTGTATGAAATAATTTGAAAAGTTGTCCAACAGCATGTAAGTCAAGGGCATGAAAATGTACTTCAGTGTATGCTGTGATCTGTAATATTTTGAAGGAGATATTTATATACAGAATTCAATGTTCTACTTAAACATTTCACTTGTCAATTCAGAAATGTTTTTTTCTTTTCTCTCATGCTTTAAGGAGTTATAAGCAATATTAATTTATCATAAAATATTGCCCCAGTTTGGTGTTTGTTGGCACTCCCTCCTATTATTTGTCTCTTTGCTAAAGAGGTAACCATATAAAAAAATAAAAAGGCCTTACTTAGTAGATCTCTATCTCCTCACTCACAGCAGCCTCCTACAAAGGTTCTCCAGTCACTACTAGTAATTAAAACAACTAATACATGAAAAGAAGCAAAACAAAAGCAGTGTAGTAGGTGGAGCCCTACTGCAGTGTGCTACATCTGTTGCTCAGACCTGCAGGCAACAGAAAACCTTTACATGTCTCTGTGAAAGGGTGAATACTCTGTTGTTTCTTAGTCTATATGATGTGAGCTGTAATAGCAGTTTCTCCAATCCACCTAGGACTTAAACATGTGTATTTTTTTACCCAGCAAGGGCAGAATAAGTGTCCATATGAACTTTTTCTTAAGCTTGTAGTAAAATCTTTACCTAGCGTTTATTAATCTACTAAAGTAGAACTTGCCTGTCATGTTTATATGCAAAGTGTAGAAGAATAAATGTGACCTTAAATGCTGTTGAAATCTCAGTATTTAAATATTTACTTTGACTTGCAAAAGAAGTTCTTTCTTGCTCACACATGCAGTCTGTGGGGGTTGTTGTGTGCAGGTGGGCCCCTGGGACCCTGGCACCAGTCAGACAAACTTCTTCCTTTCCTTTCCTTTCCTTTCCTT
>JACBWW010000034.1:0-82294 GCA_020086605.1 Lanius collurio | reverse complement strand
TACATTGAGATAAATTTTAGAAGAATATAGATATGATTGATAATTGATCTGATAAATTTCAAAGCAACTCTATGTCATCTGGACCACACAAAGTAATTAAACAAAGTAATCAAGACCTTTGAGTTGAGAATTTGTATCCAAATTGCACAATAAATGACTTCATTATGATCACATTTCATTACATTTTAACATAACATTTAAAAAACTGTGACATGTTAGAAATTAAGTACCAAACCTATATATTCCTGTGAATGGATCAAATAATTGGAAGGAACCTCATGGTCAGTGAACCTCAAATGATAGACCAGATGAAAGATGGTAACAATGAGGCCAATGAATATTAAATGAAACAAATTATAGGAAAGAGAAAATGCAATTAGGAAATTAGTTTTAAAAGGGTATCTAATAAGTTCAGCTTAATAGCCAGCTCATTTTAAATATTACAGGTTTTTCAGCTTGCTCAAGTACTGATGCAACTCAGCCCTTTCCATTTTAATCTGTGCTTTGATTCATATTGGGTATTTTAGACATCTTTGTAGGATTAACATAAATGTAAATAATATTTACATTCGAGATGGCTTGGAGGATTTTTTTTTGTGATGAATATAATAATCTGAGTGTTCACAGCATAGATGGTTCAGGAAATGAATACTCTCAAGTTCTCTGATAATAAAAATCTCTTCATTCTGTGTTTAGACAGAGATCCCAAGCTTTGTATGCCGGTGTACTAGAGCAGAGTTTTTCCTAAAGTTTACATCCGGCGGGTGAGGTGGGATTCAGCTTGTAAATGACAACATGATTCTATAAATAAAGAAAAATAAAGTCAGTGCAGAACTGTGACCCAGTCTGAAGTCTCTAAATGCTGGCACATTTTCAATAAACCGTGTCTACTAAGTCAGAGCTGTAATTGGCACTTAAAAAACATCCACAATGTGCTATCGCTTTGTGTATTAGGAGAGACCAAAGAGATACTGGGTCATTATGTAAAAATTGGTAATTAAGAGAAAGCGATTTTCCAGTTAATTTGCATGTTCATTATATATTGAATATTATTTAGTTTTTTGTGTCCTTTTAGTTTCTTGTAAACTTGACCCAAGGGATCCTACACGGTAAAATGACATATAAATTATGAAATAAGACATATATTTAACTGAGTCATTGAACTTCGGTTGTGACTAATGATTCTTCCAGCAATCATTGCATTAGGGAAAATGTTTCTTTTTAAGTAAATAATGTTCACTACCTTTTAGAGCTGCTGTCAGTGAAAAGAAAATAATCTACTGAAATATCTATATTCTTTGATGAGCTCTCTTAGGGCATCTTGTAAATTTAAATTAAACTGATCAAATAGAAAGTGATATACCCTTCAAAATACTTTAACTGATTTGACTACAAAGAAAAATAAAGTCATTCCATGTTATGAGGAATTGCTGGCAGGCTAAGTTTCAAGAAGAAAAGGATTGATTATTTTATCAAAATTGAAGTGTTTTCCTCATGCAGTTTATTGGTATTTGGGTATATTAATGAAGAATCTAGCTCTGTAGAAAGAAAGAACTGTGTCACCTTTACTTAGATGTGGTGTGCCTACACCTCTACTCTGATGTAGCATAAATCAGATTTGAAAACTGTGTGGACTCCAAGATGAGGTATGGTTTTTCTGATAATCTGAGTTTCCCATGGGATTGATTGGTGACATTCTGTTTGAAGCTGATGTGAAACTTGCCATTGATGTGAATGACAGATGTCAGTATATTTTGGAAATCAATTTCTATGTGGAGTTTGCTGCTGATTGAATTTTATTTTGATTTTTCGAAGGATCTTCTTTACCTTTTATAGCAGCTTCAAAGGTTCAATCTATGTGCTCCTCTATGTATCCTTGTATGAATCATTACTAACTGCTTCTTTTAAGTAATGTGATGATAAAGTTTTAAGATTTTTCATTTACTGATTACTTCGTTTGCTAGGAAATTTTAGCCACTTCTAGACCTGAAATTTTGCACACTTGTATTTAATGCTGATGAAAGGTGTAAGTCAAATGATTTCATAAGCATTTCATGAGAATAATATTTTACCTTTCCATGTCCTCTAAATTCTCACAGAGCTGATTTTCAAGCAGGCTTGCAAAGAGAGATGACATTAAAAAAAAAAAAAAAAAAAAACCACAGAAAATAGTCACTCTTACACTTTGGCTTCATGATTTCTTTTTTCCATTTGCAAAGGGAAAAAGAATAAAGTTACTAATTTTCAGCCAACAAAGTACTATGAAAAAGACATCCATTTAAGAAAATATAATTTATTACTGACATAGACTTTTTCTATCACTTATGGACCCTATAATACAAGACTACAAGATACAGTGGTTCATCATATATTGAAAACCAGAGTTGAAAATTAAAACTGTGTTTACTTTCCTGGATAGGATTAGCAGCCCAAAGTCATTGCAATTCTCCTTTGGAAGAATGGAAACTGCTATATCAAAAAGCAAATGAATGAAACACAAGATGAATTTGAACACTTATTATCTAACAGCAAAAAAAAAGGTCGCATTCTTACCTCATATATTCAATACATTTGAGAAATAATTAAGTAAATACCTTGCTCTTTTAGAGCAATCTGTACACTCATTGTCTGTTGCCAAGGATTTGGCATAGTTAGCTGCCAATAAGGCTGACCTCCTGTTCTCTCATGTAAAACCAGGGATTTTTGTTTTACAGGCATTCTGTGAGATCCATGCAGGCAGGTTCATTTGCCTCAATCTTAGAGAGTAGTGTGTAGTAGTGTGCTAATTCTTACATTTCTCTTCATATATATCTGGTCCAGCTTTTCCTCTTTTGACTTGAGTCCATAATACATACAATGGATACAAAGCACTATCAACCTGATAATTAAATAGACTTTTCATTGCTTCCTGAGCACAGATTTTCTCCATCCACATTACATTTCATCTCTTAAGAGGAATTACATGGTCTGGAGTGTTTTCATAGCCAATGAATCTAGGTTGAGTGAAATTAGGAAAAAGGCATGTTTTAGATCATAAGTGTGAAATCTGGACCTCATTTGAATTCAATGACAGTATTTTGGTTGAAGGGAGTATTAAAAAAAAGCCAGCCTTTTGAGAAAAAAAAGTCCCACTAGCACTTCCCTCTCATGTAAATTAGCAGATTTTCAGCTCTTAGATCTCTCCTGAGTTCTGTGCAAGGAAATATGAAGTTTGTCAGGCAAACAGAAATCAAAATTTATGGAGTATTTTAAAAATTGAAGCCAGTGCCCCAAATTCCACTTCAACACTTACAATATTTACAAAACACCCAGAGTTCAGTTTAAAAATTTTAATGGTACAAACACAGATTTGGTAATCAGGGATTTGCTGCCTGGCTTAAGTTCCAGTGTTCTCAGGAATTAGCTATTCACCCAACATATTGCATTCACTTAGTGTACACATAGAAAGAAGGAATATGGTGCCTGAATCAGAAAGAATTATTTTTTTCTCATATTCTCAAATGTAGATGGAAATCCAAACCACCTTGGATCTGCTTTAATAGTGCTGTCTCAGAATAGATATTGAAAAAAACCCTTAAACATCTTGTATGAAGGCATTGCAGTAACCTACAAGAAATCAAACCAGATTAGTTTCTTGTATTCAGCTTGTAGTTAGCATTTAGTGTATGAATAATGGATGCATCATACAAAACTCACTCAAAACAATAGTAGTACAGGACAAACATAACTTCCAGCAGCCTGAAGATCCAACAGACCTAAACCAATAATGAGGCAAGGAGTAATATGTCCACCAACTGGAAAGTTAAAATGGCCCACGAATGTTTAGAAGCTTTGGAAATGTAGAGACTTGAGGTAAGGTGTTTGGAGATATGCCTAAAAATATTGAAGTCACAAGGTCTTTGATGTTAGTGCACTGAAGTGCAAGTAGGCGAGTTCTGAACAAATTAAAGAGCACCCATGTAAAAGCTGCAGCTGCAGTGTGTTTGGCTGATGTATCTGAATGTCCTCCATAAGTGTATTGTTTTAACCAGAAAAGTTTGATTTCTTTGTTTGTTTGTTCATTTCTTAGTTTTCCAATCATTATTGTTAAAGAGTTTCCACTTCTTTAAGGAGCGAGAACTGGCAGTGGGTCAGAATCTCAGTACATTGTTGTATAACTGGAATATGTACCAGGAAAAAAAACATAAATCAAATCTGTGATGCACTACTGGATGTCAGAAATGCTTTTCAGAGATAAGAGAATCCCATTACAAATGCTGATTTTTCAAAATTATTTTAAATCATGACCATTATTCACTGAATACTAAAAATTCAATAACAGTGTATGCCATTTCGTGATGCTGCCTCCAGAATTTATTTCATGCTGAGTTACCGCTTGGCAGCCCATCAGAATAAGGGTATTTTTAATATCTCAGGTCATGTAAAACTAAACAGGTTAACCTAAACCCCTGTGCATTATCATTTGTACAAACTGCCAATAACCATCACAAGGTAAGCACTTCTCTCCTGTGCTAGGGAACGCCACTAAGAGGATCATTTTTCTTCTCTTCTTGGTCGAATCCGATTGTTTCACTCAATGGAGCTTCAATTCAGCCAACCGCCTTCTGTGCACTCTAAGATAAGGAACAATCAGCAGCAAAAGGAAATACAGGTCTCAGAAGAAATTCTTTAAATTCATGGTTCTTACTATTTGCCACACTTACTAAAAAATGAAATGCACACACACATATATATATGCATATACACTCCCTATATACATGCATATACAAAAATCACTGCCATCAAGAAATAAAAATACTTTAAAAGACTTGCACACGTTAATATTCTGTAATCCGAGAATTTTTGGCCAGATTTGTGAGTGTGGGAGGATAGAATTTGCTAGGAAATTGATGTTGCAATATTCCCACAAGCAGAATGTGAAGCTTTAGGTCTTTTACAGTCTCTGCACAACATCTTGTAGTGACAGAGAAAGAGCTCTTAACAAATCTGAGTCATGTCTCTGTATTTCATATATTCCTACATATATTGTTTGTTTTTATGATGTTTATGTTTCCTAAGATATGCATTCAAAGGACCTTTGTGTAAATATATATTAGAAAATAAAGTGATTGAGTTAAGCATCCTATGATATTTAAAAGCTTGTAGAAATATCAATTTTTCAAGTTGTTGTCATGTTAACTATCCATCATTTATTAGCAGTGTGTGCATAACTGTTCAGATAGCTTTGCAGGAAGAGACTGTTCAGAGTAATGCACTTCAGGCACTTTCTTATTGCTGGGAGGGGACTTAATTTTGATATCTTCACAAATTTTGAATATAATTTTTTGGACAATAGAGAAGTTGAGTGTGATGGGTTGTGTGTGGCAACTGGATAAAAACTAGGAGTCTGTGTGGAGTGGGGAAAAAAGGGGGGGGGGGGGGAAAGAGGTCCAGCCTCAAAAAAAGTCAGCAAGGGGGATCCACACCCCAGACCACCCTGGGGTCCCTGTCCCTTTTGCCCCTTGTGTAGGCTGCTGTCAGCAGGCTCACTACTGCAGTGAAGATCTTGTGTCTGTCAGCCTCGGTTTTGGTTTTTATTACTTCTTTTTTGGGGGTGGTTAGGATTAGGATTAGAGTTAGATTTAAGGTTAGGCCAAGATGATTGCTCACAATCACCTGTTTCCTTTCCCTAGCGTCAGAGATGTGATGTGGTAAGAAATACAGAGGATTTGGGAAATCACAGAAAGACACAATGAAGTGTCAGTCATCCAAACTTTGAATTAATATTTCCAGTGTCCTTTTTTGGCCAGGACAGAGTTAATTTTTGTAGTCACCCGGAGGGACATGGCCAGGACATGGAGATTGTTCTTTACAATCTCATGTCACTGCTGGGAGTGTGGAGAAGGGGTTCCTTCTGGTCAAAGAAGCACGTGGAGCAGTGGGATAACTCTGGTCCTGAGCCACAGGTACCACTCAGGGTGATGTTGCTGGAGGGTAGAAAGGCTCTGCAGAGGGACCTGGACAGGCTGGATAGATGAGCCCAATCAAACAATGTGAAGTTTAACAAGTCCAAGTGCTGGGTCATACACTTTGGCCAAAACAACCCCCTGCAGCGCTACAGGCTGGGGACAGAGTGGCTGAAAAGCATCCAGGCAGAAAGGGACATGGGGTTGCTGGTCAGCTGCTGACAGAACATGAGCCAGCAGTGTGTCCAGGTGGCCAGGAAGGCCAATGGCATCCTGGCCTGGATCAGGAATAGTGTGGCCAGCAGGACCAGGGAAGTCATTCTTCCCCTGTATTCAGAACTGGTGGGGTTGCACCTTGGTTACTGTGTCCAGTTCTGGGCCCTCCAATTCAGGAAGGATGTTGAGATGCTGGAATTCATCCAGAGATGGGCAACAAGGCTGGTGAAGACTCTGGAACACAAGTTCTATGAAGAGTTTAGGTTGGACAGGGGGAAGAACTTTTTTACAGAAAGGGTGATGGGGCATTGGAATGGGCTGGCTGCCCTGGGCAGTGGTGGAGTCACTGTCCCCAGAAGTGTTTAAGAAAAGGCTGGATGTGGCACTTAATGCTATGGTCTGGTTGACAAAGTCTTGTTAGGTCAAAGGTTGGACTTGATTTAAAAAGTCTAACCTGGTTGATTTTATGATTCTCTGATTCTGGGTCTGTGGTTGTGTTGAGCTCTGTGGTGAGAATTTTTGCATGTGAATCAGTCTCTCTTTTGTGCACTTTAGTTATTAGTATCTTTACTGTAACTGTTTGTTTCCCTATCTCTTTGCTGTTTCCAGTGTATTGTTCTCATCTCAAAGTGTAATCTTTTCCTTTTGTGCCTCCAGTACTCCTCTGCTGCCCACTACAAGGGAAAAGGGAGAGGTGAAGGGGGAATGAGAAGCGTGGTTTGAAGATTCTCAGTGGGAGCACTAAATTGGAGAATACCATTCTTAAACCATGATAACCTTAACTGGCCCCTAATGTGGGGCTTAAAGAGATAAGAGATTTGACCAGAGTGGGTTGAAAACAAATTCTATCTGAGCATTTGTTGTATTATATCCAGAGCCCTTGGTCATAAAGTTTCTTGATCTGTTCAGATGGTTGTGGTACCCAGCCCTGTGTATGTTTCTGTACATGCACTGAGTGCCCATCATGGTGCTCTTTTTCAGAGCAGGGAGAGGCATCAGGATTGCTTTGTTGCTGCACTGTGAAATATCAGCTTATGACATGGCAACATCAAGGGCAATGAGAGTCATTTGGGGTGTGAATTCAGTGTTGCTCTCATACCCTTACCTGGGGCACTGTTTTTGGGAGACCATTAATAGCAGTACCCAGTTTGTGGCAGAAACAGGGGAGGATGCTTTCCCCCAGCTTTTCCCCCACTTTCTCTCCTTCAGATTTGTTATAACAGCTTTTGAGGTGCTCTGAGATGTTAAGAAAAGCGTGTTCTTGTTGCTAGCTCTGCCAAGTCTCCTCAGTGCTGTTCATACCATGTTTAGAGTTACAAAAGAGATCCTTAGGAGGGTCTTTCAAAGATCTGCCCTGAGGGTGGATAGTCATGAATGTCATGGAAGGTAGGAGAAAATGGACCAGCTTTTGAAGGATTATTCTGGTCTGGCAGTTTGGAAGTTCACCCCTGATACAGGACCCTGATAAAGAGTCAGAATATTTGAAAGAAAAAATGCTTTGACAGTTCAAAATAAGCACCAAGTTATGCAGTGTGCTGGGCTCTGGCTACTATTTATCAGACTCTGCTTGATACTAGACAGCACCCTCAGGGGCAGGAGGACAAAAGCAAGACAAAATCCATTCCCTTAGTAAGGGATGAAGAGGAAGCAGGTCCCAAAATCCACTGACCTCTGGGTTATCGGCCCAGGCAGCTTCCTCCCAACTTTTAGAGCCAGTGACATGTTTACAGAAGACAAAATGCATACATCAAATTGTTTCCAACAATAAAATATGTGCCTTCAAATAGTGGCTGTGGGGCACTTAATGAAGTGAAGCACAGTGAGAGGGGAGCCTAGGTATGCAACTCCACTCCAAGTCACATCATGTCTAATCTCTTGCCTAAGCATGGGCAGGAGGCTTTTCGGCAGCCTGTGCCTGTTGTAATGGCCTGGAATGAGTCTAATGTGCCGTGTTAGAGATGAGATGATGCTTCCAAAGAGCCAGCTGGAGAACTCCCCTGTGCATCCTTCAACTCACTGGGCTCTGAGCAGACTAACTATCCCTGGCCCAAAATGATTTTTCGGATTTGGGTTGTGTTTCCCTGTAGCTAATAAACCCTCATTGGTAATAAATGCTCTTAGGGCACAACTTACTGAGCTACAAGAGCTCGTTGGGTGAATGGCAGCCAGATCCAACAGACTGACTGCATCCAATCCAGTGGGCCTGGCTGAATCCAAACCCTTCCTGGAAATGCCTAACTTATTATCCTGTGCTCCCCAGTACACTGGGATTAGGAGTTTTAATCTTCTACTCCCCCATTACCCTGTGCAATTCTGTCCTGCCTAATGCCTGTTATTTTCTGTGTGTTGAATGGAGCGAGTTCAACTTCTCACACTTTTCCCTGGTTAATTGCTGTTCTCATTCATTTCTAATGACAGGCTTAAACTTAGGAATTCCTCATCTAGCAATTGCACTTCTACCATGAAATTCACCATGTGTGCTGTGGGGAAAAAAGTCCTTAAGGGGTTAAGGATCTCAACCAAGTTTTCTGGATACATTTGTTTTCTTCTGTTTTGTTTTGTTTTGTTTTTTGGCAACTGGAGTTGTCTAAGATCTTTGTTTTTCAAAATCAGAAATTAAAGGGCAGCCTACAAACTGTCCATTTATATAGTCAGCCTGTAATTATATTAATGTTCAATTTTATAGTTAAATTAGCAACTGGTTTTCCTTTATTCAGCACTGAACTTCATTTGTACTTTTCCCAGCACTTCTTTGTCACTTCAGTTTCTGCTTTTGTGAAAATTCTCACACAAAAGCCTCCTTTCTGATCATTCTGAAAAGGTTAGGAATCAGAAAAAAAAATTGCCCTGAAGATTGAGCTGAGGACTCCTCCTGAATAAATGAATTTTCAGGTGATATAATCCAATCCTGTCCTTTTCTTCATGAGCTTCACATTGAAGAAGACAAAGCTTCATGCTAAGATTTAGAAAAAGCAAAAGCTGGGACCATAAATGTAATCTGTTTTTCTCTTGAGATCTTGTACTGGGAACTTGGACATCAACAAAATTTTTAATCAGTTGCAAAATTCTGAAACAATTCAAAGAGGAATATGTAAAAAAGCAATGTCTCTTCTGATTGTACTTCCATATGTTGTAGCCTGAAGTCTGTTTCTTGCTGCCTCAAAAAGAGAGGGAATTTGAGCTTCAGATTTTAGAAATACCTGAGGAGCAGGTCTCAGTTTTGCATATGTATATAAGGCTGCAGTATCTATATTAATTTCTTTTTATATCACTATTCCTAAAAGTCCAAATCAAAAGTGCACCTAATGAGATTCATCTTTAATCACACATTAACTTCCACCAAAACCATCAAAACTGGAAGAGCTTGTGATGCTTCATGTGAGCTGAGTTTACTGGCATGAGTGTTTTTTAGGGAGTAAATTTTGTCTCTCTCTCTGGGTAAGAGCAAATAGCAATGAAGGGGGAAGACAGAGAACTGACAGGAGCTTATTGCCTTCACGAGCATCCCCCTGATTACGAGTTTTGGTGTTTGATGAATGCTCTGAATATTGAAACATTTGATTTCCTTTTTGCCTTTACATTTTGACACCGTGTAATCTTATGGGAGTGAAAACAAGTAGGATCTGTCTGAAGTTTTAATCATCCCAGCATTTTTCACATCCTGAATCTCATTGCTATTTCCCTCACAACTTCCCAACATCCACCTTTGTTGCACGTGTGATTACCTCCTACAACTTCCAGCATTACCACCACAGGGGTTCAGATCTGTCTCTGAAAATTGACCCAGTTTTGCAGATCTCACCTGTAATCAGGAAATGGAGCTGGTTTTGTGAGCCATCATTGTATCTTGATTTTTTCCTTCTCAGCTTTCAATCATTTTCATCTACCTCTCATCGCTTTGCATCTCCCTTAAATTGCTCAGGCAACTTGTTCGTAAATATGCCAAGTCATGATACCAATAATTTAATAATGTTTTCCTTAGCAGCATAAGACCCTGAACTCATTCTCACTTCACAGTATTTGGGAACCTAAAAGGAGTTGGATTTTTATCTACTTTACTTTATGAGTCTAATATTTTATGAGTTTGAGTTGGGCAAAATTCCAGTAAAAATAGACTTCCTTTATAAAATTCTACAGTAAAAAATGAGCTTGTAGTTTTATGAATAACTTTGCTTTGGCTGTTACTCTAGGTTTTTCTAATAAAACTTATGACAGTGTTCTGAAGAATTTACTAGAAACTGTCAACTTGATGGTTTTTAATATATTCACAGAATACAATATATAAATACTCAAAATTATATAAAAATATTACTTTAGAGGATTTTCTAGAATCATTATAGGTGCCTATGAAATTCTTGAATTTCAATTCTACCTTAGGTTCATGTCTACTATAATTTGCAACAGAAATCTCCATTATGGAGAGTTTTCTTGCAGTTCGGGGTGTAGTCTGAGTTGACTGACATCAAGAAATAAAAGTGAGATAGCTTATTTAATTCACTCCAGCTTATCAGAAACTTCTCACCAAAGATGATTCAAGTTACTTCAGAATATCTAAACCAGCACTTTCTTCTGCTATTTAATTTCCTTTCTCTCTGTTTTCTAATACATCCATTTTCTCACTCCATTAGTAACAAGTTCTCCCATATCACTTGGATATTGAATTGAGTTCAAATGGGTACAAATGCTCTTTTGAATCACATTGAATATTGTCTGAAAATCCCAATGATGCAAAATTCTCATCTTTTTATTTCTTGACAAATTGCATGAGAAAGTTCTAGAGAAGTCAGTAAAAATCAATAATTTCTGTAGAACTTTTTTTTGCTGAAAAGACTAGAAATAAAAATTACAGTTTTAACTTTCTCACTCAGTGTCTTTCTTGGAACTTTTCTCTATCACCTTGATATAGGTGCAGTGTTAATATAATATTTGTTTTACTGACTTCCTCAGCTACAGATAACTGAAGTATACGAGTCTTCCTTCAAATAACCTGTCTTGGGGCAACACCCTTACCACATTCCATGCTGCCTGCTGCTGTGATACCAGACTGTCTTGGTTTTACCCCATTAAGAGAGTGTTTTGAGCTGGTAGTTTGAGCTGGTTTAGCCAAATTTAAAAATATACTCCCTCAGAGAAGGTAGGTTATAAACCACCCCTCCCCCCTGCCAGTTTCGGGAAAAATTAAACTTTTTCCTCGAAAGAAAGTGAAAATGATAAAAACTATTTATTCAACAAACACACTGGTAAAGGATAATAATGATAAGCAATAAGCCCCCCTCGCTATAGAGGGAAAGAAACCTGGGAAAAAGAAAATCCAAGTCCTTCTGTAGGGATTCTCTCTCCTCCTACTCATAGCGGGGATGAGGGAGGCCCTCCCCCAGGCCCTCCATCTCGATGAAAGGAGTCCTGATGTTCTGATGTGAAGCAATCCAAGAAAGAGGAGGAAAAAAAAAAACAAAATTCCAGGGAAAAATTCAACCCTCCGGAGGAAAACGAGCCGAAGAGAAAAAGATAAACAGCACGAAAACCCAAAAAAAATCCTCCCCCCCTACCCCCGTTTCTGCAGGGAAAGAAAAAAAAAAACAAAAAAAACTGAGAGAGAGAGATTTCCTTATCTCTGTCCTTGAGCCACTGTTTAGAAGTTTGCTCAGTTCTCTCTCTCTCCACTCAGGCTCAGTCCAAAAGCACAGAAAGGCAGACAACCAATTTCTGGGCATGGAGCAGTGAATAGGGAACATAACATCTAGTCACCCCAAGACATGGGTGTACCCCTGGGGCTGTATTAAGCTGCATCTTAGATTCCCACTATTTTTAATACACTGTAAATATTGCAAGAATATTCTTGCTTCTGGAACTCAGAAAGGAGACTTAAACTATTTTGAGTCCTAAACAAAGACATTAAAAAATAATAAAATTATGTATACCAGTTACTAGCTTTTGGTATATTATGCTTATCATGGTAAAGCTATTTGCAGTGTTTTCAATTCTGTGGCAGTACCTTATCTCATTTCTTTCCTTCTTGCTCAGTTTTTAAGGAATTGTGGTTACTGGATCTATAGATTTCATTTCTGATAAGAAATCTGATATGTAACCTTGCGTTGGATGAGGATGTTTGCCATTTGACAGCAGATATCACTAAGTTATTGGCACATAATTGGTGAGAAAGAGATCTCAAGCAAAAGCGTTCATTGCTCCTGTTTCTCTTGCTTGCAGCCTGCCCTGTTCATGCCATTGAAAAATGACAAATTAATGAAGAGGAAAAATCTCAATAGTTTTGAATTACTGTCTAATCCTTCTTTTCCCCCTTCCTACAATGGAATTTTAAGGAAATATCCAGGCAGTTTCCAAGCATGAGTTTGATGAAGACAAGAGCCTTTATTAACTTCCAAGTGTGAGCACAGCAATTGTAAAACACAACTTCAGTCTGAGCAGAGTAATTTTCAAGGTATGCCACATAACTCCAGGAATGTATATTCATCAGCCCCCTTTTATTCACAGGATAAATTCTTGTTTTTCATGTCAGTAAGCTGTTAAGTATGTTTGTGGATCACAGCTGTGAGAACTGATCTTGGAAACCAGACCTAACTCCTATATATTCGTAAAAAACTTGTGGCCTTGCTCTGCTTTTCTGCATCCTTCCCTTCACCTCGTTCCCTTCCTTCCAGCAGTCCCAGCCCAGACACGTGGCAAAGCTGTCCTTGGATGAAATAGTGGCTTAGTGCAGTGATTTCCACAGACCTGCATTTCATAAAAGGTGAAACTGGCTCTCAGAGATATCAGTTCCCAAAAAGATTATATCACCCTCTTCAACATCATCACCTATGTTCTGTATTCCTTGCACAAATCAAGGAGGGTTTTAGTATGTGGGAACTGTACCCTTAATAGAACAGTTTCATTGTTGTCACATGGAAGGATGATTTGCTATTTTAGAATAGGTTGGGGAGGAAGAGAATCAAAATGCTCTGCAATTAATTTATAAGCTCTTCTGAGGTTTACCTGGCAATGGATTAGAAGAAGATTAATTTAGAGTGAAGGTAACGCTCTATAGCTATGATTTCTTTTATCTGATGTGGTCTTGTAGAGAAACTCTCCTTCATTCCTAAAGAGGTTATTTCAGAGCAACATTTATATTTATGGTATTGATTAAATAGATAGTTGCCAAATACATCTGTGTAGCAGTTCCATAAATAACGACTACCACTGTGTAATTCTCATGCAATGCAGAGTGCACATTTGGTCTTTGAAAGAGAGAAAGATGGGCTGCAGGAACAAAGCTTCTCATAATTACAGTGCAAGAGAACATTGCATCACAGGCAGGTTTCTGTCCCTCTCCTAGTGCTTTGCAAAGACAAGATTTTCTGAGACTTCTGTAGCTATTGTTGCTTCGATCTTAACAGTAAGAGTTCAGTAAACTTTCACTGAAATCTTTATTTTCGAATATTAAACTATGACATAATAACTATGGAGGCAGATTTTAAATTGTCATGTAAATTGTCCCAGCACTAGCTTTGAAAGTTTATTATTGCTTTATAATATTCCTTGCTCTTAAGCTTCTTATTTATAGGGGCAGTGTGTGCATTTGGAATACATGTGATAAATGGAGAGATTAAGGTAATATTTCTTCTATCAAATCTCTTTAATTGGGAGCCAATAAACTGCTAAGGCTTATAATTTTTTTGTTTTTATTTATTTATTTGTGTTTGTGTATCTATGCGTGTATTTGTGTGTGTGTATGTATTTTAATTTCAGTCCATACAAGTGCTTGAAAGGTGGAATTGTTAAACTTGTCCCAGGCCATCAGGAAACCCTGGAAATGAATCCTGAAAATACATGGAGAATACTACAAAGGTTCATATACATACCACAAGAAAATTGACTGCCACTGAGAGCTTTAAATCAATATCTCCTATCTTTCCTTGCAATTTCACAACAGGATGAACACATTTTTAGGAAGAAAAATATTGCACACCTTCTCAAAAATATGATATTTGCCATTTTATTGAGTACTTTTCCACAACGTTAGTGGATAATACGGCAGTTCTGGATTGAATTTGTGAGACATATTTTAAAGTTGAACTTGAGATATTTGTGCCATGTTGACTGTACAAAATTTCTGACTTTTCTTACAGTTATGAGTGATTCTTATTTCATTGCATTTCGTGCTTGTTTATTTCTGCGGTTTGCAAAGTACGTTAGATATGTATTTCCTCCTGACCTGAATAGCCTGTGAGCTCTAGGATGTGTGATAAGATAAGAGATGGTCTTCTAAGCTATCACTCACGTCAGAATGAGATATAGCAAGGACAGACATGAAATTATTATAATTATTTTCTTATTATATATACAAATCTTTGGCAAATCTAAAATAATATGTGAAGCTTTTTTTACAATTTTGAAGATACATTAGGAGCATTAAATATGAATGTGTAAATTAAAGTTACATTTCAATGCTTACTCTTCTGTAAGTTACAGGCTGGCCCCTGTTGGCTTTTTGATTTATGTAAGGAATAATAGACTTACAGGTCATGTATTTTTGAAAAGTGTAGTCAGCATGGTGCAGGAGAGCATGGCTTTAGTGCATTCAGATAGCAAGTACAAGTATATCTACTCCCCCACTGGAGATATATATATGTATATATATGTGTGTATGTGTGAGTGCTCAGGTGTTTGCGTGTAGCTGTGCCAGGAAGGAAGGCTCTCAGTTAATTTGCCATCACAGAAGCCTCAAGTAGTGACCTCAAGTAGTGATACTCAGGTTTGTTACATGAGTTTGCCACATTCAGCAGATAAATCATCCCAATGTTTTGTTTCTGGTTTTGTTTGTTTGTTTGTTGTTTGTTTTGTTGTTGGTTTTGTTTGTTTTTTGTTTGTTTGTTTGGATTTTTTTTTTCTGAAGTGGTATAAAATGGAATAAAATTGTTCTGATGCCCCTCAGAAAAACTGCTGTAATAAGCTTGAAGATGTGCACAGGATAAAGTCACTCATAGAAGACAAGTGTCTGGTCATGGGAAATACTAGAACTGGAAGAGACAAACCCAAATAGAGATTTGCTTCATTATTTTGAAATGCTTCATAGAAAATCTTTCCAATATTTTCCTTGGGAGATTCCCATTAGAGTTTTCCACTTTCCCTTCTTCCCATTCTTCTTACCTGTCTACATTCTTTCTTTTCCTTTTCCCTTTCCTTTCTCCTTCTCTCCTTTGGAAAATGCCAAACATCACCAGGGAGGTTTTCCTTTGAATGTGCAAGCAGGCTTCCATCCGCTCTGTGCCTGAAAGCATCACTGCCTTAAACACATTGTGTCCTGACATTCTGTGATTCTATGATAAAACTGACAATTATTTTTCTTAAACCTGCAGCCCATAAATGATTCTGTGATGCTATCTTTTGATTTATGCATGAGAAAGATGCTCTGATGTGCTATTCAAACATGAATTCATTCTAAGTCTGAGGCGCTACTACTCAGGCAATAGAGGTTTTTGTATGGGACAAATGCTCTAACAATGGTTGTAAAGATAAAAATGTTCATGCTAGCTGACCAGGAAAGACAAGGATTCTGTTATTTAATAACTATGACAATGACTCATAAATACCACAAATCATACAGCGTGGTAAGGAAATTAAAGAGAAAAGGAATGGGATAAGAAAAAGAACATATTTTCCTGTTGGTTCACATTTACTTAAATTTTTATCTCTGACTTCTCTATAAAGCAGGATTTTCATTATTTAGTCCCTGAACAGATACGTTCTATTCTTCCAAATAAGAACAGAAGCAGTGAAGAAACACGAATGCAATCACTACAAAGGTAAGGTCAGCCAGCTGGCCCAATCATGGCAAGACATTTTACCTTGATCTGCAGCACCAGAATACCAAGTGGGTAGGAGGTGCAACAGGCACTGGCTAACCCTTCTATGCAATGCTAATCGGGTGAGGTTGTCATTAATCAGTTTTCAGGAAGCCTGGTACAGTCATTCTGAAACCAGAAGAAATTCCATGACCTGGATGTTAAAATCCCTGATTAAATAAGGTATTTTCTTAACAGAACTTGTTATGAAAGCTTTGTCACTCTTTGAACTAGTTTATTTCTTTTTAATTTTGAAACTAAAAAAAGAGTTGGAAAGTTCTTTCTCAGAAGTCAAGGAAAAAAACAAAAAGAATATTAATACAAAAAAGCAAGATATTCTATATTCCGTGGTCACTTTTAGGATTTTGGATTGACTCAGAATGGTTAGGTTCATCATGCTCCTGCTCTGCTTACTCCTTTTTCCATCCATCGAGGATGAATTGCAAGTTGCTTATTTTTTTGTTTAGAAAAACTCTTGAAAGTACTTTTCAAATTGCTATGCAAAAATTTTACAAATTTTCATGGATTTGCAGCTATTTCAATTATCTTAAGAAAGGACTTTTGCTTCTAAGGGTGTAGGTGGATTAATTCTTATTTTGTGATGATGTGAATTCACTACCCACTCTTCCTGAAGACTTGCTCTCAGCCAGCTGCTGCCAGCCTAGGCTGTGGCATTGATGCAGTGCATGCTGTAGTTATCAAAGTTCCTGCTGGCTCTTATGGCTGTCAGGTTATTTCCAGAGCCAGGAGGAATCCACTTGGATATCCTCTAATTTTGATACTTGGTTATGAGTTAGAAAGACAAAATGAAGAGTTCCATTTTGCTGAAAAACAAGAAAAAAAAAAGACCTGATTTAAGACAAACATTTTGAAGAGGGCCACCTGCCTTCAGTTTTCATATTTAATAATTCCATACCTCTGCTAAAACGATTTAGCATAAAATTGTATTGCATTTTTTTGTTGCTTTCATTTTGAATTAACATCTCTCACTGCATTTTAGTCAGCTGTAGTTCCTGGCTTTGCTGTAGAACTCCCTGATGATGTCTGTCTGTGTGTCTGTGCTTTAACGCTGTTTACTCCTCTCATCAGCACAGCGTAGTTTCATGCATTGTATCAACCTCAGTACATGCAGTCTTTTTGTGCTATAGATCAAAAGGAAGAGAAAAGAATGGAAAATTTATTTTCCAAAGTGTTAGTAAAAAGCTTATTTCTCCAGCATAATGGAATCCAGGTAGCTGGCAGGCAGGCTTATGAAACGTCAGATCTCCCAAGCTGGTGCAGGGTTTCAATTCAATAATTATTCTCTTTCCCACTATGCACCTACTCAGCAGCAAGGGGCGCATCCAAACTGCACCCCGTGACTAGAATGACATTAAAAAGAGAAGGTGAAAGAGCTCTTCACCTACATGCTAATTTTCTTTCTTGCAGTAAAGGCTCAAGTTTGCGTCGCTGAAAAGAAATAATTACGAAATGTGATTGAAGACTGGAGTGGCTTTGTGATTCAACACCGCTCTGAAATCAACATTGTAGCAATTCGGTGTAATAATCTGCTTGGTGCAATGAATGGGCTTTAAAGTCCTTAGACCCTCACAAGGCTCCAGTAAAATCAAAAGACAATGCAGGTTTCCTCTGGGCATGCTCCTCTGCATTAGTATGCGGTGGCATGCACTGACAAGGCATCTAATAGCCAGTGCTGCTGGTTTCTTTTACAGACCTGCCAATAGTGGCCAATAATTGCCTATGAAAAGTCATTATACACTGGCCCATAAAGCCACACAAATTTTCATGATGTTTCACTTATAAAGTGCTTGTTTTGCAGGATAGAGGCCATGTCAATAAAATGGATTGGATGTCACTTAAACCCAGTGATGTGCTAATCTCCTGGAGGCCTTGTGTCCTTAATCTCTACAGGACACAAGTCAGTTTAGAAGCATGAACTGTTCTCACAGGTAGCAACTATTGAGCTCTTTAATGTAAATTCAAAGGCAAAGCTTATCAGTGTGTTTCAGAAATTGCTTCAGTGTGGTTGCTGTCTATGGGAAAAAAATCCACACACTTCCCCCAAAATCCCTGGGCAACTTCCAAGCTTTCACTGTGCCCGTAAGCACCTTTTAATTATAAAGAAATTGTTTTTGGTGATATGTGCCTTGTGACCAATTGGATTAGAGGCATTTCTTCTGGCTATTATTAAGCTAACTTGACTATTGCCCTTGTGTAGCTGAGCATGATCAAAATGTAAAGTATGGGAGAGCATCTCAATTATGAACCACAGTGCAGTGCTCCTGCAGACTGAATTCTTTAGTTCATTAAAAAAAGCTTCAATGACTAGTAATACTGTAATGAAAGGGCAGAATAATAGGCACAGAATCAAGGATGCTGTGGCTCACAGGGATGAGTTACAAAGGCTGTTGAGAGATTTAGGCTGGGATTTTTAACATTTCAGTGGCCTGGTCATTATTAGACAATAGGTAGGGCCACTGGAAAGTTGCAGACAATCTGTAACTCCTTAGAGGGACATAAAGATGAAAAAGAAAGGTCTCCTTGGAATGGCTGTAATAATCTGCTAAGTGTTCTAAGATACTAAAATGCATTTTCTGGTGAAATTCCTTCCCTATTTGTATTTATCTGTTCTCTCTCCTATCTAATGATTGCTACTTTTCTATTCATGTGAGCTGTAGCAAGTTTTTCATTAGAGAGCTGATCTGTGAATCAAAACCACTTCTTCAGAACTTGTAAATCCAAACCAAGGAGCAGAATTCTTATCTGTATTTCTGACATTCTGATCTACCTCACTCTGAAATCATGAACTGAAACCAGTGCAAATGGATGGGCTCCATTTATTATTCCATCATTGCTTACTGAGAGCTGTGCAAAATGCAGCCTTTCTGCCTGGGTGGGACTTTATTTGGAATGAATTGAATTATAGTAGGGAGCAAACTCTTCAAAGTATTTTTACTGCTCATACACAGTATGAGGAGGGTAGAAATGGGAGTAAGAACAGAAGAACTTCTAAGAAATATGAAAAGTGTTATCACAAAATGAGGGGGTTTGTTTCATAGAAGCAGGAGCTAATTGCAAGCAGTAACATCAGAAGGTGCTTCAGCTAAAATAATTTATTAGTAAAAGAAAGTTTTTGAGGTATTAGAAAAAAGTACCAGAGTATATCCTCAGTCTTCTGTGTGATAGGTGACCACCACGTGATTGACAAGATCTATTGATTGATAGATCAACAGTACTATTGCTAGCATTACCTCATTATAACACTTACCACTATGAATAACAGCCTTTGTGTGGAAGTTTAATTAACTCTTTTGCAGCATTGAAGCTTTTAAGACTTTTACCATATCCTATTATTAAAAAAAAAAAACAAAACAAAACAAAAAACAAAAAAAAAACACCACCAAGAAAAAAATCTCTTCAAGTAATTCCAGATTCTCATTCTGTGGAAAGGTACAAAGCATCAGTCATATCCTCCCTATTTATCACACACAGAACTGGGAGTTTGGGAGGTGCAGCCACTGAACTATCATTGTTTCGATTCCTAAATACTGAAAAATGTCTCCAATGTAAAAATTGATCACAGTCCATTTGTGCTTAACTGCTTATACCCTGTTATTTTCCTTTAATACAAATATATGCCTCTACTTTCTCTTGTTTTTCTCTTGGGATATTTGTAGGTCAATTTTCCCCCCTCTGGCATTTTGCTAGATCGAAAAGTCAAGGCCAGAAAGGTACCTGTTTTTAGACACACTTTTGATGTATTCCTTTGATCACCCCAGTAGTCCTTCCCTATGTATTAAATACAACCTTTCTTAAAAAAAATTTATTTTTTCTAGTAATTGTTAAATGAAGTAAAGTTTTAAAAACTTAAGATTTCACCAATTACTTAAATAGCTGCACTACCATTTGTCAGTTTCTACTGGAAATACCTTGTGTGATAGATACTCGGATTACGTTTGTCTTTTGCTTGTTACACAGTACCTAAAAATTATTATTATACAAGGTGGCTGAATTCTGCCCTGTGTTCCTGTGTTACACTTTTATGTAGCATTGGAAAAGAGAATAGAAAGTAATTATTGATAGTAACTTGTAATGTGTAATTTCATTTTATACCTGTGGCACCTCCTCAGTGCCATCCCTTTTCCCACCCATGATATATATATGTGTCTTGCTGTTATTGATTCAGCTCAACATTGGATTATGAAGAAATGTAATTAGTATCCAACATTTTTGTATGCCGAGGGTAGCTGTAAAATTATTAAATAAGATTGATCCTCGAAGAGAATTTGGAGAACTCAACTATTGATCTCATTCCAGTAGAACTGTTGGTTCAGGACAAGCTATCATCACCTGTTCTCTGGTGAGGTACTTTGGTGTTTGAGATTTTTTGTACTAGCCCCTGTCTTTTCCAATTATGGATTATATGCAGATTAATTATATAATTATATACAGAGAGTGAACAATCCATGACATGACTCACAGAGTTTCTTCTCCAGTTTGATTAGGTAGGACTTAGGGTTGTTTTTGATGAGAGCAAGTAGAGCTCTGCGCTGTTTTTAGCCCCATGTTGGGCTGTTGGGCTGTCTGATCCCAATCACTGCTGGGTGTACGACACAGGCAGTGAGGAGTTAATGGCTCTGAGTTGCAAGGTGTTCTGTGCCAGAACTGTGCAGCTGTAATAAATTGGCTAAAACATTAGCAGTATAAAGTAATTCAAGATGAAATTTTATAGCTCATATTTTTACAGGGAGCATTACCCATTCATACAAGATATCTCCATCTCATATTTCACACCATTTAAGACCAACTCTCATTTTCACTGAAATCCCTTCTTGTTGGCCCAAAGACATGTCATATGTGAGAAGCTAAAAGCAAGGCAAAACACATTTAGAAACTTGAACTAGAACTGTCTTCAGCTGAATATATTTTTAATCATCTTATTTGGCAACTGTTAAATAATCCACACTCTATCCTGTTTCTAACATTCTGCTATTGCAACATGAAACAGTTCTTTCACAAACATCTCAGTGTTTCTTCATTCTTTTGAGATATCAGGAAAATATTGTGTCTTAAAATGTATCTCGATGCCACAGTTTTATAACCTTTGACTTTTACTTCCTTTTGAAGTAGTAGGGCAGTAAAGAGCAAACAAGTTGATCAATGCCAACTCAACAGAAGAGTATATGCTGACCATAAATCAATTTATACTGAGATTATTTTTCTGCTCTTCTGATTTTTTATTCACTGAAACACCTAGTCCAAAATGTCATTTCAGTCAAACACATATTATATTATTTAATATCAGTTTTTCAAGTAATTAGTTTAGTTGGAAAAAAAAAAAAAAGTGGAATCTGTGTTTTAACTAACATTTCTTTTAGTAGGATGATGGGCACAGGAAGCAGTCTTTCTTCACCAGCTATGTTTTTAAACTCCCACATTTCCTCTTCAGCTCCATAATTTCTGATTATGGATCTATCAAAGACAGGAAAAAAAAAAAAACAAGAAGAACTGATCCAGGTCAAAATCTTACAATTGGTCTCAAAAAAGGCTTTCTTCACCTTTGCTAGAACCTACAGATGTTGTGTTAGAGTGGAAGTGGGAGATAGGGTGAGCAGTAAGGATTTGAGGCAAGAAGAGCTTGCATTTAATTCTGGTTTTATTTTTCAAGGAAGGAAAAAGCAGCACAAGAAAACAAGAAGTGAAAAGTCAAAACTCTGAAGAAGATTTTAAAAGTGCAGGTTTACTTTTGCTAAGGAGACAAGTTCTGGTACTGACATTTGTCTCTAGAGTGTTCAGATTTTAACATATTTCTGCAGCCTTCAAACTGATGTTCAGCAATTGGAAAATACATTCTGCTTTGAATGAAAATTGGTGATGAATGTTGCTGTTGGGTTGGATTTGCCATCCTTCTAATACCTGTTTTCAGGCAGTAGAAACAAAAGCCAGCCTGACAGGCCCTTAGTATATTTGAACAAGGGGATGGATAAAGAGAAATACCTTGAGGGGCAAATATTGAAAAACAAAAGCCTTCTTGGAAGAGAAAAATGTAGCAGAAAACCGATTTACAAAGTAGTGGCATAATCTTTTAATAGCTATGCAAAGTTTAAAGTGGTACAAGGTCAATATGCTATGAGGGTAAATTAGTACTAGGTACACAAAGCAATTACAGAAATAATCATGCTATGGAAACCACCAACATTTCAAGCAGTGAGAGGGAAGCTTTTACACACTGAAACTTTTCAGTGTCACCTTTGTGAGGACTACCCTGAAACTTCTCTCCTGAATGATCACTTTAGGTCGTCTTTTTGCATGTGGCAGGTTTTTAATTTACCTTTTCCCTCCCAATAGAATGGTATCCCAGAGCGTCTGTTGCCCATCAGTACAGCCTTCCTACTCCCACAGCTTGCTGATGGAAAATCTCCCTGTCATTTTGGTGGGTTTATGGCCTCTCAGAAACTATTCTGTCCTTCTGATATCTGCCAACAGTACTGCCTTACCATGTGCTTCTAAAATTGTGCCCCCCATGCCCTCCTTTTCCTTAAGAGAAGTATAAAGGAAATGGGCTCTTATAGGCTTCACTGTAATTAGGGGTATTAAAATGCCCTAGGAGCAATAAAACAGGCAACAGGGGGTTTTGTGGGTTTAGACTTAGCTGACTAAACTGTTCTTTTTTTCAGATGTAACCAAATGCCATTTATTTTTTTTTAATAGGCTGCTGGGGGCTTTGGTTTTTTATATTCTTTTTACTAGATCATGGAGCCCTGGTAAAGTTGTTTCCTTTAAAGCATAAATGGAAAAATAGATGCTATTTATTTATTTTGATGTATTTATTGCAATTACATTTGCAACTCATTTTATCTCACAGATTTTTATTTCCTTCTGAAGGAAACAAAAGGCAAAATAAACAGCTTTTGAGACTGAAATGTTTTCTCTGGAGAAATAGAAAATACTTCCTCAAATTATTGAGAAGGTGGCTGTGACAGAGAGTGTCAGCACTTGCTTTTGTTGAAGCTTTATGAAATACAGAGGATTGGGGGAACAAAACAAGCTTCCAGTCCTTTAACAACAAGGGTCTCAGAGGAGGAATTTGCAACTGTGCAAATTGTGCTCACCACCTCAGAGAGTAGAGGGTCCCTTGCACTTACTTTAGATAAAAGAAGCTGGCTATAAGGTTTTTAACTTTACTATCAAGTTAAAATTAATTATTATTTGTCATGAGGTTGGGAGAGGAGTGAAACTAAGGCAAGTTTTATCTTTAAGAATCTCTGTCCCAAGCCAGGCTTGTGACATGAGATAGTGAAGCAGACTCCTGCCAGACATTTTGGCCGTGAAAGGTTCCTAAACAATGAACACAGAGAAACACAAACAAGGTAAGTTCCCTTTGAGGAAATATCACTGTTTAGTTCAAACATCAGTGAAGCCATTTGGAACTGACTGGTGGATTGGTTTGAGGATATCTCTTCTTCTTCATCCAACATGTTTATAGTAGGTTTTTAATCACCCTTTAGAAAAAGGGAATTTTTCATTTTAATTAGGTTTGTGTAAAATCCAAGCTTAAGTCTTCCTCTAAGGTGTGTGTGTGTATTCCTGAGTTTTGCTTTATGTTTGCTGTGTGGTCTTACCTAGAGACAGATTTTGGGAGGATTTTTTTCAAAACAGCCAAAAGATTTCCTGTACTCTGACTGATGCTATCAAAATGAAATGTTCCACTCCCAGTTCACAAAGGGTTGTTCTGGGAATTGCATCAGTTCCATGCTGGGAGAGTGAAGGATCTACATTTCTACAAATCTAAGAGTGGATGATTATTTCTCACTATATCCTCAGGGCTAAAATCCCCCAACAACAGGAAGTAACTTTGAATGGGGTGCACACACCTCCCCCTCTCACCACCCAACTGGAAGGGCACTTGGGAATGACATCATGCAAGAGGGAGTGTTTGAGGAATATGTTCTCTTTTTAATTTGCCATAGGTAGCAAACTGATCATTGTCTGTGTTTCTCTGTGTAGGTGATGTGTGCCAGTAAAATACACAGAAACAGGCATCATTGTTATTTAAGCCTAAACTCAAGGCTTCAGGGATACTCTTCAGAAGGAAGGTCAGTGAATTACCTAAGAGGCAGCCATACTCATAAGGGTGACTTAAAATTTTCCTCACAAATTTGTCTTCAGCTCACATTACAGACACATTACCTTCCTAGCTTGCTTTAGGCAATTTTATGTTAGATATGCTCTACGTTAATTTTGCTTTCAATGAGTGAAACACATCAGTAAATGCTGCTTATCCTCATTCTTCTACTTCCTACTTCTTACACCACAATTTCCTGATGCATCCAACCTAGTAATCAAAAAACATAAACCTATAAATCTGTATGTCAGTCACGTCAATATAGATACACAACAGAGGACTGAGTTTCATTCTCCTTTTTTTCCTGTTACTTGACAGAACTAGGGGGCATGAAATAGATGCAATATATTTCAAGGCAGAAGAGTTTACCTATATATTTCAATTTTAAATACAGTGTTCAAATGAAATTATTTCCATCGGAAAAAAAATTTACTGTTACTAATACTAACACCAGATTATTCCCCTCCTATCCACTCTCCAGTCTGTGGGATCATAACATGATAAAAAATCTGCACATAGTATTTTTATAAACACAGTCTTATCCCCATGAAAGGTTGGCCAGAGAATTGAAAATCATGTTTGGTTTTCAGCATGGCAACTCCTACTAGTTGAAAGCTGATGAAGATTTTAGGAATTTCTCATGATCTGAATGTCTGAAGTGATCCTTGATGCCCAGGGGCCAGTTGAGCTGTGGCTGTCCACCACTCAGTGCTTTGAAATGAAGCTACAAACAAAGCCATTTCTATTTTTTACAGTTCCCCTAATACGGATAATTGCACAGAGTAGTACTTCAGCTGCCAAGATGATATAACCACACAGAGCCCCAATTTCAAAGAGTACATTTTGAGAGCTCAGTGTGGTACACGTTCCTTCTTATGTCATGTCTGTTCTATTTTTTCACTATGTAAATAACTTCTAACATCTCTTCTTCCCTCACGCCCCTCAAGCAGCGGACTTTGTAATGTGAAAGAAAGGTAGTTCTAAGCACGAGCCTATTTTTCTGAGCCAAAATAATCCACCTCAAACAAGAACATCTGTGAACCTAACCCTGTTGTTGAAATTCATTTTGGGTACTATTTGTATTTTGATTCCTCACATTCTCAAAGAGAGCACTTGCTTTTATTTTGTTTTAGTGCTGATAGCCCAGGCACTCAAGCCTATGTATGCAAATATCAACAGAGATGGGGTGGAAAAGAGGTCTTATTCTTGCCTCCTTGGGATCATGAACACTCATAACTGCATTTATTGCACTTTCTTTACTGTCCAGGCTACTCTGTTTGGGTAACATAATGAATTAGGTGCTTGGAAAGAAGAAATATGGAACAACATGAGCACTGTTCCCCAAAAGCAGGCTCTCAGCTACTTTGGCTATGGGGTTTGTGATGCATGTTTTTCCAGTTCTGCATTTATAAACTGCTGCTGCCCTTTGCAGAGGAAGTTTTAATTTCCATCTACAGTCATAGTACATTTAAAGTGCTTTTAATCTGGTTTAATTTTTTTCTTAGTCACTTACATAGAAGTGAATCTTTGCAGGTTAAAAGAGATTTCATGTCTGTTTACTTTTAGTTCAAGGAATCAGGATGAAAATATGGTGCATTATTCACTTGCATTCTGCTCTGTTCTGAATTTTCCCTTCCTCAAGGATCTGCATTCCATTTAGTATGTACTCTATACTGTGCTGGATGTCTTTTCTACCCTCTCATTTCCTCTCACCCACATTCCAGACATCAACATTCACCACATCCTTCAAGAAGCCCTATCACCCACTTTTCTGAAAACATTTGAATTTCAGTTTTTACACTTGAAAGAAGTCATCCCACTGGTTTTATCAGAGGTAATCTTGGGAGAAAGCAACATAGTTACTGTTAGAGTAACTGATAAAAGGTTAAACCACAGATTTAAGAGGCTTTGTGTCTCATTCTGAAGGACAATAGAAGATTTGTGCATGTTTATGGCATCATATGGAGAGTGCATCATATTAACACCGACCAATAAATCATGTTTATCTCCAGACACACTTCTGTGCATCAGCACCAGTACAGACTCTCTAGATAATCTTTATCCATTTTCCACACACCCTGCCTTGACTGACACCTGACTGGCAATTTTAATTGAAACAGTAAACCACAGCATGGGGGGAACCTTTGTCAGTGCATTCCATTTGCTGTGCAATTACCATTTGGAACAAGAAAAGACAAGCTGCTGCTCCCTGGTCCCACTCCTGAACCTTGCCTCTTCTCAGGAGTGGCTGGATCCCTCCAGGGAGGTCGAGGGGCATCAGGGGCAGAGTGCATGCTGCCACCAACATGTCTAATCACTCCCTTCCGACGGGGAGGGACAGAGCCACATGGGCAGAGTTTTGTCTGGGCATAGCTCCAGCATCTGCAATCATGCACTTAGGCAAAAATCTTTTTCTGGAGGTCTTTACTCAGGTTCATGGTTCCTGAATTCCAGCCAACAAGTGGAAATTCACACTAGGAAGCGGGAGGAAAATAAGTGGAAAGACATCTAAAACAGAAAGGATAAAGGACAGAATAAATTGACTGACCACCAGGATATATGGAATGAAGAATGAGAAAGCAATCATCCACTCCTGGAACTTAACAGGATTTATTTTAAACTCCAACTGCCTGTTCATGAAAGGCAGGCAGAAAGCAGAATAGTATTTTCCTAAGTATCAATTAGTGAGTAGCAGAAAGTGCCGGCCCCGTCAAGTGAAAAATTGTGTATAATTTTTAGGTGGGTGACACTGGTGTTTCTTTTTTGGAAAATCCATTCTACAAGGAACAAGGAAGAATCTTCAGATTCTTCTGAGAAAGAGCTGAAGGCACATGATAATGCTGGCAGATTTGTTTGCATTAAGAGGGACTATTCCTCAGTAATGTTTTATTCCAAATTTTATGTCAGGAGGAAATGCATGTATTAATCAATTGATACAAGATTTAATACTTTTTTTTAAAAAAAATACTTCCCTCACAAATTGAAAGTAACCTAACATTTCGAAAGACTAGCTCTCCACAGTACAAAGACTTTCCAAATCCAGGAATATTCTTCCAGGGTGAACAGTTATCAAGAGGAATCTACACCATGAGAACTGAGAAAGTTGTAGCCTGCTTTTCCACATTTACACTTTCAAGGGGAGTATAGTTGTGTTTTCACCTTGAGGCTTTAAAAATGCAAAAGGCTGTTTTTTGCTCAAAAGGATATGGTCACATACCAGGGGTCTCCTGGGTGTCCTTTCATTTTTTATTCTTTTGGCTAAGAACTGGAGTCATAAGCCTTTCTTGTGTGAAGTATAAGGATAAACCCCCTGTCACACACTATACTTAAGGAATTTAGTTTGCGTGGCAGAGATTAAACATGTAAGGAAGGAAAAGCTGCTAGATTAAGAACTGAACTCTTCCTCTCCCTGGGTATCTAATTGATTGTGTGGAAGCTGCCCACACCCAGCACTGTACACTGCTGGAAGCTGCTGATCCTCCCTCCAAGCTGGCTTGGCTCAGTGGGTGCTCACACATCCTTCCAGTGTCCTGACAGCTGGTGTAATGCTTATGGGATGAGCTGGCTTCCCCACACACCTCCTCAGCTCAAGTCATAATGTGGTAAATCAGGTGTCAATGTGCTCATCTGGACATTTTTAAAGAGGGAAAAACGCTGATTTACAACCGAATGGGTAAATTGATGATTAGGCCATCCAGAGAGTAGCACAAGGCTCAGGAGCTTAATTCCACAGCAAAGAGCAGCAGGAGCTGCATCCTGGTCTGCAGGGTCTGCCCCGAGTCAAAAGTAGAAGATTCAAGAAACAAAGGTAGAAAATCAGGTGCTTTAAATAGTACCACCTTACAGAAATATAATGCTGTTTCCTCATACAGGTATATAGTATTTTCTACCTGTTAAACTTTTTTAAGGGCAGCAACAATTATTGCTGGGCAGAAAGGAAACATATGCTCACATTTGAGTATCTTAAAATATATGTCTTTATGATTCTTGCCAAGAATCACCTGGGAACTTTCAGCGATGATGTACCAGTGAAGACAAAGCTCTACCTTAAACTCCTGTTTGATGATTGACTAGCAAAAGAAATTTACAGAAATGTTATGGATAAATAGAGTGCTGTATTTGTATAATTTAAAATGTTGCTGGAATGTAAGAATAATGATCAGCCAATAAATTGTTTATAGAAAGGGAAATACATTTAAAGTGAGAAAAAGATGAAGATAGGAGATTAGTACTAGTGTAGCTAGAATGGAGTGAATTCAATTCTATTTTTAATCTTTCTCATTCAAATAAAGCATTCTTTTAAGTAAAAAGGAATATTATTTGGAAGGAACTCCAAGGGAACTTCTTTTTATTCTTCATTATTAAAGAAGCCAAAGGAGAAGGCTATCTGCAATTTACTATTTCCATGTCAGTAGAAGGAGAGGGTCAGGTTCCTAGACTTTTTTCAGGACTAGCTATATTTAACTCTATGAAAAACTTCACAGTACTTGTTATGGAAATGAAAAATCAAAGTGAAATCACATTCCTCTCTTGAGAGAATAGATTAGAAAAGCAAAAATTACTGTTAGTGGTTGCCCTCATTTTAGGCTTGAAGCAGACTGTGATAGAAACTACATTGTGAAATAAATTATTCCTTTTTAATTACTTGCAATAGAAGTTATACCTTTATCTATAAAATCAAAGTAACTGATAGATAAGAGGAATGTTGACTTATTTAACGGCTAAACTGATTTACACCTTCAATTCATGAAACATGGAAGAGGACTTGATCATCTGTTACTGCAGTGTAGGAGTCTGAGCAGCCCCGACGTGCTGACAGATTGCATTCAGCAATATGCTTCTTCTCCAGGGAAAACGCTGGTTCTTATTTTGAAAGATTCAGGCACTGCTCAAATATGAGTATCTATAAAATGCTCATTAGGGACAATAAAAATCATTCTCAATGACTGCAGTGATATTAGGTGCCTTCAGAACCTTGATTAATTTTCATACTTGTTTTTGGGAATTTGCCTCATGAAGAGATTCTGCAGTCAGGGCTAACTTGTCTTTTGGGTTTATGCTCTCATTTTGAGCAAAAGAGAGGATTTTTTATGCAGGGCTGTCTGCAACTTGCATTTGCTCAAGCTCTATTCTGCACCAAAGCACTAAGGCCACAAAAGCAAAGCTGCCATCCTGGGTGGGCCAAGGGAGACATCTAACTCCATACCTAGGCTCTAACAGCATCCAGGAGCTGAAATATAGAAAAGGCTGAAAACTGTATGAATGCAGAGGGATTGTTTTTTGCTGTGGTCTTCAGCTTCCAGCAAGCCCCTCCATAAAACTGCAGAGCAATTACAGAGAAACCATTATTTGGTGCAGAAAGAGGCCATGAAGAAATGGCATCTGTCAGGGCGGGCTTTCTCCTGTCAGATGAGTGTTTCTCATTAGCAAGGCATCTATGCATGTTATTGGGAAAAGACATCTAACAGGCTGCAGAAAATGGGATAGGAAGAATCCATAAAACAGTGTTGATATATGGGTAGCCTATTAGCTTTTTGGACTATCACGTAAAATAAAAGGGAGTAAGAGAAATGCTGCCTTAGTGCTTAATGCTATACTGCCTTACAGGGCAGGTTTTTGGCACAACCACTGCAACTCATTCTCCATTCATCTCTACTCACCATCACATTCATTGCTAAATCATTAATACAGTATCATGGATTTTATTTGAATCAAATATTCAATCTATATGTCTACTTCATGAAGTGAAAACACTTAATTTCATTGTGCTACCGAAAAAAAAAGGTTATTTTTTTTTTTTTAAATAATATTTAAGGGAAAAAAATAAGAGTACATAGAAAATTTTAAGAAACAATTTTGCCCAACAACATTTTGCCCACTCCCTCTCATTCCTCTTTCCCCGGTCCCTATCCTACTGGGATTATTCAGATCTACCATTAATAAATAAATGTCAGCATATAGAAATAATAATATGGCAACAAATTTCATGACTCATCTCTGCAAGGGGTACGTAAGACAATTCTTGTCAAACAGTCTCAAATAATAAAATTGGAGCAGGGCTTATTTAATTAGATTAAAGTATCAGTTAAAAACTGTGTAATATTAAATGTATCAATTTCTCTATAAGTAAAGAAGAATATTTATGTCTTGGCAGAATGTATTTTTAATTTCTCTGGAACATAAATGAGTTATGATAGCCAGAAAAGACAGTATGTTCTGAAACTGGTAATGATTAAGAAACAGAGTTGATAAAGGCTTTGTCTACTCAAAAAAAAATTTAGATAGGAGTAGATGGGTGTCCTGGTTCCATCCAGGACCGGGTTAACTTTTGCAGTAGCCCGGAAGGGGCATGGTCACAACCTGGAGGTTTTTATAGGACCTCACATCATTGCTGTTGGCAGGGAGGAAAGGGACTTTCTTGCAGGCGGAAAGGGTTTCTTCCAGCTGAGGAAGTGTGGCCGACAGAGCAGCCAGGCTGGCATGGGCTGGGGAGCTTTTTTTTTTTTATTTGCATGTGAATCCCGCTCTCCTTTGTACACCTTTATTATCAGTAGTATTGTTGCTGTTCCTTCTCTTATCTCAACTTGGGTTCTTTGCCTTTTGTGCCCCCAGCAGGGGGAGGGAGGGGAAGTGGCATCTGGTTTCAGCAGGAGTAGTGAAATGGAGAATGCTGTTCCTGAGCAGGGCGATGCAAGCAATGGGCACCCCAATTTTTAAGGAAGGGAACGAAAAAGGGAAAAGAGAGTACTCCATAAGCAAGGAAGTTTTGTCAAGGATGCAACTAGAGAACTATTGTATATCTAATATGCATCACATCCTCAAAGTATTTGAGTGTCTTACTAAGTAAATGAACAAGTTAATAGTGGGCTTGTGCTGGTTTTGACTGGGATAGAGCTGGTTTCCTTCCCAGTGGCTGGACTGGGGCTGTGTTCTGGATTTGTGCTGAACACGGGGTTGATAACACAGAGATGGTTTTGTTATTGCTGAGCAGGGCTTACACAGAGCCAAGGCTGCCTCTGCTTCTTGTGCTGCCACACTGGTGAGGAAGTTGGGGGTGCCTGGGAGGGTGGGAGGGGACACAGCCAGGACAGGTGACCCCAACTGATGAAAGGGATATCCCAGACCATGTGATGTCATTATATATCAGTGTGTAAAGTGAGGAAAAGAAGTAGGAAGGGGGGACATTTGGAGTGATGGAGTTTGTCTCCCCATGTCACCATTGGGTGTGATGGGGCCCTGCTCGCCTGGAGATGGCTGAACAGCTGCCTGCCCATGGGAAGGGGTGAATTAATGCCTTGGTTTGCTTCACTTGTGTGCATTGCTTTTGCTTTCCCTATTAAACTCTCTTTATCTCAACTGATGTGTTTTCTTGCTTTTACCCTTCCCATTTTCCGTCCAGGATCCTGCAGGTGGGGGATTGAACAAAAGGCTGGGTGGGCCTTTGCTGTTGTCTGGGGTTAAACCATGACATGGTCAGACTTGGAATTTGCACAGCACCTTTAGGCAATTTTTACTGAAATGTAAAAGTCATGCTTCAGCAGCCATTTTTTAGAGGCATAGAGATATCTCCTGGAAATATTTCACAGCTGAGAATCTAGACACAAATGTAATCACATTTATTATCAAATACTTGTTTTGGTTTTTTTTATATGATGATACTTTGATTTCAGGAAATTGAATGGCTACAGTGGACCAAATCGGCTGTAGTCTTTCTATTTGAGTTCTCTCCAATTTTTTGTTTTGTAAATACATATATGCAAATATTTATATGGATATATAAAGTGCATGACATATGTCTATTTTTTATATTTTTTTTTTAAAATCATGATCTTGAATGCTTCTTTTGAATCAGGGTTAGATTTTAAATTGGATGGTGTGTCCAAGGCCATGAGACAGGGGAGAAAAATGTCATCAAGAGCCTTCCAAGAATTTGTATATAGTAGGACTTAGAGGGTGTGTGGTTATTTCAACTCCTTTCCTGAGGTCAAAAATGGCACTGGATTTACCTTGACTCATGGGTGAACAAAATGTATAATAAGCCCTCCTGCCATTAGTAATGACTGACAGTTGAGTGAACATAACTGATGCAGTCAGCCCCTTGACCAAGTTATCATTGTTGGTTATGGAAGTAAAAGAGTTCTTCACTACAGGACCAATAAACCAACCTGCCTATTTCCCATGATCCCCTTCTGAGGCTATGGCTTTCTCATTTTTCCAGCCTTTTATTCTGAAAAGACCATGTTGGCAAGTTCTTAGATATTTTTTCAGATTCCCATTAGTGAGTGCCAAAGATTTCTGAAGTTCAGCAGTTCCTGCTGCCTATGGTATAATGACCTTTCTAATACCAGGGAAGCAGTGGCAGATGCCTAATGATTTTTGGCCAAAAAAAGAAAAAAAAAATATTTTCAAATGTCAGATGCAGAGACCTTATTCAGACAAAATAGTTGTTTCTAAATTTCATGCAAATTAGGATCATAAGGAACCATTAGTCCTCTTAGCCTTCTCTTCTGCAAGGCTCATACCTTGTCAGTGTTTTTCTTGGGCTTTAATAAGAAAGGCTTTATATCCTAAAGATCACTGTAAGAAATCATGTTTGCCAAGAAGTTCATTCAGTAGTGATGTTGCTAAAAGTGACCTCAGACATTCATAGCTATGTTGGTAGCAAAATCTGTTGTTCTTTTAAAACTAGTTCTATGAATTTCCCATTGAATCCTTGGTTATTATTAGTTACATATGGGTCTAACCTTTTCTGTGAATCACTAAAGCAAACCCCTCAGGACAATCTCACTATAGTGTATAATTTACTGCTCAGATCCATAATCCCATCAAAGACACTCTTTACCCTCTTAGAAGCCCAGCTGATGGGCAGTACTTACACTTGTAATCAAATAAAAATCAGATTGACCAGTCTGATGTTTCTAGTTATGCTTTCTATTCTTTCAGAATTTTCAAGGATTGGTAACTCTCTAAACCTCTGGAATATTCCCAGTTTTCTGAGGACCATTAGATATTAACATGAGGGAATCAAACTGGTTTTTTTACCATTTTCTTAGTGACATTTGACTGTTACTTTCGCTCTCAAAAACAATTTTTTAATGGTAATGACTCTTATCCAGTCTTACAGCAGCTGACAGCATGTTTATTCCAGTGACTGTATGCCATCAATGCACCTTCATTTGCCATTCTCATGGGTATAATTTTTCCAGCTTTAGATCTTTCTGCAGGGTTTGAACACTCTCAGGAGAACTTAGCAGGCAGCTTGCCTTCAGAGACAAACACAAGGGTTTATCTCTAGCATAGCTCTTGTGTTCACAAGGTACCTTGGCTGCCTCCAAGGTTTTCTTTCACCTTGCACTCTAACCCTAAATTGGAAATTTTAAAGTGAAATTAAAACCTTCATTGTACTTTTTTTGAAGTGCTGCTGGATGAGATGGTTGGGAGAAACAACTGTTGGAGGAAAGCTAGGAAAATACTTTGGGTCTGACAGATAAATATAGATACACAATCATAATCAAAAATTTAATGACAGCAAACCACTGTCAGCAATCCATAACATGCTCATTTAAGTTTTACTGGAACTTATTTAGGGAACCAGAGTAATGAGAGGCACAGTATATTGTACTGCTTTGCAGTAACAGACTACTTTGGGATCATTTTATGCTCTTGTAAAAGTAAATGTCTGTAAATGACAATCTAGGATGACAGCAGAAGTCAACCTTAACATGATAACTGACTCTACACATCTTGCTGCTTATAAATTGATGGTGTTAAATTAATCTCAGTTCATAATGGGGGACAAAAATGCAAGAAGATATAATAAAATTTCTAAATGAAAAAAAAAATCAGACTTGATAACATCCTAATGTATATGAAGCCATTTATCTGTTTGGTGTGAGTCTGCATATTTCTGGTTATTCTCATGCACTAAAGAAAAAGGTTTGTTTTTTTGCCAAACACATACTAAAATTTATTAAAAGCACTTTGAATCAATTTACTCTGTATGAGTACTAATATTTCATATTTCCCGGAAGGACCAAAGGCATATATGCCAAGAAACCAACAGTATTTTAGTCTGTTGTCATCCAAATTTAAAAAAACATGGCAGTTGTACTGCAGTTACGTCCAGAAACCCACACTGACTTATATATACATAAGTAAAGCTGCTCCAGTCATGTCAGATATAGTTTGGATTTAAGTGAAAGAGTAGATCAGTCTCATTTTTTTGTGATGTAATATTACTTTCTCTGGTTTGTTTACAGACATCCAGTTTAATTTGTCTCTTTGAGTTATGCCAAGTGTAATCTTTTTCACCATCTGCATATAGTCTTTCATATACACTTATGGTATTTCTGTCACTATAAATAGCAGTTGTGAATGTACTTACTAGTCCACAGTATAATTGGCTTTGACTAGGGTTGATTTCATAATTAGTCTCAGTGTTTATGTTAGAAATATTATGTCAATATTAAGTAAAGTTTCTCATACATATTTGGTCACGGAAGCATACAACTTCTTTGTGGGTAGGTGGCTTTAATACATCTCAAATATTGCTTATATGGTCAGACTCAACATATCCATTATCCCAAGAAAAATAGGTTTGTCCCTAGCTGTAGAGTGGATGGGATCAGCAATCACCTGTCTCACACTCTTTCTGTTTCATGCTGAGCAACAAGGGAAAAAAATCAATAGATCTGTACAGATTTTGCACACTTGAAAAAATGCAGTTGCACAAAAAGTTGAACCTCCCTGTGTGTACAAATTATGTTCAGCACTAGTTACCCTCAAATTTTGCAAAGAATTATTATATCTTTTTCTGTATTTTTTCCTTCAGGATTTATTAAGGGAGCAACCCTAGAGTTGTGTGAACATTACAAAGATACAGCTGCCTCTGCTACTCTCGGCAGCCCCAAAAGCTGGAAGAATTAGGAAAATCTCTCAGAGTAACTTCAGCTTCTTTAAATTCTTTATTTAAGCTGTTGCATTATTCAGAAAAAGAGTCCGGATTTTCCATACTGGTAGAAATCCAGTAATCATTTTTACTTCTAAGAAGTCATCTTTACCATCAGAATAATTTTCTCTTCTGTATATGTAACTGTTTCTCTTTGCAATCCTTCTGGTTTCTTTTAGAAGAATTGGCAGGATGAAAAAATGATTCTTTTGGTTTTTTGGGGGCACCAAGTGCAGTCCTTACTTACTGTTCAGAGCTGAATTTCAGATTTGAGCATTTCAACTGAACAAAGTCAAAAAAGGGAAATCTCTTAGTGCAGACTATTCTTCAAATTCAGGTTCAGAGTTGAATGAAGAAATAATATTCTTGTTCTGGTTATTTTGCATGTAGAAAGGTGACTGGACATGTAAAATTACCACAACTGGCAAATTAATTATTGATTACAGTGCAGCCTTCAACTAAATGCAAAATTAAACATTTATTCTGATCAATAAATGATGTGACAGTTGTGGCTATTCCCTATATCAAGTTGGATTTCCATATATCTGCGTCCCACGTAGGTAGCCAGGGTTCAGAGCTGAGGGAGACATGCTGGTACCTAAGCCAGGAGGACAATTTGCCTGGTTTGCTGTCCCTCCTTGCCTTCACAAGTGTTTCACTCTGGATCCTTTCCAGGGCAGTTCCCCACCACTGGGCTCGGAGGGAAGCCAGGGGAGCTCAGGGGAGCAGACGGGCCGGGGTGCCCAAAGGGAACCCCTGGAGGGTGAGTGCATCCTTCCTTCATCAGGGACAGGGGTTTTCAAGGTGTCTCCTCATTACCTCCTGCCTTTGGGGAAGCTGAATTTCTTTAGTGTGTAAGTGGCAGACAGGGTAAAGAGCTGTTTTTAAGTTTGCATTTCCGCCCTCACCTTCCCCACCTAATTCACTCCTTCTGAAGAAAAGTTGTCATTTTTGTTTTGTGTTTCTTATGGCCCTCCTTGAGTGTTTCACTTGCTGTACTTTTCCATTTGATCAGGCTAAAGAGGCAATACTCTTAGCAAGAGAGAATTGAAGGAGAAGAGAGGCAGAGAAATTACAATTGTTTTCCTCAAGAAACAAAATAAAGTGTGGGAACTTGCTTCTCTTGTTCAGTGCCACAATCTAACACACTGCCCATGAATTTACAGGTGACTATTGTGTTCACACTGTCTCCTTGAGGTATGGAATACAAGAGCAGAAAGCTTTATAAAAGTGGGCTTTGGATCAAGTTTTAGTTGCAACAAAGTACAACTAGTTTTTGAAAAGTGTAATTTTTTCGTGCAGTGTGTGGCATAACTGCACAGCCCCAATGAGGACAAAGAATTAAAGTTTTCTGCTTTTGAATTCTATTATGAAGATGATTTACAGGGTTCTAAGCATTTTGCACCTGCCTCCAGGTATGAAATACATATGATTTATGTGTCTGGAAGGGGGAAAAAAAAGAAAGAGAAGGCAACTGTCTGAACCTTCCCTACCATGACAGCATATCATTCTGAGAGGAGAAGTAACTGTTTGAGGTTAATTTAGATCACATCAATCTGTATTACTTGACCTTTTCAGAATAAACAGAACCAAAAAGTGACTACACAAAAAAGTCAATTTTAAAGCCAATTACACTAATAGTATTTGATGTGTAAATGGGTGTTTATTATTAAAAAAAAAAAAAAAAAAAGCTGCAATAAAGCTGAGGGGCATTTAAAGACAGGAGATATCTAATTGTAGCATATCCAGTAATGAAATCACAGTCAGCCTAGTAGCTGATTAAGGTTAATTTGAATCACATCAATGTGGATTAACTTGGCCTTTGCAGAATGAACAACACCTTTGTGCCAACATGATCAATTAGTCCCTTTAACTTCATATGTCTGCTTGGAAAGGTTAGATTTATTACTTATCAAGATAACCACTTGGAGATTAAAATCTCAGGCTTATGCGCATTTTTCCCCCATCGTACCTCAAGGAATGAAAAGAAAATATTAAAATTTTTAAATCTCAGTGCAGTTTGATATTTTATCTAATATGCTCAAAAAATTATGTTTATTCTAACACTATGGAAAAGGTTGGAGACTGGACACATAGAATTGTCTAGAAAACTGACTGTGCTCACAGTCCTGTACCACTCTTGCAGCTACCTATCCCAAAGGCATTGCTGCTGCCAATTATTTTTGGAAACATTCATATCATGTCAAATCTGTGGTTTGCCTTTACCCTTCTCCATTTTCCCCCCATCTAATACACAGGGATAAAAAGAAGGGATATTGTGTTCACATATGAATGTTGGTAAAGACCTCAGAATGATCACAGTGGCAATCCCACTTATCTGCCATCAACTGCAGCCTTTGCTGTGGTGGTGTTTCCCACAAGGAAGGTGGAAGACCAAATTGTTTTACATCTCCCCCTGTCAGTTCCCCATCGATAGAACAGGCTGTTGTGTCTTACTATGCTTAATGAAATTATTGGAGAGAGGGTGCTGAGTATTTTATAGGGGATGTTTCCATCTCAGATTGTGGGACTAAGGCATAACAATGTTCTCTATATTGATACTCTCTTTTGATCTGCTAATAATAAATGTCCCAAGAGTCCTGAGATCACAGGACACAGACTTGCTGACAGACACTCCTTGCCCCATATATACTAATTAAAGACTCTATAAATTTGATGGACTCCGAGGAGAGTCAGTACTTACAGGGATGAGAGATTCAGCAAATACACCCGAGACCTGACAGCATATGGTGGATTGAAGGTCCTGCAAAAAATCCTGTGTTTCTATTTGTGAAAGACATCTTAGCATCGGTGCAGTACTGTCTAAACAGAGCTGCACCTGTTTTTAAGCCATGTGCTATCTGTACACACCATAACACTTCAGCTGTTTGGCTTCCACAGAGCCAAAAGGAGGATGGTGGCAGACCTGAGCAGCTCTGGAGGGGGCAGAGAATCTGCCACAGCCTGCTAATGCAAGTTGGTGAACTTCAGTTTTTCATAGGAAAAATAAATTTGCTATGACAGAAGAGAAAATAAAATATTGTAAAAGTTTTTGGAAACATTACCATTGATGAGCAAATCTTCTGAGAGAAGGTAATGGGAAGCTGAGGCCTGGGATACAAATATGGAAAATCACTCCAGCTTAAAGCTTGAAGAAACAAGGTATACAGAAGGAAGTGATAGCTGCAGCTAAATTAGGTTAATTTATTTGGAGGTGAGGTCACACAGGGGAATATCCCTTTGAAAGAAAGACCTGTGAAGGTGTACTCTAGTCACCTCTATGCCTTGCACAGTAGAGAGTGTGGGATGGTAAATAAGGCAGGAGATGGGATGTCCCTTCCTATTCATGGTCATGTGAACCATCGGTCTTGTGCATTCTCCCACCCATTTCCAGTCACGGAACAATCCTTTTGTGATTAAAACCACCACTTACATGGAAATAAGAAATGACTGATTTTATTTACTATGATTTGTTGTGAATGGTCTTTCACCTATTTTTTAATTTCCTTCTATTATTGCAGTTGTATCTAGTTGTATTCCAATATGAAGCTGGAATTCTGATCTGCTGGATAGATGCTTGCATTTAGTCCAAGGAAATTGTTCTCTACCCTGTGGATGTTTGCTCTTTACCCTCTCTCCCTTCCCAGAAATCTGCTCTGCTTACCTCAGCTGGAAATCAGGCAGAATGGGTGCCACTTGTGCCACTAGTTCTCCTCTGTCCAGCTGTAAGTGCTTTGCAGACTACCAGCTACTTTCTGGGACCTTCGGCAGGGAAGCAGCAGCAGTGGCAGCATTTCCCATGCACAGATACTCAACACAGCTTTTGCAGAATATTTTGGAGTGCTGTCATGTAGGCAGCATTGTCAGTCCACACTGTATCTGGAGCAATCAGAACTGGAGAGCTGACGTGTTAACTCAGTGGCATTTACAGAGAAGGAAATCTACTGCTCTGCATCAAAAATGCTTCTTCAGAATACATATAATGGGAGTCACTCATAAAATTACACAGAGCTTAAAGCTTGTGTTTTCCAGGGCTTCACACAGATTCAGGACATTATGGCTGGTATATGAGCTAATTTTGTTTCTTCTTTTAATTTTTATGAATGCTGCTAAAATACACCATATGTTCTTACCTGAATGTCAGTGACACCCTGTAGATGATGCACAAAACCTCAGTGTAAAGAGGGCCCTGCAAATCAGTTCTGTTGGGTTTGTGTTGTAAAGAAGTCTTTGCTTTGTAAATGCTGCTTTTAACCATGATACTGTCTCACGTATTGCAGTGTTTTCCTGGAAACAGAAAGAAGTAAATTCAACACCGTGTATAATTAGTTGATGATGTCTGACTTAATTCTTAAAGCAAATATTTTTGGATAAACTATTTTTTCTTCTTTTTTGTGTGTAATTCAGTTTGCTGTTGTTATCATCTGTTTTCTAGCAGTCCGAAAAAGGTGTGTTTTGAGTATAAGACATTTCAGATTGCTCTCCAGGCACAAGCATCTGGAGTCAACAGATGACTTAAACCTTACTGCTGTCAAGTGGAAACCTGTGAAATTGGCCAAGTATTATTCACTCATGCTTGAGAGTACTTGAAATATGAACCTCACTAAAAAAGTGGCTCTTTTCAAGCCCACCAGAAAGATGAGGTGAAAGAACATAGGCTGGCCAGTGAGAAGAAAGGAAAAGACACTTAGGAATGAACTCACAGAAACAATGCAAAAAACCCTGCACTTGAAGGAAGTTGTTTGTAAATTGACTTCACACAGGTAATCAAAACAATTTTGTCTGGCTTTTTAAGTTTAGTATTTTTGTAAATTTATATAATACATGTCATATGCAGTCCAACATGGTTACATATGTTCACATGTATAGGTGTAAAACATCATTCATACTTGAAGGATATATTCCTTACATCAATTTTATGATATGTAGCAAAAAACAAACAAACAAACAAACAAACAAAACAAAACAAAATTTTTAGTGATGGCTTTCAAAATAATCTTTGACCTCTCTTTCTGCCCTTCCTATCATTTTTTCTTCTGTAAGAAATCTAAGTTGGCTTTCATCAAGGACCTAAAGCTGGTCCCCAAACATTGACAAAAGGTAGTTTAGTGTGGAACAACTCTGAGGTCTCTAATTCTTTCTCTGTGTGTTATACTGGTGAGGTTGCACTATTAAATGAAGCAAGAAATGGCTGATAAATAAAATACTCTGAAGTCTTTTTAATTCTCTTGTATACCAGACTGCTACTTAACAGAAGGAAACCCAAACATAGCAAATCAACGCCTACCAAAAAACCCAACAACAAAAACAAAAACCCTACAATTTGCTCTCACAGCTGACTCAGATTTTACAGTTTTAGACTTAAAATTGGAGGGTTTTATATAACTTTGTTTTTTATATAACTTTATTTTTCTTTATGCGTGAAACTTTTTATCATTTGTAAAAAAGCAATGCAAATATTCAAAAGACTTAAGAGTGAGGCCAACGTGGCTAAACCCTCTCAATTATTGCCAATAATAAAAGTTAGACGAGGCTATTTCAGTCTGATATAAAAGTTTAGACAGAGATGAGAAGCAGAATGATGGGTTTCCATGGCAACCTCCATTTCCTGCCCCATCCCACACGTGCTCTGCTATGCTCAGTTAAGTCTGAGGGTTTAGGTGATCGGCTCCTTCCTTCAGATGGGTGTGTACAAAGTAAGATGATTTGTCACACAGATGGGGAGAACATATGAGAGGCATAGAATCACAAGATGAAGAACTGTGGCACCCTGTAGAGGCTGCAGGGATGATCTGGTACCCAACATTCCTTTGGAATATGGTGCTGGGATCCTTGCACCCATGGCATCGGCACTCTCCAGCCACTGCTGCTCTCTTGCCCACACTTTAGCCATGTTGACTCCAAAGAATCTGCCAGGAGTTTTGGGCTGTACATCATCCATCACTTCCTTGAGCTTTTGCCATATTTTTCCAGGCTGATGTGGCTGCCTTTGACGATTTTCTGGATAAAAGCATTTATTTTGTTCAGAAATTTGCATGGTGTAACCCAATGTGACCTTCACCTGAATCCAAGGCTGAAGGGCCCCTGTGCTCCCATGGGGCAATGCCATGTTTCCCCCCTTCTGTGAAGGAAAGCCATCTTCAGGAACTTTGATTTACACCCTTCATCTTCTGCCATTCTCATTAAAATTAAGTGTTTCCAACCTTGCAGTTATCATAGTTGAGGCAGTGAATATACATACTATAACATAGTTCATATGTGTGTATGTATGTTTGTATATTGCTGAAAGGGCATAGGCAGATAATTTTACTGCTGACATGAAACAATGCCTTAGGCTGTAGATAGATTTTGCACTTTTGATTTTAGTAAAGTTAATGGCAAAGATAACCACCCCACCAAATCTTTGTTCATATAAGTTTATAATCCTTGATTAAATTTTTCCCTTTAGATTTTTCTGCCTGACCCATGAAGTAATACCTCCACCAGCCACCATTATCACACAATTTAGGCAACATTACCTATGATCCTCAGTGATGGTGTCTTTCGGTCACTCTGTACTCCCTGCAACCCACATATGTCTCCTTCCTCTTTACTGGTTTGATCACAGCATCCTGTGCTGATGGACTTGAGGAAAAGGGAAACATATCTGCATTTGCTTTTAAGTCTCACAGTTGTCTGAATACAGAAGATGCTTGTGGCAATTTATGCCCTGCTGAAATACAGTTATCTTAACTGATATATAGGGATTACCATAATATTTCCTATTAAGTCAATGTGATTTTCCTCCCATTTCCATAGATAAAAAATGGTAATGCATTATCACCAGTGACATTGCAGGCACTGACTTTAGCTATGAAAATAAAAATCTAGCTGTATACATAAATAATGTTAAGATTGTCACTGTTATATGATGCTGATAGATGTATTCAGTCTTTGTGATCCAAGGTTATGCTGAACATACTGAACCTTCCAGAAATCTACTTTAAAGATGCTTGTAGTTGAAAACACCCTAACTAGCTCTTCCTACTTTGAAAGTTAGCAGGCATTATCATTAACAGTTCTAAGAAAGCCAACAATACAATGAATCAAAACACAGCAAATACTGTACAGTGTCCCTCCAGCTTTTTAATTCACGCAGGGTGACAAATATACTACATTAAGCTGGTGCTTAATCATTGCTCATTTTCCTGTATTTCTCACCACAAAACAAAATTCATTACATGATAAATTTGTTACCACTCTTCTGGCTGGTTGCTGGAAAAGTCTTTCTACGGTACAAAAGAACATCAGGGACATTATTTAATTACAGTGTTTTTCAACAGAAAAAAAATGTGATTCTTTTTCTTCTCAAATTGTCACCTACTAATAGCTTGTCCCTGTAACTATGCTACAGTTTCACTTCTGCTCTCCTCTTCCATTCCCTTTATTTGTGCTTGTAAAACTATCTCATCCCGTCTCTTCAGCTGAATTATATTTTGCTGCTCTGTTTATAGGAGGATGAAGATTATATCAAACTAACTTGATTTCTGAATTTTTTGTCAAATTATGTAAATGCCTTCATGCTAAACCTGTTCCATTTCTCCTAGAATAAAGAAATGCCAAAATTCAGAAAGGAAGAGAGTATTTTTTCTGCCTCAAATTATGGGGGTTTTTTTATACATCTGTGCATTCTGAGTTTGAGTCAATAACAGAAAAGGCATTAGGACCAGGAAGGAGTTTTTGCATTTTATCACAATGGTTTTCCAAAATAAATTTCATAGTACAGTGGCTGTTACTTGCTGGTACTATTAGGAGTAAATTGCACGAAGGGACAGAGCTGACTGTATATGACTGGCATAGGAAAATATGCGACACTCTCCCATCTGTTTTCCTTGTAGATTGTACAGCTTTTTGAAGTAGTAAACTGTTCCTCCAAAGAATGTTTTCTTGGTGCTTTATGTCCCTTTCAAAGCAATCTGACTCCATCAAAGCCTTGCTGTGCTCTGGTGAGGCATTTGCCCATGCAAGCCTTCCTAGAATGCAACATTGGCACAAAGATTCTTGGTGATAAAACAGAAACTTTCTTCTTCAGCCAAAGTATTGATTTTAGGCTAAAACCCTACTTGATCATGGTCAGCAAGGAAATAATGAGTTTTTGTGATGCTTAGAAATAAGCAGCCACTTCTGGAGCTGGGATCTGAGAGGACTTACTGAAGCTGGGTGAATAGTTTGAAATTGAACTGCAGCCAATGGAAATTGAACAGTAATTTTGTGATGATAGACTTTCCCTTCGTATATGTGTATGCTGGGTAGCTTTTATTGCATTCGATTTTACACTATTACCTGCTGCATTGTGTCAAAATGATGTTATACGTTGAATGAAGATAGTGAGTGCCAAGAACAGAAAGAAAGGAAAGAAAATCCTATTTTCCAAATGCAATTTCTGCTTCTTCAGAGCAAATTGGAGCTTGAGGACTCAGTCTGATAAGAAATAACATATTTAAAGTACAGAAGTAGACATTAAGTAACCAGAGAATTGCATGACCCCACTTTAGTGTCAGAGTAGAAGTGCAATAGATGGATTCAGGAATCCCCCAACCAAACATTCCTTCTCCATTTATTTGCCAAAGTGATATGAAGTTATCATTGTCCTACTGCTTATCCCTGTCCCTGCTTATGGAAAGTGGTTTAACATGGCTGTGAAAAGAAGCCTTATTTTTAAGAAAGGTATGACCCAGTACTACCTGAGAATACTTAAGTAACTGTTGAAGCTTAAATGCTTCATCACATTTCAAAAAATAGAAATAGACTGATTATATCCCGTTGTATAACATAAGTAATTTCATTACTTTATCTCGGAAGTTATGCTCATTTTATTCCTTTATCAACAGCCTAGCTACTCTGAATTTTCAAATGTTGATGATGGTCCCTTCTGGAGAAAAGCAGAGAGTTCATATAAAATTACATGAAAACACACTTTTACTCCTGATTTCATTTTCCTATGTCCATTTGCTTGTTTTTTCATTTGCTTTTGTGTTCATCTGTAAAAGAATAGTGATGTAATCACATACTGTTTAAAAGGCACATCAAATAGCTTCATGACCCTGTTTTAAAAATTTTCAAAGTCTTTGAGTTTCATTATTGCCTTTTTACTTTCCTGTACAGAAGTAAGCAAGGCGGGGGGGCAGTTCCAATCAAAGTCAAAGGCCTTAAGGTTTGTGTAGAAGGAGACTAGAGTAAGAGAAAAACTAAAAGAACGCCTCAGGAGCTCTCTCATTGCCTCCCTCAGCTCCTTCCCAACTTCTTTTCCAAATGAGATGTAACAAGAGATCAATTCCTTCCTAGTAAAATGTTTATGGAAGCAGGTTTTTTTCATGTTTTCTTAAAATTTTATTGACCCTCCTTGACCCCTCAAATAAATAAACCAATTGACCCTTCCAATACATAAACCAGAAGTAGATTAAGAAATAAAATAAACTTTTTTCCATTATATTTTTATGGAAATGAAATATTTATGATGTATGTGAGCAACACTTATGTGATGAAAATTTTCCAATCTTTTTATCATATATTAACGTATACTTATATTTAATCAAACCAAAAGTAATATCTAGTGAATTAATTAGCAAAAATGTCCTAATTTAAAAATAGCTGAATACAACTCTAAATAAAAAAAAAACCCCTCTGACTGAAAATAAATCATGTGTTGTCAGCTGTAAGAATTCTTAATGGATCTGTAAGCATATTCTGTGTATACTGAATGCATAAGAATATTTTGTCAGGTTTGTCCAAGCCAGGTGTGGTTGCATTCAAGAAAATAAATCTTGTTTAATTAAACAAATCCTCAAATATGTGGCAATAACAAGTTTTAAAATTTAGAGCTAAAACATAAATAGAGGAGATTACTAATGAAGAGGAAATTTAATGAACTAGGTTTTCTTCCTGATTGCTGAGGAATTTTTTTTTTTTATATATGATGGAGGGATTCCTGTGAGCTGAAGAGTGATTGCCTACCTGAATGATCCCTGTTTTTGCAGGTGGGCCAAATGAAAGAACTGTGGGCTGGGAAGTCAAGGTGAGGTTTCAGCAAAGAGTGATAAGTGTGTAATACTGTGAAAGTTTCTGAAAAAGATTACCTGGATGACTTTGAGAGCTGTAGAAAGTTGTCATTGGGGCTTTGGAGCTTACAGAACTGCTGTTGATGGGATATGAGGTATGAAGGCATAAAAGTAGGTAGTGGAACTCACATCCATCCAGCTTATTTTATGGGAAATTATCACTGGATATTTTTGTTCAATTTTTTTGAAAATAACTGTATTGACTAATGTCCTAATGCACATAAATTTATTCAAAACATATCTTATTAGAAAAACAAATAAGCCCATGGATACCCATAGTCAATTTAGTTATCATAAAACACTTTAAGCTACCTGTTAGATTTCTGTTTACCAACACCTACTTGCAGGAGATGGGGGCTTTCAGCAGTGGTTCACTGATGATGGTAGGGAGCACCTGGCAATTCCAGAGGGGTTTTCTGTCAGAGGAAAGAAAGGCAGAAAGAATATTGCTAAAAAGAAGAAGGAGGCAATGAGATAAAGGATTTTATGGTGTGGGATGTTTTTATTGTTTTTTAGCAGGCTCTCTCTAAAGTGAAGTACAGGGAAAATGAAAAAGTAAATGGAACTGATCTATGATGGAGGCCTTGAGGCATTTTGTTCTGATTAGGAGTTAAAATCCCAAGGTGATGAAATTGTTAGAGGGAGAGTGATGTGAAGAGTTGGTGCCCTTAGTGAGAAAGCAGCCCTTAGTGCTGTGTGTGGGGGCATCACTGAGTGGAAGGCCACAGATAAATTTGGTAGATGCATGTTTTAACTCAGGTTTGAAATACCATTTCGTTTGAATTATACAAAATTGTCATCATAGCTCCTAAGAGCAGCAAAGGAGATCCTTAGTGTGGGGCTGGCTGTTGCAGCTCACTGGATTTGATTAAATGTGACTCCTAGTGTAAGAAGCCACAATGAGGAGCTGGTCTTATCTGGCTGTAGGTATTTTCAGTAATTTTTAGTCCTGATGCTATTCAGGATTTTCATTCAGTGATATAATTGCTGCAAGCATTTGCAGAGGGAGCTGAGGTGATGTAGGCAATGATAATCTAAATTAATTAGATGGGATTTCTTAGATGAGCTTATTGGAAAATCTCTTTAAATGCTGCCAAATGTTAAGCTTTATGTGTAGGAATACATAAAGTAGCTTGTGTTTATGAGGGAGAGATGCTTGGTCTGAAATAAAGACTCTTTGGAGAAGAACTTGATGGGAATCCCAGAAAAATTATAGAGCATCTGATGTGATGTTTTAACCAAAGCAGTGTTTATACTTGAATAATGAAAATCAGGGAAATGAAGCAGGAGTTAAAATCATGAACTTGGTACTGAAATCACAGTCAGTTGTTATGCTGATTTAATGCTAAATATAAACTGGAGGATAAGGAAGAACTCAATCTGGAATTGCAAGGATACTTTGTGAACTAGAATAAAAATGTAACAGCTACAATGACTAGTTTTTCAAGTGTAACTAATGTTTAATTCAGTAATAGTTTGATATTACTTGTTTTGCATCATGCTATCAGGTTTTGGTTTTTTGGTTTGGTTTGGGTTTTTTGGATCCCCTAAAATTGTGTGTACTTTGGATGGAACTTTCTTTTTGCATTTCTACTATGTGTATATATGTACTCTTAGTTTACAAATACACTGCCTGATGTGCATCTATCCCTACAGCATAGGAGATTAGAACCTGGTGGCATTCAAGTATGGAACAGTACTGAAAAGAAGAGCAATTTATGTGGAAGATCATTCAATGACTTTAGAACTTTTTGTAATTATTAAGCTTATTTTGAAGAAGGAGGCTCACTTCAAACCAGTTTAGTCAGCTTGATATACAGACCTCTGAATTCCAGATTATAGCCAGTTTAATGCAGACACATAGAAGGATGCAGCCTGGAATTAAGTTTTAGCACAGTCTGGAATGTACTCCCTCTAAACCCTGAGGAGTATTACTTGCCTGAGAAGGTGCAACATAAATTCAGTGAATGTTTGCCATTGTAGTCTTGCCAGAAATATGCAATATTCTCCCACCAAAATGAATGGGTTACTCCATCCTATATCAGCAATGACATAATAATTTTATTAAGGGCAAAAAATGAGAAGTTAGCTCAGGTAAAAATTCTCTGGCTATACAAAGAACTAAATTATTATAATTTGAACCCAAATTAAAACTGCATCGAGTATCACAGTGTAGCCAGCATGTTTTTAGTGTTTTAGCCAGGAAGTCTTGCAAGGTACCTGAGCTAATGGAGAGCAAACATTACCATTTGGAAGAGTAACACTGGGCATTTCATCTTGCCTTATGTTGTGCATGCTTCCTAGATTCTGTTGTTTGTGCTGAAAATCATTCTTATTGTTTAAATTGCCTCTTTAAAGTATGGCATTCTTTGCACTCGAAAAGCAAACATTTTGTGGCACACTCAAGGGATATGTTTTAGTGTCACAAAAAGCTGTGCAGGGGTGTTTTTGGTACCTGCTTGAGAGCAGATAGAACACAGATATGGATGTTTGATGGTCCATTTACTTTGCCTCAGCCTCCTTTTATGTGAGATAATTGTACATTGTCAGCCTTGCAACCTCTCTGATCCTTTTGACAAAGATAATAATGGAAGTGTGAATGTGATCTCAAGCTTTCCCTTGAAAGCTAAGGGAAATGAGGAGCAGACCTGTAGCCCTGAGTGAAGGCCAGCACAGAATAATCTGGGGTATTTACTGAGGATGTTTGCTGGGAAACATGACTGAGCTGTGTCCTTACCCCATTACAAAGGGGATGATTTCAAAATCTGTTATTTTTATGTAAACCACACAACCCACAGTAGGATGTGTTATTGTAGTTCTTTTCATTACATCTCTGCTTTCAACTTGAGGGGCCTTCTAGCATCCACCTCACAGCAATGTTTCCAGAAAAACATTGTCAGAAATATATTTATCAAATATCTCTTTGGAGTTTAAAGCCTTTCTTTTTGTTCTTTGACTAGAATTGGAGAAGGGAAAAAATATTAAGCAGGACCATTCTGCAAAAGAAGCCAAGTGTGTAAAGCTCATAATTTTTTATCTTTTGCTAAAGGAAAGGGAGCATCATAAGAAGAGAGCATTACAGCTAAATGAGCTTTTGAATTGTTGTAGAAGGAAAGTACAATATTTATCTTACCTCCTCCCATGTGGCTACAAAGGTAGAAGAGAAAGTCAGGATACAGTGTGCATCAAGATCATGGCTATTTTTAATTATCAGAAATCAGTTTGTCAGCAGAATCTAGCTTCTGAGTGTTCTTGGGTTAAAAGAAGGGAACACTATATATGGAAGCTTTTAATATGAATTTCCACAGTAACATTATTTATGATGGACACACCGTGCACATCTGTAAGCTTCCTGACCATAAAGATATTTTAATTGCTGATTAACTATTTTGCTACAAAAGCAGAAGTCAATCTATTTATTGAAGAAATTCAAACTTATAATTTCAATGTGTCTTAGAATTTCTCTTGTACGTATGCAGTAAGCCATTTTGGTGTGATTTGAAAATCAGGACCTTAAAATATATGGCTTCCACTACTTTAGTTTAGTGGGCTGTCAACCGAACAGGCAGATCCAGTACAAGGTCAGACACATCTTTGTTCTTCAAAGGACATAATCAAAAAAGTGAATATATTTAGTTATTATCTTGGAGGTACAAAACTCATGAGGAAAGAAGTGGTACTTCTTTTCTGTCTTAAATTAGATAACTGAAATTTTGGCTGTGTCTAAAACATCTGCATAGTTATTGAGGAATATACCTAAGTGCATATTTTTTTTCTATTAAATAAACACAGTTGTCCAAAATCTAATCATCATTAGATCAGTCTTTAAATTCTCCAAGTTTAAAAAATGTATTTGTATTACCTTTGATGCCTTGTAGCATGTGAGGAAAAAGTGGAGCCTGAATTGAATAACAAGCAGTTTGAGCCTGTGAGACCACGATGATTTGGGTTTGTTTTTCATCATAGAGGAACCTATCAATAGGAGTTCCATAGGTACAATTCTCTTTTCTTTAAAAATTATCAGGTATTTTAGACAAATAGATTTTATATGTGCACCAAGAAATTTCTGGCCTTTGCTGTCCTGTAAGTTCATAAACTGCTTAGTTTTCTAGCGAGTTCAGTACCTAGTAACTATTAAAGTTGTTGAATATTTCTACACACGTAGATGATATTTATAATTTTTAGTCCACAGATGTATTCTGTCACTTATATGTGAACAGTAATATGATAGCAGTGATGTAGGAACTGGGACAATTCTTGCTGTTTGTTTATTTTTTTTTTTTTAAAGAGAATTTGGCTATGTATCACCAGTGGCATCCTTGAGATCAATTTCGTATTCAGCAATATTATCAAATACACTGCCCACTTTGCTTCTCCCAGCACTAAAATTGATACTAGTGAGGAGGTAAAACCCAGACTCCTACAGTTCTGACATTTTCTGGAGGCAGAGTACCTGTTAACATCAAAATTATTTGGGTCACTTCTTCGGCTAAAATAACTATTTATTAGAGATTCTCAAACAATTGTTCTGAAGAACAGCTGCCCTGACCACTGGCGATGTTGGAAATATGGATTATGAATGACTTCAGTTACATGGCCAAATTTCTTACCCAGGCAGGAAAAAAAGGAAATGCTTATTTCTTGTCCTCCCCCCTCCTCTATCTAGCTTATTTCTGTGCTAAAGTTTTAATTTACCCTTGGCAGTAAATTATTTACTTGTAGCCGATTTTTATGTTACTTTTAAAATCCTGAAAGGGTTATTTTGCAAAATTTTAAAGGAAGAGAAATTCCATGTGTTGTTTTATTTTAGCTGGAATTTTGTATGTTGTACATCTAGCACAAATATATAGCTGGCAAAATTGAAGTTATTGTTAAACAATTAATCAAGTTTGAGTAAAATCAGATTAGCTCCTTGGAGGAAAGGAAGAACTAATATATGCCAGCCTGTGTCAGAACCACGAGTTTTCATCCTGAAGACTGACATTTAACATCCAGTGCATTGTACCTTAGAAAATGTCATGATGCCAAGGCTTTTTCTTGGCCTTTCTTGATCCTCTTTGGACTAAATGAGTAGCAATGCTCTTTGTGTCTAGGGAGGAAGCAATGCTTTCTTTTGGACACTAAAAGATGTTATTTGCTATTATGATCTTGATAAACCCTATGATCCAGTTGTGTGGTGGCCCTTTGGGGTTTTGAGTTGGTCCAGTTTCATGATCTCTAAAGAATTTTTGAGGTCACCCTAAAGAGTAAGGCCTGATCAAGAATCCTGAAACAGTAGTGGATGAGTGTGGGGTGTGGGCTGTAGTTACAAGAAGGATCTTTCCATGTTGAGGACAAACAACTTCATGATTAGCTACACACACAAACCCTAGCAAGTGCAATAAAAAAAAAAAAAAGTGAAGAATTTTTTATGTTTGTGTTTTCTGTTTTTTTTCTTTTCTTTAAAATGAGTACTTTTGATTTTGAGCAAAGGTCTTGGAGTTGCAGTCAAGTCACCTTCAGTTTTTTCTGAAATATTCGTGTAATTTAGGCACTAAGGAGGTAATGTGGAGTTTCCAAGATTAAACTATGCCAGGTACATCTAATTTCTTCCTGTGTTGGAGTAATGAGCCCTGCAGATCAAAGAGAAGCTGTAAAGTTTAGAGTACTTGATGTGATACTCTCATGAGGGAGCTTATTAGGGAAACTATATATAGGTAAGTTCAAGAGTAATTAGGAGAAGCACATTCTGAGAGTATTTATCTGTCAAATTCAAAGGTATGTCAGCTGTGATTTTCATGGGCATTTCCTAGATTCAGTTCTGTTCAATATCTTTCATTAATAACTTGTAAGCTCAGTGATTTTTCTATTCTACTGAAGCACCAGGTACTGTTGTTGTAGGACGAATGTTGGGTACAGAGAGAATAGCTGAAGTGTCCTCTAAGGAATATTGTGTGAACTGACAACAATTTAAGTATAAGGCAGCTCCAGCTGAGTTTTTTACTGATCAAATGGAAGTCTGAGTAGCTAGTGAGGTAGATCTGCAGGGAAGAGCAATGGGCTGCAGGCTGGCCTTAAGAATTGCTGTTGCTTCAAGAGAGCTGGGGGTGGACAACCCGGAGTGCTATGACCTTCCTAGAGTGGGTGTCCTGCAAGGAACAGCTCTTCCAGGGGCAGTGGCCTCTCTGGGCAGCAGTGATTTCAGCAGGTGATTTCAGCAGATGTAGAGATTTCTCAGCTCCAAATGATTCCAGCTCTTGTGCTTCAGCTCTCTGGGAAATCACCCAAGGTGAACTTGGGGACAGAGAGACCGGAGCCTCCCGTGTCAATTCCACAGAGGTAACTTTTATGGTCCAGCAGCCCATGGGAAGGGAAGGCTCCCTGATGAGAGCCAGGAACAGGGGGCTTTTTATGGGGAAGGCAGGGGGTGGGGTGGACACCAATTAGCCAACTGGGTACAGACTATTACCATATAGAAACAAGGCATGCTGCCTCCTTTCTCACCATGACCCGAGGAAGGTTGCTTATCTCTGAGGAAGATTACCTTGGACTTAGGTCTCTCTCCTCCAAGGGAGTACAGAGGGCCCTTGTGCCAAGGGCTCACAGCCCCCCACAAGTTGCCTTGACAAATATCTTTGTAAAATGTAAACCTCTGACTGGAAGCAGTGAACAAGAGGCCATCCATCTCAAGTAATCCTGCTTGTCTGTTCATACCTTTTACAGAGCAGTGTATTGCAGTTTGGACAGCACACTTTCATTTGATTCAGTCTATTTAAACTGTTTTCCTTATCCTTCTTTCTCCTTTTCCTCTCTTTCCTTATACTGTATACAAAATCTATGGGTCTGCTGAGTCTAGAGAAAGCGAGCCTTGAGTGGCACAAAGTAATCAGAAATACTCTTCTCTCTTGCACAACTTTGCATTAGGAGAAGGGCTAATATATAGCAGGTAGGTTTTGTGCAGTCTTTTTATTACATATATAGAAAAAACCCTCCTTTAGAAGATCATTGATTGCATTTGTTCAAAACCTTTGATAAGAAAAAACAGGCAATAGCTTTGAGATTTTGTTCCTCTTATTTTCATAAGAGCTTCTATTCCTTGTGTCTTCTTTTCCTGTAATTAAATTACATACAATTTTGAGTCTTCATTTAGCTGCTGTCATTAAAATCCCTGAGACAATTTTACTGGAATGTGGTTCCCGTTGAGATGTTTACATACTTCATACAGTAACTGAAGCATGCAAGCAGGTTTAACTGTGCTAGGTCAAAGGTGGTACAGCTTCTAGATATGCAGCTTTTTTAGCAAGTCTTGGAACAATTTTATCTACAAATTAATATATCCTGTACTAGATCAAATATCAAATAAATTTGACATAAGCTGCTCTTTTTTATGCAACTCTCTTGATCATAGAAATTCTTTCAAAGTGGTATGTCTTTGGCACTTTATACTAATAAGGTGTCTAATGTCCATATCACATCTAATATCAAGTTTCCAGAAGGCTTTTGCATGACTCACAATGTGAGTGGACCCTGGGAGTAACTTTTTAAAAAATAAAAAAAAAAAAGAAGAAAAATAGAAAAAGCAAAAAAAAAAAATCCTGTAAACTGTGATGGAGTAATAACATAAAGTTGAAAGTTGGAAATTCCATTCACATTTGGAGAATGTATGGAGAAGGGAGATTGCTAGAAATGATGAAAATTAAGAATTAATAAATGAGGGATGATGAAGAAAAAGCTTTAAAGGAGAAATTTTCTTTTTGGATTTACAAGTCTACTTTCTTTGATTTAGTTTTTGTATCTGTGTCTTCCCTGCTAAATTTCTGTGACAGATCTGGATTACAGATAGGCAAATCTTTCAATAAAGTATTTTTAAACTGGAAGTTTAGGGCACTAGAGACCAAATCCTGGCTTGAGACTAATACAATGCCATTAACATCAAAAAGGCAGCACTGATTTACATGAGCTATGTGTCTGACCTTTTGTTCTTGAGAAACTTTAGAATGATTTACTGTTTAATATGATACATAGTTGTTTTTCAAACCAATTTCATTTTAAATGTTTCTGTGATAGCAATAACTTTGCTTTCAACTGTCATGAAAGTCTAAACTAAAGCAAAGCATAACATAATCAAAATACATCAAAAATGCAGCTCATTCATTAGGTAAATTCTGACTTATCAAGTGTCCTCGAGTTTCTGAGTTGCCTCTGATCTTACATCAAAAATTCTCCTTGTGCCTTCTCCAACGCTCATTACTACTCATTAAGGGTTAAGATTCAGACGCTGGAAGTAAACGCCAGATTTTTGAAAAGCAACAGAGTTTTCCTCTTAGAAATCATTCTTTTCAGGCATCAATGTTAATTCAAGCTTTGAAGGAGGGCAGCCGTGAATAGACATCATGGATACGGGCAAATAAGTTTCAATTACAAAGAGTAACAGAAAAAATCTAAACCTGCTCATGTTTTTAAACTGTTTTCTCTGGGATCCTCTCACGCTTGAGGAAAGCAGTTGATGTGGTGTTTCAAGCTTTGTCACTTAAGACTAAATCCAGTAAGCCCAAGAAAGCCCAGAAGGACAGTTGTGCATTTCTAGTAAAATGCATTTCACTGAAAGTAAACATGTAAAAAAAAAAGTCTCTAAAATTAATAGTATCTCAGTGTGAGAAATTCCTAGTCACAAACAAACACAAACAACAAAACAAAACAAAAAAAAAAAAAGCCTGGGAGTAAAAATATGTGGTCAATACCTACTGTAACTAAAATGAAAAGAGAAATTCCAGGATATTACTTCAACTGAAATTACAGCATCTCTGAACATAATGGAGCTTAGTTGTATGCCAACAGGACAGGTTACTTCTACCCCTTCATTTAGGTGTCAAGAGAAGCAATGACATTCTGTTATTTGTCTAAAAATAAATTGTGACTTGGATTTCTCTTTAAAGAGGAAATGATTTTACAGCTCTGTGAAGACATAAAAACACAGCTTCAAAAGCAGGCCGTGGTACAGGCTGTGTACTGGAGGTATGGGTGGTACCTTACCCACCTTTCTCAGGGTAAAAGTACTTGCTTGTCTGCAGGTGAAGATGAAGCCGGGCTCATGCAGGTTGGGATGCAGAGGTGGGCAGGCTGTGCTCGCTGGGGGTAACCTGAGGATTGCAAAACTGGCTGTAGTGTGTATTGCACATGGGGTGTGGCTACAGGGTGATCAAGCCTGAACATTACCTTTCTTTAAACAAAACTTGAATTCCATTTCTGTCTTTGCATTCCTCCTTGCAATCTGAGGTGTATTTTCATGTCAGGTTTTAATAAAATTTTACATATATATATACATATATATACACACACACCTTCTCACAAATGGATGTGCTTCTGTAAATATGACTTAATACATAAAATTATCTTATTTATTGAGATTTATATTAGTGAGCCAGAACAAGATTATTTACCCTTAAGGGAGCCTGGGTAATTTATTTCTTCCCTTGATCACCTGTCACAAATGTTTGAAAAAGCTTTATTTATTTTTATATAGACCTCCATGAGAAATAGTTTTCCAGACATGTCTCCATACAGCTATTGTGACAGTCTGGGTGCTTTCTATGTGTTTGGGTTTTTGGATGTGAATTTTTACAAGATGTGTTTCTGTTTGCAATTTGTGTTGCTACAGTACTGCTGAACATTAATTAATATTGCTTGAGTAAAGAAGAGCAAAGGTTTATACTGCTGATGAAAATGGTGCTAAATATGTAATAACTCTAGAACATAAAGGGTGTGCTGCTTTTAAATCAAAGATTTAAGCATGTATCCTGTGTGTCATAAGTGACCTGAAAAGAAGGTGATGTAGGAGGAGTCAAAACTAAATACCTGTCTGAATGGAAAGGAGAGAGATGTGAGGGAATTGTTGGCTGGACCACCTGAAGATCAAAATCCACTTCAAAGAAGGCAAGTAAGATGTCATCTTTTTCTGAAGCATCTTGGAGTAAATACATTTCCTAGTAGAAACACTAATAAGAGTTATAACTGAAATCTGTTGTGACATAGTGGAGTTTAAATCATGTGTTTCTCTATATAAGAGAAATTTGTGTCATCCTGTCCCAAACTGAAACAATGCATGTTTCAGTGGATTACTCTTTTCCATTTCCATCCTCCTCCTCTTCCCCCAAAAAGACAAATCACAGGATTTTTGTACCATTTGCTGCTAATCTGCAGTCTGAACTGTTCTGGTCCAGCTTGCAGCCAAGCCTTCTTGCAGCCAACAGCCCTTTTTCCAGGGAAGCTGATGGTTTAGTATGAGCTAAATGTACTTCTCTGTCCCGAGGAAATGTCCTGTTTAAACAGCAGCTCCTCCCTCGGTGCTTACACATTGATAAGCTAAGCAAGATAATGCTTTCTAAATGGAGAGCTCTGTTGTCACCTCCCATAAACAGAGATCAAATAATGGATGAGCATTTGCTTGGTTCCCTCATCTGATATGTCAGCCCTTGGTGCTGACTCTGTGGTTTGTGCTCTCTGCTGATTACCTGGATTGATGAAGAGTAGCTTCACTTCCATTAGCATCTATCACCATTTTGCATGCTTGTGCCAAAAAATTTTATCTTGCCTCTAGCCCCCAAGCTTCCTCCTTTCTCTCAGGAACCTGGATGGAATTTTCCTATGTCCACCTTCTATTTTTTTTTTCCCTATGTTCTATGTTCTTCTTTTTTTTTTTTCCCTTTTCTTGTTCTTTCTTTGTCTTTCTCTGGCTGCAGCCTACTGGGACCTGCTTTTAGTAGCAGTCTTAAAAAACCAAGAGAGATTCAGAAAAAGGGGGCTTCCACCCAACTCTGCAACTTCCCTACAGACTAAAATGTCTTTCTCTTTTTTCTCTTTTGCTAGAAAATCATTTATGTCAATAACATGGAAATAGCTATTTCCAAGATGCACTGTAACTGATCCCACTAGTAAGTATTGTGATGCCAAAAAACACCCCTACCAAACTTCTGTTCACATGGAAAGTTATAGAGTATGCTATTTGTGCTGCAAATGATGGTGGTGTCACTAATATCCCCATTCTGATTAAAGGAGGGAAATGTGCTGTAATAATTTTGTGACCTCCAATGAAGTTTGAACATCACATATTCAACTTATCCTTAATTTCCTGGTTTTGGAAAGGCGATGCTTGGAAAAAACAGTTTCCTTTAAACTAGTGAGGAGTTAAAAAGCAAGAACTGTCAGCTTTAAATGGTGGAAAAACTCATTTGTACTACATTCATATATACATATACTGAAGGATAATTAAAGAAGCCTTTACTTTCCTTGGTAAAAATGTCCAGATCATGTAAAGCAACATCTGCAATTTTATCCTGATCTAAGATTTGGTCTGAGTGAAAAAATTATGTATTTCACTTGAGAAGGGAAGAAAAGTAATTTTTTTTCAAGTGATTCCAAGCTACTCCCAAGGGCTGTATCTTGAATATAAATGGACATACCATTTCTTTTTATTTTTTTCCTACTCTTCATTGATAGGTATTTCCTGCATGCTTTACATGCTAGACTTGTTTTAAATGTGATTCAAAATATTTTCTCATTTATAACTGTTTTCTATAGCTTCTTGGGTAATTCCAGACTATTGCCTTTAACTCTTATTGGCTATTGGCAGAGGCAACATATTCAGGTCATAAGAGTTTATTCAGAGTGAGATGATTTTTGAGTGAGAATGCTCAAGTGGGTAGCTTAATTTTAACATGAACTGCCAGCAACAGTAGAAAATAAGTTTTTCAGTGAACTGTGTTTTATTTTATTCTGCTAAAATCTTAATTTCTAATTTAAAATTAACTCTATGACCAAAATAATCCACTGCTGCACTTAGATGACTAACTCAAGAAATGCATTTTCTACACTTCCAGCTTTCAAGTCACATAATCTTTCATATGTAATTATTGCAGCCAACAAACTATGGTAGATGTAAGCTTTTTAATTAATTTACAGCAGTTAGAATCAGTGAACTTTCATAAATTTGTTCCTTCAGAGCATGGACATAAGGAACACAATGGCTAAATGTATCAAACACTTACCTGAGCTCCAGAGAGGATGCAGTCTTTCAGCTGGGTCGATTTTGTCTTTTCTCACCTGAGGAAGTCTCCAAGTGAACTGTTGTTTATGCAGCTGCAGAGATGTGGTACCACTCAATTTTCCCTTTCAGAGAGGAGATGTGAACCTTGTTTGATGTAAGTGGGGAAATTCTCCAACCCTGCAAAATTGCTGCTGCAGCAATACCCTCTTCCCTTGCTCCAGAGGAACCTCCATTAAGAGATGTGTAAAAGAGGGAGGTATGAGCACAGCTACACCCCCATAGTTCACTTCTGTATTCTTGTTCTCTCCTCATATTATTATTTATTTTTTTTTTAAGGTAGGGCTCATCAATATCAATGTACTTACAAATTTCCTTTAAAGACTTCTGATTCAGTTATGTCCTCATTAAATATCAACTACAGCCCTCAGCCCTTGAAGTAAACAACCAAGATAAAATGGAAGGGGTAGCATTTGGTGTTAAAACTGCCTGATGTTTTTTTCAACACAAGAGAAAAAACTGTGATTTTGCAACAAAACTGCAAGTCTTCCAGTGCAAGCTGCTATGCTGGAAAGGATTTCTCCTGCCTTTTTTAGCCCTTCTTGGTAAATAAAAGGCAGAAAATCTTCCTAAAAACAAAACCAGAATACATGTGCTTCCATCTGGCTGAAAACTCTGCATGGCTCTTGCATTATTTCAGTAACTGTAGTTTGGAGGAAGTCTGTCAGGGATTGGCTCACAGGTTTTGCTCTTGTTGGAGCTTCCACACTAATTTTTTTTTTTTTTTTTTAATTGAGGGATTCCTATGTACACAGATGCCTTAGTCATACGCTATTGAAACCTTAAGACTTTTATCCTGTGATGGAGCATAGAGCCCTGAAATGGAATGGGGAGTGTGCCTTTTTTCTAAGGGTTTTTACTGTTTTGAAAGGTGTGTGGTTTTTGTATTGTTACATGTTGTGGTTTAACTCCAGTTGGCAACTAAGCACCAAACAGCTGCTTGCTCACACCCCTCACCCACAGGGGAAGAAAATCACAGTGGAAAAAATAAACCTGGTGAGTTGAGATGTAAACAATTCAATAATTGAAACAAACTAAAATATAATAATGATAATTAAATGCTGATGTTAGTAGTTAAAGGGAGAGAGGAGAAGGAATAAAACCCAGAAAAACAAGCAAGTAAAACACAATTGCTCACTACACCCTGACTGATGTCCAAGCAGCAATCAGCCCCTCTCAGCCAGCTCCCCCCACTTTATATCCTGGACATGACATTCTACATTACAGCACATCCCTTTGGCTTATTTGGGGTCAGCTGTCCTGGCCATGCTCCCTCACAGCTTCCTGTGCCCCTTCTCCCTGGCACATCACGGGATGCTGAACTGTCCCTGATTTAATGTGAGCACTGCTGAGCAACTACTGAAACATCAGTGTGTTACCAACATGGTTCTCATACTGATTCCAAAGCACAGTGCTGAACCAGCTAGTAGAAAGAAAATTAACTGTAGCCCAGCTGAAATGAGGGCATTTTGTTGTTTTGAGTTTTTTGCCTTTGGTCTGCAGTTCTGGGCAGTTTCTAGGAGTTTGTGGCTAAGCATCAGGGAAGAAATAGGTGAAAGAAAGCAAGTTTTGGAAGTAGAGCTGCATAACAGGATCGTGATTGGCCAGGAACAAGATAAGAGGACTGGTCAGGAAGGCTGGACAACAGTAAGGGAGGGATGGAGAAGGAGACCAGAATGAAATGTTGAAAAATTAAGACAGATTCAAATAAGATCTCTGAGACTGCAAGGTCTAAGCAATAGTCTTAGGTATGCCAAAGACCAGAACCTCAGTTTTGCTAATGTAACTCATCTTCCACTAAAACGTCTCTGCTCCCACACGACTCCCCATAAAAACCTTTTGCAATTTTTGGCTGTTTTTAGGAAAAAAAAATTGAAAGGTTTATTTTTTTTAATAAACAGAAGGGCATACTATGTCCAGATGTTTTTGGATTTCTATATAAAAGTATCAAATACCATTATAATGGATGTAGTAAAAACTTGGCTCAGAGTAGTTTACCTTATTCTAATCTAGACTAAATTTACCAGCTGCTTTGCTTCAGGTTTGTTCCCAGGGCTTGCCTCTTTTACTCACTGTCTAGGACAGGTAGTAAAATGTAAATGGCATTCCAACAGTACAAGCAACACAATGCTGTGTTGTAACAGCCTCTGCTCCTTTTGGGGCAGCTCCAAAGCACTGCTAAACAGCTTCTTCTGGCTAACAAATGGAACATCACTTTAAAATAAAATAAAATGATGCCTCTGACTTTGACTCTAAAAAGTGTGGAGGAACTCTAAACTACCCTCTAAAAAGTGTAAGAGAAGATATTCCACTATCTCCTTTTACAATACCTAACATTCTACACATAAATAATATTTAATAATTACTATTAATAATTTATTTAATGATGTGTTTCTCTAGCAGTTTCCACAGTTGTTTTTTTTTTTAAATCTTGGCTGCTGTGTTTGATTGTGGTTCTGGAGGCCAGGCACTTCTCTTAGGTGGGTCCTCAGGATGTGACACATGGTTTGAGCCTACTCTTGAGATTCTGTAGTGATCTGCTGGTAAGAGGCACAGCCCATCTCCCTGCATATTCTGGAGCTGAAACATCCACCTATGGAGGTCACTGTCAGTTTCAAATCCTTTATGTAAAAATAAAATAGTTGCAGGGTGGAAGTGGAATTAAAAAATATTGAGAATCTGCACTGTAAAACATGATTTGTGATGTTTAAAAAAAAAAAAAAAAGAATATCTGTTAGAAGGGCTTTAATTCCTGTCTGTTGCTACTGTCAATCAGCTCCTTCTGGTCTTACATGAGTGTAGTAGGGCAGAGCCCAAACAAGGAAGAAAAGGGAGCACATTCTCTCACAATAAACACACAAGTACTGTTCTTCCACGAATTTTGTGTTTTCCCAAGGTCAGCATGGGTTGAGCCCAAGCAAAGTCGAAGGAAGCCTGTAACACTTAAGCAAAACTCTTTTTCTTCTTGGTCAAACAGTTCTGGTGCTAAAACAGTGTCTAAAAGTCAGACATTAGTTTTTGGCCCTGGTGAACTTCTGGCAATGGCTGTGAAATAAGTTTGGATAACAATGCCTGTCCTGACTCATTAGGCAGGGCTTGTTAAAATGATAATCAAAAGGTGACTGTTCCCAGTGTTAAAAGTTATTGCAATAATAAAGGCAAATTCCACCTCCCCCAATAAATCAAGACTGAAAAGAATTTGAAAAATTTTGGAAACTCATGTAGAAATATTATTTTGAAAAGAATCCAGAGTTTTCCCTCATCTTGCAATTCTTCCTTTTACAAAGTAAATTCTCTTTTGGTTTTCAGGAGGCTTAATGAATTTCAGCTTTATACAATAGAAGGAGAAACAATGTGATGAGAAGTCTACTTCTTTCTTTACCTCTTCAAAAATAAGATAACTATACGCTGCTAAGATGAAGTAACAGCTGCACTTCAACAATGAAGAGTAAATAAGTTGGTTTTATCTCTGTTAAAATTGCAGAGTGTTCTTTTTCTTTTTCCCCCAGATTGCCATTTCATTTATTTTAGAGTCCTTTTTCAATAGAAACCCTGAAGAACTGCCAAGTTGGCTTCAGTGGTGAGTGATGACTACAGATAACTGGGTTATGATCTTGGCTGAGACAAACTGGAAGCAGAACTAACATCCTACAAGTACCTACTGTTTCATGCTTTTGAGATGCTTAAGCAAAAAATCCAGTTAATTATTTTGAATGCAAGCAATGGATAAGAAGGAAATGTAGCAAAATCAAATATCAGAAGCCATTTTTAGGAATATGAAGTCTAAAGCCATTAAAAAATAAATAAAGAACCCTTAGTTTGAATGCTACTAATGACAGATAATGTGTGAATAGCTTGCTCTGGATCTTTGTATCTATGCAGACCTGTGTCCTGTTGCATTTTGGATCTCTCCAGAGATCCAGACTGAGACTCTGCAACTCCTTTGGGTAATATGGCCCAGCATTTGACTACTCCAACAATCTGAAGAACAAAGCAAACCAACACCATAATGAAAATAATCTAAAAAACGTATGAGCTGAACGTTTCCAATTTATAACTTAAGTTGGATTTTTCATGGAATTTTATTTCTGTAATATTTTGCCCTCTGCTCTGCCACTGGGCCCTGATGAAAAGACTCTCTTTGCTCAGCTCTGTGACAAGATCTCCCCAAAGCTGGCTCCTCCCCAGGGCAAACAGTCCTATTTCTCTCTGTCTCATCTCTGTCCGGTGCTACAAGCCTTGAATGGTTTTAATGGTCCAGTTGGTTCCTCTCCAGTAGAAGGGTGTGTCTATCTCTGCTGTGCTGGGGTGCCAGCTCTGGTGCCAACACTCCAGGGCTGAGTACAGGGCAGCTCAATCAATAATCCCCTGCCCTCACTGCCTGTGCACCTCGTCAATACTTCATCAGTTTGTCTGAGGAGCTATTTTGGAGGCATGGCAGCAAACTGGCTTGGGTTGAGGCACCTGTCTCCAAATTTGCATGGCTGAGGAGTGGAAAAACACACAGTTCTGCTGCACCTGTGGTGGAAAAGTAGAGAAAACAGCGAGGGTGAGTATATTTTGTCTCAGGAAGCTGGGCCTTAGGGGGAAATAAATCTGCACTTGGTCTGTGAAAGATAGTCACTGAGTATTTTTTCCATAATGTTCCATAGGAACGCAGTAAAAATTGAAAATTGTTTAAACATTTTTAATAAGCTAGAAAGTGTAAACTGAATACCCTGTGGTTTATGACTACATTAAATAAAATTATATAACATTATCTGCAACATCAAATGCAGGCACAAAATGCAGTTTAAGTATCTCCACGATAATAAAGATATCTAATGTGTAAGAAAGTGAATGGTAATCAGCATCACCTGTGGACCAATGTCTTTGGCAGTCACTGACCTTTTAGCTGGAATAAGTAAAAATACTGAAATGTGTTAGTTTCGAGTCTTTTCATAAAATTACATAGGCTTCACTGAATTCCCACAATTAGCTGTTATCTCCAGGGTATAACTAAATTACACTGCATTTATCTGGGCTAAATAACACATTTGTTTATCCAGGTGCCAAATTTACTACTCAGCCCCTGTCCCATTATGCCTTCTGCTATTCCAAAAGCCAACACTTGTGCCTTCACATTTTTTAAAGAGAAAAAGCTGAACCTAGGCATTCACTCTAGTATTATATTGAGATCTTCTTTTGTTAGTAGATACATAACTTATTTAAATAACTCTCTTCATACACTTGAGTTGCTAGTTGCACAAACCATCTCTTTAGAACTACTTTAAATTGCTATTAAAATATTTTGCAATTTTATAATTGAGATGACAAGTAAACTTGCTTGAGCAGATAGCTAAGCTGCTAATTTGTTGGACTAAGAAGTAAGAAACCAATAAATGCAATTAATTTACAGAGTCACTGGGTATATATTTTGGAATCTTAAGCAGAATAAGTATATATGGTATACAGCTCAAAATGGATTCCTTTGTTTACCCTTTTTTTCAGTGCCTGAAGCAGGTGGAAGGAAAATGCTATATTTTTAATTTTTTTTTTTTTTTTTCCAGAGAATAGACTACGAACTTTGCATTCAGCAAATACACTGGATGGGATGCAACCAAATTTAGCTTTTGGAGCCAGAAGACAGCTGTTGCATACTGATTGTGTTTGTGCCTTCTCTAATACTCTGAAGCATTTCAGTGTTTCCCGTTCTTCATAGACTTAATTCGCTTTGGGAATCTGTAATATACATGCAGCACTGCTAAAGTAAAACTATTAAAGCTCATTACCATGCCCAATTTCTGTGTTTCAATATGAATATGTCCTTATTTTATATACAATCAATATTCAATATTTTCATGTGCATTGGAGTGTTCACTAGCTTGGAAAATCCTGTATTTCATTTACTTGCAATTTATGGTTTTGTTTTATACACCCAAAATAAAATCCCTTCATAAAATAATAAAAAAAAAAAAAAAACCTCAGGAAACAAATTTTGCTTAATTTTCCAGATTTATATATTCAACAAACTGTAATTGACTTAAACTTTTGCATCATTGGGTCTCTCCTCTGTTCTGCATTTGTTGTGTGTCATGTTTGGTGGCATTCTAGGTCAGGCCTTGGGGAAGAAAGCCTGAACTGAAATGAGCCATTGTTTGTGGAAATGAAGTGGAAATCCACTCCACTGCACTGAAGGAGCTGCCCAGTGCCACACTCAATTCATCATATACAGTCTTCTCTTTTGCTTGAACACTAAGAATACCAACTAGTTTACTCTTGATCCATAAAATATTTTTCCCTGGCTAGGCTTCCAGCAAATTATTTTTTCTTAAACATTGCATAAATCATTTGGTTTAGTCAGGAAAATGTTATGTCTGATACTTATTTTCTTGCTGAGGAACTTAAACATGAAATTTGCTGGAGGAAGGAAAGTTTTAGCTCTGTTGTTTCCTCTGCTTATGCCTTCTTGCATCCTTTTGTGTGCTGCATAACATTTCTGTAATATACACTGAACAATTTTATGTACAAAAACCTTAACTTCAGCCAGATGGATTCATCACTGGCACAGAAAATGTGACAGTTGCAGCAAACAATAAATTATTTTTTCAAGAGTGTGCATTGAGGACATTTTTCCAAGTAAGTGTTTGTCTTTCGTTTCATTACTGGAGCTCTTGGAATACTGGCAAAATGCAACTGACTTTCAGTATGAGCCTATGGAAAGCCTGAAACAACTGTCATGTGAAATACCTATAAATTGTTTCTGTCTTTCTCAACATCATCTTTTATGTGTAGCCTGGGGGTGGTGTTTAACTACTGAGATGGTCTGGCAGTAGCAGCTTTAGAGAGTAAGCAGTTGAATTCTTTCAGTTACAGAGTTTGTCAGATGCAAGTCATGGAACAACGTGCTGTGTTCCTGGTTCATAAAACTGTGCTAAGGGGTACTGGAGAAAAATTAACTTGGTGGTTGCATGAGGACTGACTATCTTTTAACTACAAGCTGTAGTTATTTTTGGCATGCATGGAATTTGTCTGCGAGTCTTGAGAAACCATGAAAACAATTTTGATGTTAGCACCGGAGGTTTTTATCTGCATATACCTTCATTGAATTTATCTATCTATCTATCTGTCTATCTATCTATCTGTCTCAAAAAAGACAAATTTATTTGAACAGACAGCAAGGTATAAGGTAGCTAAGTATCATTTTTCATTGCAGAAATAGGAAAAATTTTATAAATTTTCTTCTGTAAAAAAAGGCATATACCCAACCAAGCAGTTAAATCTAAATAATGAAATGCTGATATGGCTTGAAGTTAATCTAAAAGAAACTTCATACAGTCACGGAATGGTTTGGGTTGAAAGGGACCTGTAAAGGCCATCTAGTCCAGCATGCCTGCAATGAGCAGGGAATAGATCAATTGGATCAGGTTGCTCAAAGGTCTGTCCAACTTGACTTTGAATTTTTCCAGGAATGGAAATACCGCTCTGGGCAAGCAGAGCCATTTTTTCACCACCCTCACTGTAAAAAAACTTCTTCCTTGTATTTTATCTTAAATAAATGTTCCTTGAGTTTAAAAGAATTACCCCTTTTCCTATCTCTACAGGCTCTGCTAAAAAGTTTGTCCCCATCTTTCCTGTAAGCCCATCTTAAGTACTAAAGGAGGGTCTCTCCAGAGGTTTCTCCAGGCTGAGCCCCATTCTTTCAGCCTGTCCTCACTGGGATGGAGCACCTGTCCTTTCCTTCCATTTCACTCACTACAGACAACAAATGCACTCTGTTAAAAACGAAAAACCTCAAAGCTCCTAAAAATTAAATTAAGTGAGATTCTTCTTTTCTCATGCAACTCACCTCCCACCAGAAGGAGAACAGTGATTTTCCTCGTGGTTCACTCTCCATTCTGATCTCTCCTCTGATTGGAGGAAACCAGCCAAATAACTTTTGGGGATTTCCAGCTGTGTACTCCCAGGTGATTTGATTTGGGCTGTCCAAACTCGACACATTTTCAGAATTAGTTTGTACAAATGAATTGTTTAATTCTTGTATTGTTCCTACTCATCTGTGTCAGTGTGATCACTGCAACTTCTTAGGGAAACTCAGTAATTAGATTGATTGTATTTGTGATTGTGGTTTCCAAAAATACTTTCTGATTGATTGATTTAATTGCAAGTGATTAGAGTTAGGATGTCCATTTAACGTGTAAAAAGACAGTTTATAGCTTAATTACTTTTTAAAGCACATCTTAATTAGGAAGTGACTATTCCTGTCAGCAGTGTTGTTTTTAATTACAAACAACCTCAAATGTTTGTATTTTTAACAGGTACTACAAATCCTTATATGTAAGGCATAGAAGAACAAAATGCAAAGAAATATAATGGAGCTGTTAGGCTTTTTCCTGCCAAATTCAGATTCACAGTGATAATATGGAATAAAATAAGCTTTTAATGGAGAAGGTGAAGGAAGGGTATCTTTTGTGTTGTTTTTGGGTTTTGTTTGTTTGTGGGTTTTTTTGTCTTTCAAACCTGGAGATGTGTGATCTTTCTCCTCAGTTTTATGCAATTTTATGCTTTAAATTCGAAGGCACATTTATGTGAGTATATTTTTTAATGACAATTTAGGTAAAGTTAAGTACTTGGACCTGAATGGAGTGGAAGGTGTCCCTGACCATGGAAGGGACATGGAAATAGATTATCTTTAAGGTGCCTCCAACCCAAGCCATTCCATGACACATTAGGTTAAAAGGAAGGTGTTTAGCAGACCATGGCAGCAGTGCAGGGAAGGAACTCATCTTTGGTGAAGGGGTAGTAGATCTATTTCATACCTTCTGCATCTCTACCCATTGTAAAACTACCCGTGGGTGGTTAAACCTCATCATTCTTAAGAATTGTGGAGGGGGAAAGGAAAAAGGGAAGGCACGTGGAAGGGACTGCAACAGAGAAAGGTACCTGAACTGGCCCTAAAAATGAGTTTGTGATAGAGGGAATTGCTGCTGCAGTGTAATTTTCTTACTTGTGTAAGAAGAAAGTAATTATTTATGGTCAAATCTAGGCTATAAAATAATAGCTACTAATTTTTTAGAAGCTAGTTAATTAATGTGATAGAGGTTTAGATGGAATAAGTGGAATACCATTTAGTCTTGCCGATTTTTAAGAAGTTTAGGGGATTTTGACAGGGGATCCCTTCCATGTCCTGGACTTAGTATTGTGAATATTTGGGAAAATTGCTGAAGTATCAACTTGTCAGATTTAAGGTGTCTTTATTCAAAAGATATCTTGAATATTAAGGATATCTTCAAAATCAAAAATTCTTCATATTTCAGAAAGGCATTGCTTCCCTATTAGCTTATAGTCCTTAATCATTAAAAAAAAAAAAAAAAAATAAGAAAAAGGAGAAAAAACTCTGCCCAATAACCTTTCCCTTTATTTTAAGATGACTAGCATATGTTATCTCTCCTAAGGCAAAGCAAGTGTACAAAGAAGAGAAGAGGCTTTAGTTTTACATGTAGAAAAATCAGGAAACAAAAATCCCTCCCAGTGGGGGAGCAAGGTACAAAGCTGACCTCATCTAATTTATCTGAAGGTATGATAGAAGCCTTTTTTGTTAGGTGGCTCTTTCCATCACAATGTGCTCTTTCTACCTTTCCTTGATTTATCTTACATCTTTGTTATCCCAAGGTGAAAATGGCGAATTTATCTTCTACTGAAGCCAACTTTTTAAAAAGAGTCTGAATCACTAAGGCCAAGCCCAGAAGCAACTGGAGGCAATTAGGAACACTTTCTTTAAAACTCGCACCCAACCTACACATGCTTAACTTGGGAGATCAGAGAGAAATATAGCTAGAGGACAGCAGGACTAATAGCTACCAGATCTAACAAACCATAAAGGTGTTCACTGGAGAATTGTGGCAATATTGACTGTGTGTTCATTAAGGACATGACTGCCAGATGATGAAAGCATTGCTCTGCTGGGAGAGATATTTTGCTACTTAAAATGGCAGATAAAGTTACTCTCTGCTTTTTCCTGGTGGTAAAAAAAAAAAAAAAAAAAAAGAAGTGCAAAACTTGTTGGACTGAAAGAATTCCTGGGACGAAGTTTTCAGTGGTCTCTTATCATCCTCTGTGAAGGAGTTTAATCATCACTTCCGGAGCTTGAAATCTATCAAGATGAATAAGTAGTGTCACTCCTTTCACTCTTGATGACTAACAGCCATGTATATTTAATGCCCCTGAAACAGAATTTGATGTCATTACAGCAATGAGAAGTAAATCACTTTCCAGTGAGACTAATTTTCTGAATGTCACTGTTTCTTTTCCATTCTTTTCTGCTTGCTTATCTTGCAGTGATGGTCTCTCCACAGCAAACAAATCATGTTTCTTTACCCTTTAATCTTTTAACACTATACCCTGGGATTTTTTTTTTTTTTCTTCTTCTAGTAACTGTGGTTTAGAATCATAGGGGTGTTTTCCAAACTTGCAGATTGAGTCCAGCTGTTAACCCTGTCATATTCACCATTGAACCATGTCCCTAAGTATGACATGCACACATCTTTTAAATACCTCAGGGATGGTGACTCCACCATTTCCCTAACAGCCATTTCGGTGAGAAATTTTTCCTTAATATTGTGTTTGTGTTCTTCCATTCTGGCACTCTTTGCAACAAAGTGCATCAAATCTACGATGATTAAAAGAATTACAAACAAATCTGGCAATTTTGAAGTTTGTGTTATTTTATTTTCATGTTTTCAGTACCCTTTAGGTCTTTGATCTAAACTATTCTATAGAATGGGGAAACAGGATAGTCTTGAGGTGTCACAAGGCACCATGAGAGAGGAGATTCAGTAAATCCACTTGAATGCAATGGCACTGATGCAAAGTGAATGGTCCTGGTGTGATCTGGAGGTCTTTGCTTTATTTGTAAAATGCTTTTATGACTGCCAGGTCTGGAAAATAGCAATCCTCTGAGGAAAAACCCACTCCCTTATTCTCTTTGTTTTCTCATAAAAGCAGAGAGAGCAATTCTAGAGTTACATACACATATTTGTACTTTGAGCCTTGAATGCTGTCTGAATGCTCTGAGAATCAGCCTTGTCACTCATATTTTTGTTTAGCAATGGTGAAAATTTATCTACCAGCTAAATTAAATCATTAGTGCCCTGGCTATTTAGAGACAACCTTCAGCCAAGCAAAAGTCTAAGCAAATGACTGTGGGCTCAGCAAGATCACCGAGCTTCCACTTGTTTTATTATTTGCATTTATTTTTTCCAATGTTTCATGGTCAATGCTGCTGAAAACTCCAGAGGAAAAGTTAAAAAGTGTGAGGATTGTCTACATCTGTTTGAATCTGCTGTGAATTAAGATCTTACAGCTATGCCTAGTCCTCAAAGCACAATTCTCTCTTGGTTTAATCAAGTGAATTGAAATTTCCCCTCAAAGGTATAAGAATGCCAATATTGCTCATTCACACATGGCAACCATAACTAAACCAATATTCACATTTATATGAAATCACTGAAGGCAATATATAATGCTATATGAAAATACTAAGTTGTATGTCCACTACATACGAGCAAGATGCTTAATACTGCCTTTACAAGGTGCCTGCTATTTTATACTTTACAATAGCTGTAAGGTAGTTTAAAATATAGTTTAAAAGCAGAAAAAAAATCCTGCTTTTTACTACTACAGTATTGAGAATTTTTTTTTTTTCTTTTTCGAAAAAAAGCAACTTTTTAAACACATCTGTAAAAATAAAAGAAGCTTGCTATGATAGGTATGTGTATTAAAATAAATTGCAGATTTTAAAGGAAAGGAAATAATGGTTATATACTCTATGGAAAGAGGAAAGAATTCAGTATCACTAAACACAGCAATCTGAATGTGCTGCCAGAGGATGCTGAGGGGCATTTTATTAGACTGAAGTTGTGGACCTGTCACCTGACTGAGAATTTGGAAATTACCTGCATATTGGGCAAAGTAGTATCTCTGGTTTCTTGAGAGTACAAGGAGATTTTTCTGGTTCATAGGTAAAGGTTTGGCCTATTTGTGCAAGAGTGAGAGATAAATGAAAAACCAAAGGTATGAAATTGTGGGTTGGGATTTTTCTTGTTACTGTTTTTGGTGTTTGCTTGTTTGTTTGAATATAGTTTCTTTTTATTTGAGAAATAAATTGATTACTGATTACATAATGCTCTTAGGGTTCCCCTAGCCTGAAAAGAGGTGCAAAAAGCTTTCAGTTCTATTTCCTACATGGCTAGTCAGCGGGTTAAGGAATAGCAGAGTGCTGAAAAGGTATGAGTTAAACTGTCCCTCTGAGCCAGGACTAAATATGACACGCTAGCTCAAGTGAAAGGTAACACATACATGCTGTCTTCAGGAGCAGAGCATGAGAACAGCCTGGAAAAGAGCTGAAAGGTTTTTAAAGAGAATCATGCCCTACCCCTGCTTATAAACACGGAACTTTTCTGCTTCTGATCTTTTAACCTCAGTAGCTTATTTATCTTTGTTGGTTTTTCCTGCCCTTACCAGTTTTTCATCTTTTCTATCTATTTCTATGTGTAAAGCTGTGCCTTCCACATATGCTCAAATCAACAATCCTGTGGGGTTTTTTTTAGAATAAGAAGAAAAGAGAAGCAAAGGTGTAGGAGAGTAAATGCCATGCAGTAGAAGAGTGGGGAGCCTCCTCTAAGCCGTGCTGTGCACACTGTGTGCTTGAGAGAGCCTGGAAAAGTGGTGAAGAGCAGAATGAAGACTAGGAAAAAAAACCCAACAATGCTTGCCAATGGTGTAATTAAGTGCTATTTATCCTTTTTACAATATTTACATTGGCAGTGCCTCATTAGGGATTTATGGCCATCTGTCTTACAGATTTATTGTATATGTTGTGGATTTTGAGGTTTAAAACTGTTTTGGAGCTAGAAGAAATCCCTGTGAGGCATATATCCCGACACCTGACTTTCCTGAGGATAAACAAGTTCCATGAATCTGCTTACAGCACTTCACAAAACACTGGGCTGATGTCACACTGGTGATCAGTAAACTGAGCCTGTAATGTGATATCACTCAGTGTCATTTGCACAGTGACAGCACAGAGAGGAGACACAGGCTATTACTATTAATGCATCCTCTTCTCTTTGCTTAGCTATAAAACTTTTTTTAATGGCCTTCTTTTGAAGTAGCTCTCATTTTAAAACCTTTCTTTCCCCAAGGACATCCCTCACTGCCTTTCTTGTTGCTGTGTTGTCTGTGGATGCAGAACACCGTAACATGAGTGAAACTGTTCTGGCCAGGAGTGACTTTCCCCAGAGGGTAACCTGGGCAAAGACAGAGGGTGGATCTTGCCCAGTGAGGGTAAACCAGCATTCTGTGGCAGAAGCAGGAGTCTGCTGGTTTGCTGCTTGTGCTTATCATGCACAGGCACAGAGTGCACCTCCCACAAGGCAAATTGTGCTCACACAAAACAGTTTTAATATCTTTCTACAGACCTTAGGCTTGTTGGAGTTTGCCTGGGGTTATACATCCCAACAGAAGAAAGAATTAGCAGCAATTAAAACAGTGTGGAAATATTACCATGAAATGAAGTCCAGAAAAAAAAAATCACTGAAGCCTTTTAAAAGAGGAGGAAAAGCTTTTGTTATAGAAACATCAAGAAAATTAAGAGGCATCCAAGACTTCAGGCCTCATGCTTCATGTTGCCCCAGGATTAGACACACAGGTTCCTGATTTGGAGGACAAACTTTCCCTGCCCCCATATACCTTAGAGTATTTTCCTCTTTCTTTGCCAATAAGTTCAGGATTTATGCAACTTTTTGTTACTGAGTGTTTTCTGCCAGTATTTAACAGGAAATTAATATTTGTTGGTTTTTTTTTTTTTAATTACACCTGTAATAATAATATCTATTCTCATAAGGTGATACTTGAAAAACCATAGAGATCAACGGTTGGATTAACAGAAATCAATCATGGTACAAATAACTCTTGCTTTAAAGATTTCTATTGTGAGATCAAAAAACCTATGCAAATTGAGAAAAGCAGCAAATTGGACCCGTCTGTGTTGTGAAGTCTTGATTTGTGCTATATTTGATGTACTGAAGTGATCCCATTGTGGGAATGTTTTGTCTGTGTTCACTCTAAAACTTAATTACAGTGTTAACTTGCCTGCACATAAGCAAATTTTTAACTCTTTTCCCCATTTCTGCTTAGGTGACTTTTTATAAAAAAAAATATAAGAGTTGAGCTGTAGTCCCTGTGACCAAAATGTCAAACTGCCAGTGTCTTAACTCCTCCCTTAAATGACCAATGCCAACACCTCTACTTTTTTTTTTAATCTTGCTGGAAAATTAATAAAGACTCTATTTTGTAAATTATGAGGAGCAGCTGAGGGAGCTGGAGTTGTTTAACCTGGTGAAAAGGAGGCTTGAGGGAACCTTCTCACTCTCTACAGCTCCTTGAAAGGAAGTTGTAGAGAGGTGGGGGTTGGCCTCCTCTCTCAAGTAACAAGTGACAGAATGAGAGGAAACAGCCTCAGGCTGTGTCAGGGGATAGTTAGATGGGCTATTAGGGAAAATTCCTTACAGAAAAGTTGGTCAAGCAGTGGAACAGGTTGCCCAGAGAAGCCCTTGAATTCCAATCCCTGGAAGCTTGTAAAAAGGCTTGTTGATGCAGACTTGAGAACATGGTTCAGTGGTGAGCTTGACAGCGTTGGGTTAATGACTGGACTTTACGACCTTAGAGGTCTTTTCCAAACAAAATTATTCTGTGATTGCGTCTTAGTTGAACCTAAAGCTTTGCCTCCCATACCACTGTCACTACAGCCTGTTTTGTGGTGTTACAAAGGTCTGTTGGAGGGGTGGATGAGGCAGAATGGGATAGTGCAACCAGAAGGGCCTGAGGGGGTGAAAGCAGAGGATCTTTCTCCTACCACCAGCTCACATGCCTCATGCTCCGGCCTTTTGCTTGCATGACCTGTAGGACTCACAGCGCTTGTCACGAGCAGCCAGGGGTGAATCAAAGCAGAACTACTGCCTTGGAAAAATGTCCATGAGATCTGTTAGACTAAAACTTCTTTCTCTTTTCTCCTTACACTTTGAAATACCCTCAACCAAGAACAAATATTAGGGTATTCAGCTGGTGTTTCTCAGGATACAGTGTTCTCCTGCTGTGCCCTCTCTGTGCTCTGTACCTTCTTTCTGTAAAGAAACCTGTCTCTGTTCCCCTGCTTCTGGGTGTTTCTCAACATAATACGTTTATTTTCCCTTGTGTGGGCAAAAGGACTGACCCAGAGCCCGACCAAAGGACAGCTGCAGCGGCGAGGTCTGTGTTTGGACTGCCCTTTTGTGTTTGACCGCTGTGTTGTGCAGCACTCGTGCTCGGCAACGCTGATTCCTCTGCCTTTGTATTTTCCTTTCAGCTTGTATCAAGCATATGTTGCTTCTCTGTACACTATGAGGCATCTCATAGAATCTCTCAGCTGCCTTTCCAACATCCCCGAGACCAAATTACAGCTGTCAATTATACATGAAAGGTAGGGGAGATCAAAGGGTTCCCTTAGTCCTGCTACTTGTGCATCTGCTTTACCCATAGAACTGCAGAACCAAACTCCGCTTTCAAAATGCTCATCTTCAGTTTAACCCGGTACGTTTTATCAAATTTATCATCTTGGTAGCTTCCCAGTACTGTGCAGTGGATAATGAAGAACACTTTATATGCTCGTAAATGCCAAAAGAATTTAAAATGTGAAAAAGACATTTTACAATGAGTAGTTTCATTATTCCCTTCAGTGTTTGACAAGGATTTTACCCAGAGCTGGAAACATTAATGAATCAGATCATTTCAGAGTAAGACAGAGAAAGAGGGGAGGAACAGTTTGGGGTTTTTCCTGTTTATTTGTTTGTTTGGGAGTTGGGATTTTTTGTTTTAAAGGATTATAATTGAAAATAATTTGATAATAGTCAAAAGTAAAAGTTTAGCATTTATGTGAATGTTACTGCAACCCCCCTTGTCCTCTCAATATTCAACCTGTTGTTGAATGTATTGTTCACACTGACTCCCAAAGAAAATCGAGATATTCTGAAATGGAACACATGTAATCTTTTCTTTTTTTTTGCCAAATTAATGGTCCCCGCATCCAGCGATCCTTGAGAATTTTTAAATATTCTTAATAAAATATGATGACTAAATTAAGTAAGCTCTTTATGTATGTTTCATCTCCAACTTTAATCTGATGAAATATAAACATCTGTTTAAAGACTCTGAAGGTTGAAATGCTCCACTCTATCTATCTATCTATCTATCTATCTATCTATCTATCTATCTATCTATCTATCTCTATTTATCTATCTACTTATCTATCAAGGAGAAAGAGTACCAAAGTATTGTTCCAGTATGAGAGAAGCTCAACTTGATAAAATTCTTGCAAGGAGATGTGTACAATGTACCATTGTATTGACATATTTTAAAAATTGTAACATTAATAGTTTATCAAGTAATATGAACTGCTTTGGTCTTCAGCTAAAGCTTCTTTGTACAGGGATTGCTCCCATGTAGTGATTTTGGTTCCCTATGGATTTTGCTGTTAATTTGACAATTTAGTTCATGTCAGCAAGCACTCTAATAAAGGACATTTTTGGTGTGTTGGTCATCTGATGGGTTGAGCTGTTGGGGATAGAGTCAAAAGAGAAGCATATTAAGCATATTTATACAAAATACTATATTTGCCTATTAAATTAAAAACTGCTCAGACAGATGTTTTTTTCCTGAAGGTTATTGAATGCACAACAATAAATTGCATTTATAGGGTAAAACAAAGGAAAGGATTTACTCTATTGGTATTAATGCTGTACTTAAGGCATGTGGTGACAACAAGTTGCAGTTCTGTATCATCAGTCATTCTGTCTTTCCATGGACATTGAAATCTCTTAACAATTGCAAGCTATTTGAGGTTTAGCTCTTTTTATTAGGCATGATTCAAAGTGGCTACTCTAATATCATCAGCATTTATGTCCTTCACATCTGTTGATCTATACTGAAGTGTTTTTTTTTTTTAAAGACCCACAACCAACACTACACACACACACAAACACAAAACCCAGGCTAATTATTTTGCTGGGTTAGGTTTACAGTGATATTGGCTGTAGAAATGACAACATTGTGTGCATACTGGATTATTTCAGAAACACTTTTAATCTTGTTGTTTGTGCTAGTCTAGAGAAGAAAGAAACTTAACATAACACCATTCCAAAGATGAGGCATATCTGTTCTTTTTCACAGATCTATAAAGCATAATTGAACATCTGAAGCCTTTTCAAGAAGAATGCAATGCACCTCAACATATGTTTATCAAAAATATACTTTCCAAATTGAATTCTATTCTCTAATTAGACTAGTAATGGATGATGGTCTTACTTCAGCTGAGCCGATTTGAAATTTAAAGCATCTTCTCTCACCACTCTGATGTTGCTCTCTATTTACTCCAGTGTGGAGGCAGCCATGGCTTGGTTTTCAGTGGTTTCTGACTATTTGGGAAGAATGAAATCACGGTGGCAGTGTTTTAAAGCAACTCCATGTGTTGGTATTCTGCACTGAGTGAAAGAAAAGCAAACAGGCGTCTGGGATTAGTGAAATAAGGGGACATTTTCTTAACTTCTTAGTGGATCATGGACTCAGCAGGGGACACCGGTGGGGTATGTGTGGAGGGTTGCTCTGCACAGCGGATTCTTACCTTGATGCCTCAGTCCCATTTTTCTCTGTTTTCTTACTAAATAAAATGACAGCAAAAGTAGTTTTGTCTGAATCTAGAACTGACATAAAATCATCCTTGAAGCTTGTAGCCCAATTGCCACTCTAGTTTGAATTTGACTTGTGCAGTCTCTGGCATGACTCACACTGGGTATGCATTATCAGTGATGGTGGAAAAGTGAGCCTATAGGTGCTCCTGTCTACTGGTGCTTTTCAAGAATTTGTTGCTCTCATTACACTATTATGCACTGAGGAAACTTCAAACTTTTGCATGCAAAGCAAGTGTCCAGTTCTTATACTTATCAAGCTCATCATTACCCAAGCTAGAAGAGTACCTGCTTGATCTTTAAAGGACTGACTCTGTCTTGATTAGGTGTACAGGAGACTTAATTTTTCACTTCTAAGATGAGCACAGTGACCAGCAGTCAGTTGCTTTCCTTAGATGTCTCTTACTTTCTTCTTTTCTCTTTGTTTTAATTCTGTTTTCCAAAGAAACCTATTAAGCTTACTTTGCAGCTTAATGGCTAGGAAATATTTCTTGGACGAAGTTGGGTGAGGTGTTCTGTGTTCCACTTAAGTGCTCTAACTTTTACAGATTTTACTTATTTAGAGGTAGGAGAAAATGGGCTTTTTTACCCCCTTTCCATCTTTGAACCAGAAAGGGTCTTCTCATCTAAACTGGTTCATACATTCCTTCAGGCAATCCAATTTTTATGGAAAAAACTTTCATCAGAAAATCCCTGACTCGCTGTGTTCCCTGGTGGCCTCTATCTACTGGATTTTAGTTTCTTTGCCTTTGACACGTTGACACAAAAAAGCCTTTAATAAGCAGAAGTGAGGCCACCATTCATCTTTCTCTGCTGCTCTCCAATTTGTAAATGAGCAAAGTTTGGTTATATACTTACATGTGGTAATTATTCTGCAGTCATTAAAATACTGTAGTCTTCTGTGGTTCCAGCAGTGAATCTTTTCCTCTTGATTGTTGGAAGGCTATAAATGTTAATGATAACTCTTAGTCCATTTTGGAATTCTAAGTATTTTATCCTCCAGATCAATCACTTGACTTTTAATTTTTATTTTTTAATTTTAATTTTTCTGGACATCTTTCTGTATTGAGAACCATCAAGAAAACTTTATATTAATATAGGTTATTTTTTATATTTCAATATTTTCATTTTCCTATATGGATAGGAGGAGCATGAAAAAGAAGATTAGGAACTTCTACCCACCATAATTGCAGAATAATTCATAGGTTTTGGTATGCACAACCACTTAGATCTCATTCCTTCAGCAAAAAAATTTTAATACCATCTTGTGAATTTAATTACAGGATTGTTGCCGTCATTGGTTGGTCAGTTCATTTTAAAGAATGAGAAATTCTGAACAGTAAACCCACTAGAGGATTTGTTTGGTGCTTGGGAGTGGAGAAAAGAGGAAGAGGAAGGTTGGCAGAGCTTTATGATCCATTGATGACAGGCTAATGTCTGCAGATATAATAACTGCTGGGGAAAGCTATAGCTATTTGAGGTGCTTCCAGTAATCCCAGTCCCTTGGGCACTCTTATGGTTAAGGCCAGTATGTTTTGGAGGGGCTTATTTGGTTGTATTTCACTGTTTATCTTTTCTGTAACACAGGTTAGGTGTCCGAGCTGCAGTTCACCAGTTGTCAGAAAGGCTTCTGTAGTGTTCTGCAGGTTGTGCAAGGGACCTTCTGTTAGTACTTCGTTAGTAAGCACTGTAATACCAGTCCAGCAATGAAGCTGCAATTTTAATTTGACAAAGTGGAAAATAGTTAAATTGCAAATTGTTAAGCAAAAATATTTTTCTTATTATTGTACTCAGTAATGTCACCTTGTTCTACCCCTCTGCACAAGGTGACAAATTAATCGTAATTAATTAAATCTAAATTTTACTTCATAACCATCTTCCTTGGTTTTCAAACCTATTCCAGTAACAAAAAAAAAAGTGAGAAATTTTGGATTTCCATGCATTTGTAAAGAAATGACACTTTCTATGTAATGAAAATCTTGAGTCTCACAGATAAATTGTAAATACTTGAAGAAGTGTGTGTCAGGGGTGGGAATTCTTTCAGGGTGACATGAGCAAGATTGGCACAAACTGCAGCACATTTTCAATTAACTTATTTTTCTTTTCCCCGAGTTTACAATGCATGCAAAATGCTGATATGGTTCAGAAAGCTGTTCTGACTGTGCAGTAAAAGCAGGTTTAACATTAAGATTGTCCCAGTGTTTGAGGTGGGGGAGATGGAGGGGAGCTTTTCCTTCTGCTTCCACAACCCTGAATTCCAGATAAAAAGGCATGGTTTAAAAACAGAGAGAGAGAACAACCCCTCTGGAGCGTGGAAAACGAGGTCTGCTTCCTCTTACCCTCATCTGAGCCTTTCAGATTTGGGTGAGCATCTGTACTGTGCTGCCCTGTTATCATATTGTTCACTCTGAATGGGAGGAGATGAGGATGACACGAGTCCCAGGTCATCTTGGGTGCAGTTCTGCAGCACACAGCTAAGACTGGTCCTAAAAAGATGCTGCCTGCCCAAATGCTGGGACAACTGGAAGTTCTTAGTGTAACTAAGAGAACTGCATTGATTAATGGCCACTGTTTTGCTCATTCAAGGCAATAAGATCCAGAAAATCTTAACAGAGAAAAACCTCTTTCAACCCAGGCTTATAAATTAAGAAACAAGGCAAGTCATTAAAGCATGTATTTTACTAATAAATCACATTTGAAACAGCATGCTATGCAAATGAGCAACTTAAGCAGGACATGAGTGAGACTGAATTTGTTTCTATAAAAAGTCTTGCACACTTTTAAGTGACAGGTTTGAAACTGATTAAGGAAAAAGAAATCAAAAAAAAATTATATGATGATGATGTAAATTTACACTTACAGTAATAAGGACAGAGCTTATCTACTCCTAAACTTCATTAATTCATCTCATTGGATATTCCTTCTGTTTGTGATATCTTACATGTGATTTTGGCTCTCTATGTGAGATTTAGCAATAGTGTGTAAAAAAATAATGGAGCCTCTGACTATTCTTCTGTTTCATTACTTTCCCCTAAGGGTCTTTTGGGTGCTATGCAAGTCATGCCAATTTCCAGTAACAGTGGAAGTGTTGAGACAACTTCTTGTTGTCTGAAAATCTGTGTTTTGTCCTACACTCATCCTACTCTGAGCCTTTCTAGTACCTGACTGATGTAAGTGTGAACAAAACTTTACCATTACCCTCTGTCATTCTATTTCTGCTATAGACTGGTGGTGTGTCTCTCTCTCTCTTTTCACAAACATTTATTGGTGTTGATGGTACACCAAAAGAATTGCTATATTGCAAATATACCCTCCAAAGAGAAGACCAGGATATTTTTTTTTTCCCTATCCTTTGGTCTGTTAGTAGATTAGCCCAGAGAAATGCTAAGGTGTAAACAGCCACTTGATGTTGCTCATGGCCATTAAAGGCATCTATTCATGTGATTATTAATTATGTCACCTTTTTTATTTGTGTGTTGCCCATGATAGTCCTGGCGTCTCCCTTCCTTCCAAACCTCTCCATACCCAGCAGATAGTTTTCCCAGACCTAATGAGGCAAGTGTCATCAGTGTGTTTGAGACACCACAGTGTCTGTTTCACTCTGGGTTATTAAAATGAAGGCAAGGAAAAGCAGTTTGTGTTATTCTCTGAGTAGATGCATATCCCCCTGCAGTTATATTGTAGCAAATGTGAGCCTTGTATTAGAAAATGAGCTCTGTATTTGAAATGCTGAGGCACGTGATTTTTGAAAGTGTTCATGTACAAATTAGGAGAGATTCATGGCAAAAATGCTCCCATCTATGTGTGTGTAACTGATCATCAAACACAAATGAAACGTCACCACTCACATATATTGCTCTAGGAATTCATCTCTCCTTTTCTAATAGCATTTCCATCTAACTAGCTTTTTAAACTAGTCTCTCAGGAAGAAGTGAGTTCTGTATGAAACCAGGAAGGCTTAAAAAAATTTCAAGGAATGGAGAACAGCAGCTAAACTAGTCTGGTTCCTACTAGACACAACCTGCTGGTGTGGATTTATGTGCCTTCTTAATCAGGTACACAGGAAAGGAATGATTCCCAGAATACCATTCTCTAATATTACTTTATTTTCAGTCAAGGATGAGACAGGAAGTACCTGCAAAACTTATATTTCAGCTATTGCTTCAACTCTACTTTTCATATTTGACATATTTCTCAGTTATGAAATCACAGCAGAATCAGCCCAAACACCCTTTATTGTATTCCTGAAGTTCTTAAGTAAAATCTTTTGCCAACAGCAGAAAACATTCTATATTAATTATGGTTTGGAAAAAGTGGTCTTTCACAGAAATTTGTGCTAAATCATCAATCAAAATGCAGGCTAAAACAGTGTTGCTGCATGGATTTGTGCTATCTGCAACCCTGAGCTCCTACTCCTCCTTAAAAACAAGGGGATTGAAGTATGTATGGGGTAACCTAACATCTAGCAGTGCCTTATCTCCCTTGGTCACCTTGCTCAAGAAACTGGCTGCTGTCACCTGAGACATTTGTTCCCTGGAGGTGGTGTGATGATGAAGTCAAATTAGCATACCTAACAAGGAGAAATCCTCCCAGAATATCTTAAAGCTCAACATCCCCTGCCAGTATTTCAATCAGATCTTCACTAGAATTAAACAGACAACTTCAATTAATTACAGGGTAAGTTGTTTGCCACCTGGTTAAATGACATTGGGTAGCTGGCACTGAATAATCAGGAAAAATAAGGTTGGTTGAATACCAAAAGGAGAGACACTGAGACAACCTGCTCCTCAAAATGTTTCTGTCATTTGACACACCTACTTCATATTGCGATCCACTCCTGGATCTCCTTTGCTTTTTGGTTTTTGAACAATAACATATTTACTGGATAGTCACTAAAATGACATGTGAATAAAGCAGATGAACCTGATTTGGTAGAGTGACTGTACTAAAAATATTCTAAAATATCAGCTGCAGTCAGAAACTAAACTGACCTATATCAAAGTAATTTACTACTATGTATAGCTGAATATGTGTGAGAACACAAACACTCACCCTGTACATATGTGTTGGCAGAAGTCAGGGATTGTTTACACAGAATTATCATTTTTAAGCTAAAATATTTAATAACTGTTTTGTTGCCAGGCTAAAAAATACTGATGTGACAAATCTACTATTACTGATGCAAAATATTTCTCCTCCATTCTATTTCTACAAATATTTCCTATTGTGAACTGGAAGATTCTTCTTTGTCATTTGTGCTACACTGGGTGTGGGTTTTTATTCACTTTATTTATGTCTGTGTTTGTGTGTAAAGGTGATCAAGATTATTTGAGTCTCTTCACAATTACAGTTAAGTAATATGCAGAAAACTCAAATGTATTTCTGACAATTGCTAGACTTTTATTTTCCAGTAATACACAAGTGAAGGAGAACTTGCCAAGCTCAAACATAGCTTGATTTAGTGCAATGAGTTTATTTTATGTTTCATATGGTTCTTTCAGTGTGTTTTGCTGTTTGTTTTTCAAAGCTTAAACAATCTCCTCCCATGAGGCAAAGCTGTTGACATTTCTTTAAGCAATTGCAGACTTTCCAAAACTGTTTCTTGACACTGTCAGGGTAATCAGAATCGTATAAATTATAAGTACCTTTCAAAGAGTTCTGTAACTTGAATTCTTTGATGAAGTCATGTGATGGTTGGGGCAGGGAGGGAAATTTATGGGGTAGCAGACATTGCACAGTATTTAAATTTCCTTAGTTACATATTCAGTGATTGTAAGCATATGGCAATATTTTATTAACTCTCCTGAAACAAGAGAATGTGTTTATAAAAGAGGAAAAAAAAAAGTATTTTAGTAGAAAAGCCTCATATACCACAAGGCTCATGTACCAGGAAGCAAAATTATTGAAGAATTTTCAAAAAAGAATGCTTGCCTCAGTACAATAACAGAGATTTTTTTTGTATCCTGCAAACTTGTTATTGCTGTTAGTGTGTTCTTCCCTCTTATTCAGAAAGACTGATATACTGTGAAATTTAATACTTTTTGCCTGTCTTTTAAATAATGCAATAACAGATTGATACCATATCCAAGAAAACAGAAAATATGAATGAGATTCTTAGAGCTGGAACAAACAAAAAATTCCCTTTAGCAAAGTTATTTTTACCAGTCACTTCAAAAACACTGTGTTAGTAAATTAGTTTATGGAGATGTTGCTGCAACATGGAAAATATCTTTGAACTATACACAAATACTTATTGAGATGCATTAGGGATGAACACAGATGCTTCCAGCAACAGCCATACGTTAGATCTACCTTTTATTTTCCTTTTAAAATGTTATTTTAATTCTCTCAATCTGTTTTCCCATAGCAATAGAGCAGCCCATGCTATCCACTAAGTTCTGAGAAGATACCCAAGATACCTGTTATTTCAGAAATGGAAAGAAATCATTAATGGAGATCTCTAAGTCTGCTTCTCTCTTACTTGAAAAAAAAAATAGTTTTAGAATGGGAAGCTGGAAGGAAATGTGGGCTGGGCAGAACAATAGAGATTTGTAAATCCTGGAAAATGGAGGACCAAAAGCAGTAAAGAATTAGAGAAAAACGTAAGTGTCAATCATTCAACAAGAACCCAAATTAACAAACAGAATACCATCCCTCAAGGAATTTTACAGGTATGGCTTTTTAAGAGGATGTGGCAAAACAAAATGTTATATAATGATGCATTCAAATTAATTGATGAAGGATTTCAGAGAGAAACTACCCTTGGCAGAAGAAACAGACTAAAGAGATAATAATTGACAAATATCAGTTGTCATTAAGATTTGGAATAGAAATAACCTACTCTCAAAGCCCATAGAATCCCCTAACTGAAGAATCATCTGTATAAATATTCATCTGGTGCTGCCTATAAATGTAAATAAACCACACTGCATCTGTCTTTCAAACCTACTTTTCAGTAACGTTATGGAAAAGTTGCCCAAGTCTTAGGACAGATCTTTTGTATCATTGTAGGACAGGTGAGAAAGCCACTATCTCTTACTTGGTCAATAGTTCCCTAAAATGCAATAACTTTGAACTAAGTAACTTAGAAAACAAAGGACTTCTCTTTCCAAAATTCGTGTTTAAAAGATGCTGCTTGCTTAAACTGAATATTTTGCTGAAGTTTCGAAGGCAGCAACACAAGTCTGGTGGTCTGGTGTGTCCTGTCATGGGATCCTCTGGGCAGCCCCACTGCCCTACTTTCAATTGACCCTTATATCAAAAAAAAAAAAAAAAAAATAAATAAA
>JACBWW010000033.1:219483-327380 GCA_020086605.1 Lanius collurio | reverse complement strand
TATATGTAAAAGGCAAAGGCAAACAGCCTCCAAACAAAGCCAGACTTCCAACTCTTAAGAAATTGTGGCTGTATAATTTTAGTTCAAGTGGGGAAAAAAAAATAGTGCCTCAGGTACTTAACTGCAGAATACTTGTTCTCCTGGAAGATATTATTCTTCTGATCCCTTTGTCAATATAAATGGTTAGAACTAAATAAAGCTGTCAGCATTTGGGAATAGACAGTAGAACAGTAAACAGCTGAAACATTCTCTATATACCAGTGTACACATTCATTTTGTAGACATGTGGTTGCTACTGGTCTTTCTAGTCTACTGATGTTGTAAATATAAAGAGAAACAGGAGAAGATGCATGATGCAATTATTCACTATTGGTACCAAAATAGTGAACAGGTAAAAACAAAAAGCATGGAATGTATTACTTCTTATTCAAGGGAAGTAAAATCTGAGAACTTACATGATGAGTGTGTATTAGAAGTAAAATGGAAGAAATAAATTTCATCCCAACACACTTTTCTTGCAGGTAGACATATCATAGTTAAGCTCTCATAGAAATATAAACATCTTGAATTCCAGCTGTGTTTGAAAAGGACTGAATAGCCATTAAGACTGATTTCAGGTGGTTTTCATAGACATAGAATAATTCAGTAATATTAAGAGACAATATAGACCATACTGAAAGACAAAATTTATTCTTTAGGAACGTGTCACTCTCGTAACTATTGGGTTTTCCTAGGTAAAATTGAAATTTACAGATGTTAATAAGATTACAATATGAAATAAGAATATATTTTTGTAAGGCTTAAGGTTTAATATAATGATAATACAAAAACAAAACTAATCAAATGTCTCAGCTGAGATGAACTGTGCCTCCTGGCAGTTTTTCTGTATTGGTTGTATGGGCAGCACAGCAGTGGTACAGTAACATGATGAATGTTGGGTTGAGCAGTCCAAGGCACTGAGGCTTCAGAGGAGGTGCAAGCCATGGAGAAGTTTGTGCTGTCACACAGGGGTCATTTTAAGCAAAGAACCTCTTGTTGCTTCTTTCCATCATTCACATGTGGTTGCCCTTCCAGAAAAGGAGGGCTGGTACATGTCCAGGGTGTGTCCTGACAAGGAGCTGAGAAGGGACCAGCACACATGCTGGGTCTTGGGACTGTTCTGCAGCAGAGAGGTCTTTCCCTGTTGGCCAATACAGCATGATCTGTGGTCAGTAAGATAACTTCTTTTGATTTTTATGAAATTAATTGCTTTTTCAGCTATTGTAAGTTACGTCTAGAAGGAAAAAAAAAAAGCTTATCAGTACATATTCTAAATGTGAAGTTGGCTCAGAACGGTATTAAACTACAGACACTGGCAGTCCTTTGAAGGGGGTGTGTGTATATAAAAGTATGTGGAGAAAAAAGTAACAATCATTGAAACTGTGTACACTAAGAAAAGGAGCTTTGTGTGCTTCCAGGAAAGGAAAAGAGGATCTGGAGTGTGATATTTAAATACACTTTTAAAAGTGCACATTTGTGCTTGCAAGTAAAATGGTAACAGATGTACCAACTCGATCAAGGCTGTTCATCTCTAACGGAGCTGTTTCCAGATGATAGAAGGAATTAGTAGGGTAACAGGGATGAGTAGAATGGGCATCAGTGCCTACCCTGGAGTTTACACTAGTGCAGGAGCTCAGCACTTCTGTTCAACAAATCAATGTGATTATGCAGAAAGTTATTGTTTAGAACATGCATCACCTCTTTGGGCATCATGTGGGAACTCTCATGTCTTTCAATTTGTTCAATACAGCTACTTATCACCTCTTTTGGGTATTAGGCTTACTTATCCCATACTTACACATTATACTATTTTTACATATTTATACATAACCTATACAGTTCACTTACTTATACTTCCTTAACATAGTAACTCATACCTAACACAGTACTTATACATTTACTAACTTGTCCATAATACAGAACATATACATTTGCAACTGCTGTGCATGAGATTACACAGTACTTGATTGGTCCCTTTACTTTGTCTAAGAGCTCTACACACACTTTTCAGATAATAAAATTGGTTCTTCATCTAGTGCAGCACAGTCCTCTTTATCTATTCCTTGCTGTCTTGGTATTTAGCCTTTCAGCTTCTCCTTTCCCAATTTCAATTTAGCACAGTTTATCTTTCAATACTTTTCAGTCCTTGATGCTCCAGATCCAGGCAAGCAGAATCAAGATGATGGCAGCAACAAAACCCATCCACTGATCAGCAGCCAAGTTAGTCCAGGAAATCCAAACAACAAGACAGCACAGGCCAGAAAGCAGATAAAAGCCCCTCCCTTCTTCTCTTCCCCCCAGAACCTTCTGGCTGGGCTTAAAAACACTCCAGGAGCTGATCTGCTGCAGCTGAAGGTGGTAGGCTGGGTGAAGCTGGTGAGGGTAATTCCAGCCTGGTCTCTCTCTGAGGGCTCCAGTAGGGATAACTACAGATGGTTTGGCTGGGGCACACTATCACGATTCAAAACGCCTTACAACACACTAGTTTAGTTCAAGAGAGTCTCACAGAGAGTGCTAACAGGAGTGCTGGGGCAGTGATGGTGGTTCTGGGCAGGTGTGGAATTGCAGGAGGAGCAGACACTGGAGAGAGGCTGCTGGGGTGGCAGGAGCTACCAGCACAGTATCAGTCATGGGCACTGCCCATGCCTCATGTGCTGCGTTTCCAGATACCCAGGAGGGAGACAGCAAGGAAATCCTTGGCCTAAGGAAGGACAGTCATTCCAGTGGGCTCCAAGAGAGTACAGAGAGTCCTCCAGACCTGCAGATGTTGGTGGTAAACAGGGCTGGGTGCCAGCACCTTTGTGTTTCTTGTCATTCAAGGGATGGATCAATGTGGGCTTCTTGCATGTGAGCATCTGGGCCCCCAGCCAGAGGAGTTGGGGACATGCCTCCTTGGTTTTGGGAGTGTTTGGGTATCAGAGTCAGTTGTGAGACATCAGTTTTGTTTTCAGACAAGAAGTTCCCTTCCCTTCCTAGGAAGTGGTTTGCTGGGATTTGCTACTTTGTCACAGATGTTGTGATATTGTCTTATAGTCTCAAATTTTGGGAAATAAAATGCACTAAGTGAAATCCCCCACCCCACTCTTTGTTTTTACTAACTGGATGTGATCTTATAACTATGTCCAGTGAGGAAAATCAGAATATCTAGCTGCTAGAAGTGTATTGATTTTCATAAAATGAGATGTTGAAAACATTTGTTGAAACAATTACCTTGTTCTAAGTTTGAAATAGCTACATTATTTTGCAAATATTATTGTCTCTTGTAGTCTAGATCTTCAAAAAAAAAAATCCTCAGCTTGCATTTTATTCTGATAAAGATTCTGAGAAGGTAAACACCCCTTTTGTGTTTCACTTCTTTTTGGATACATTGCTTGTTTGTGTCAGAGCCTCATAGAATTCCAGAGTTCATTAAAAATTACCACAGCTTCAAGAATTTACCTGAGATGTTTTTTCGTCTTTTTGTTGGCCAGGTAAGGTATGTTCATAATTATCCAAGTAGATGTAAGAAAAGTTTCTGCTCTACATTTTTTTTTTTCTGCTTTGTTTTGACATATGGTATTACTTTTTATATTGGCACTCAGGCTTGTTGCACAAATGGAAATGAAGACCTAAGCAGTGACCAGCATTTTTAGAAAGATAAGTGAGAAGTGTTTTTTGATTTCTTGGTTATTTAAGTACCTAGCATATGTTACAGCTTATTTTACAAGAAATATTTGGAAAATAAAGTAAGCACTTCTCTGGGCGTTTTTTCCCCCCTCCCCTCCTACACATTCTGGTGAAACTTTACTAAGTTCAAAAATAAAACATCTCAAGTAAGTTTTTTCCCTATAACTTCTGGGCTTTATTCTTCTAGATGGGATTAAAAAATTATTAGGAAAATGCACACACTGTCAGTCTTTCACATACATTCACATTTAAAAATAGCTCTCCTTTCTTTTGGGCACTTGCAGACATAGATAACTGAATTAATTCGGGCATCAGTTCCTTAAAGCATTTGCAGTTTGAGTCATTTGTGGAGTTCAGTGCATCACCAAGTTTTTGAGTGTGAAATGCTTACAAGGCATTGAAGGCATCAGGAAATATGGTGCTCCACACAGTCTTTGGTTTGGTTTGTACTGAGCATCTCCAGAAACAATTTCACAAAAAAGCCTAAGGTGTTCTTTTACCTGCCTGAGGCTTTGTTGATGAAGGATTTGATGTAATTGCAAAGTACAAGTATTTTACCTGAGCAGTTAAGTGTTTTAAATTTGGCTAATTACTATTTCAGCGAGGATGAAGATGTGGCTTTAGCATCACCTCCCTGTGGCAACCCACCCAAACTCAACAGAAAAATGATTAATTGAGCTATCTCCAAAGTCTTTGCTGCAAGGATCTGCCTCAAGAATTTTTGACCACATTACAATGCAGAGTACCTAACATTACTTCCTCCTGTTTACTTTTTAATCAGTTACCTAAATACGATCTCATTAAAACCACATAAATGATACTAAAAAGTCACAGATGAGTTCCAGGCACAGATTTAAATCTCAGGTATGGATTTGGTTAACAGTTGTTTTTTGGTTTTTGTTTCTTGTTAAAGAGTTCTCAGTGAGGAAAGGAATGTCTTACTGATGAAATATATAAATTTTTCTTCTTTGGCCCCTTCTGAATGAAGTTTCGCTATTTCAGTTTAAGGACTGCATGTTAAATTTGCTGTTATTATCCTTGTAAACCCAAAGAAATTGTGGAATTTGTTGTTCTCCAAGTGGAATCTGATGAAACATTTGCAGGGAGGCATTTGGAAGAAAGTATGTACTCTATGCTAGTGTATAAAAAATAACCAAATAACCCAAAATTTCCTAAGAATTCTCAGTTTAGTCAGGTTTTAAATTCTAGTATCTTGGTAATTTATTTCTGAGTATTGTTAAACATATTTGTTGAAGGATTTTTTCACTGGATATTGCTGCTGTTGCCTTTTCTTACTTTTGCTCCATGTATTAGAAATAGTGTATCTCATACAACTGTTGCTATTAAATCAGTCTGTATTTAATATGTTTCATTTGGGTCATAGAAGGTTTATCAAATTCATATATTAGTAAGTGACTGTCATTATCAAAATTCTGTAGCCTTGTTGAAATTATATTTAGGTCCAAATCTTTCCTAACGCTGTAGCAAAGGCTCTGTCTGCTTAACAGTGACATTATTCAGTGAGAAGAAAGTTGACATCAAAGTCTGTATCTAAAAGACTCCACAGAGCAGCTCCAAACTCCAGTTCCTCCTGGTAATTATCCCTGCAAAAGAAAGGATTCCTTGCTTTCTGGTGTGTTGATCTTGGCACTGTTGTCAGGGGTCTTTTAAGTCCTCGTGACTTGCACGTGAGTTGAGAGCACTCGGCACGAGAGTTGTTTAGGGGGAGTCTTCCCCCAAGATGTCAGGAAACATTTGTTAAACGTGTGTGAAGCTCAGTCCTCTTCATCATTTTATTGAGATGTGCCATACTGTGTGTGGGTGTGACTTTCACCAAGTTTTCTGATGTGCTGTGAATATAACTAATAGACATTTTTCACAACGTGCAACTTTATAGTACATATAAAATAGTAAACTTAAGGGAGATCAGAACACACGCAATGGGTTTATGGAAAGCAAATCTCTCTTTGCCAAGCACCATGAACATCACTGAGCAAAACAAGGATGAGTTGAATAGATGCACAATATATGAATCTGGGAGGTGGATTAAAACTGTGAGGCTTTAATCAAGGGCCATGGTTTAGGCTCTGACTTCAGACTGTGTTGCATGTGTTTCAGCCATTGGAAAAGCATTTCCAGAGGGGATGAGTGTCCATTCTGCCCTCTGCACTGCAGTAGTTGTGTACCCAGTGCTATTAGGCTTGGAAGTAAGGTGGGAACTGTTTCACAGGTAACTTTTCCTAAATTATTAGTTTGTAGCTTTCTAAAGCTTTCACAAAAATTATCAGCTCAAGTGTTTCTTCATTGCTATTATTTTTTCTAGAGTAACTGGTAACTACACACGTTGAGGTATGTGTGTAATCTATCTATACCTGGTGCTCTGTGTACTGTCATTATTCTTATTTAAAGAGCTGAATGCAGGTTTGCCTGGTGCAATGGCATTCTTAATAATATATCTAAACCCCTTAACTCACAGTAAAGGAGTTGTGTCTTACAGAAGTGTTGTGTCTTACAGAAATGTTTGCTCATTTTATGCTTGCTGCCAGCATGGCTACAGCCTCCTTTTACTGTGGGGGACCTATGGACCATGTAACAGGACTGGTATAGGCTGTGTAGGTTTGTGCTTCTGGATATTTCTGTAGTACACCATTGTCAGTGAGGTCTCAGAAAAGCAGGCGAGACTTCAACTTCAGAAAGTGCTTCCAAATCAGCTGGAATAGTCTAAAGAACAAAAAAAGTATAGGTAGATTTCCAGATGAGAAAAGGGATAACGATGATGATGTTATGCTAAAAACTCACCACCACCCCTGCAATACACTCCAGCCAATCAATCAGAAATGCCCCCAAAACTGCCTTCAGAAAATAGCCAAGGTGACTCTAGATACCTGAATTCATGATTGAAAGAGACATCTCCACAGTTTTGCATATGCATTTGTGATTTCAGGGTAGAATTTGGAAATGGATAGGGTAATGCTTGGATCTCCCCTGGAGACCCCAGCAGATGACTAAATTCAAAATGTGGTTGCTCCAGACTGATAATCTGATCTCTTATGCAATTTTGTTTGGAAGTTGTGGTAGGCACCTTACCTGCTTGGAGCAGCACAGGAGTTAAAGGACTTTGATTGGAAGGGGAGACCCAGCTTGAAATGGATTTTTTAAATGTGCATCACCGAGGGGTGTACCAACAAACATCATCCACAGGGTAAAACAAAACGGATTTTTCTCTCTTCCTTTGCTACTGAAGAGAAGAGAATGAAAGATTAATGTGGCCAGATGGAAAGCAGCTATTATATTATTTCTGGTTCCTCTTAAGTGAATTTCTTTTCCATTTTAATATTAAGTAACCATTGGAATAAAAAAAGACTTCTTTTGAAAAAAAAAAAAGAAAAAAATGGGTCTTTAATGTACTTGCCTCTGGTTGATCTCCAGAGGAAGATTTTTTTCATCTATATATTGGTTCATTCTGATGATATGTCAGTCATTTCTGTTGCATACAAGGGGCATAATTTTACATATGGCTTCTGTGTTCTCAGAGAGAGCAATTATTTGCTTTCCTTCAGGGTGTTTTCATACCAAATATCTTATTCTAAATTGTAAAAATGTATCATTTATATATGAGATACAATGCTTACCAAGCAAATCAAGCAAAGATTTTTTTTTTTCATTTTTTCTTATCCTCTAGATTTTTAAAAACAAAACAAACAAAATCTTAGGTATTGAATTGCTTTTATAATGATTTTACTGCTTGAATTATTTTTATAATGATTGTGATAAATGTTTAACACATACTAACTATTGTAAATACAGAGGGATAGGAAAAAAAAAATAAAAGGCTTGAGAAAGGGATAGAAGAGTTTTGATTTCCTCAAAGGTTTTGGAATCTCAAATGTAGAAGTCTTTTTTTTCCCTAAAGTCCATCCTGTTTTTCTCAGTTCTGTAGCAGCATCCCTTTCAAAGCCTTGTAATCCATTTTTAATACTTGCCACAGGTCCCAATTTTTATCCTGAGAAATAAGATGGGTTTAGAAATTTAAAACAGCCAAATTAATAAGATCAATTTAAAGTAAATTGATTGAAGATATATAGCAATCATCAACAAAATTCCCTTGTCAGATGCAAGATTGTGTATTACAAAACTTGCTGACAAAGAGGGGAAATGAACAGAAACTGGTAATACATTTTGGGTGGACTTTCCCCTCCTGCCTCCACTTGTCAGACTTTATTTATGGAGTCCCCTGACACTCAAAACTCAATACCAAAAAGAGTTAGTGTGGTGTGCTGGGTGACAGGTGACCCTGCAATGGAGGTGTCTGCCTTGCTGCTGCTGTTCCATTTCTAAGTCAAAAGCAGCAAAATTGTGCAATTTAGAACCTGAGAGTGTGCAAATGGCTGGAAACTCAGTTCAAAAGCCTGGCTTTCAGCTCACCATGAAAGAAAGCAGTTCATCAGGAATCATGAATAGTCAAACCTCTTTTTTAAAGGTATCACCTTCTGTATGATTCAGCACTGGTTTGCTTAGAAGAAGGTCTTATAAAATGATGAACAATTGTTTCCTTCTCAGGGGGAGAGGAAAGCTGGTGTTCCAAAAATGAAGTTTTGAAGACTTTAAGACTTGATCCCCTATAAATACATGTTATTTTTCTCAATGTTCCTGGGATGCAAGTATATGATCTCCTGCCACAGGGTTTTCCTGGCTGTTACTGTTCATGGGAGCAGTTGTCTGTGTTTTAGCAGAGGCATTCCCTGTTACCTTCAGGTAACTTTGGAGTAACATGCTACAGGATGGACACTTGCCAAGGTATTGCACTACAGTGGATAGTGTAGAGCAGGGAAAGAGCTGAAGGGTTTGTGCTGTTTGCACATCACTGAATGGGGACACATTGATGTCCACCTCTTGCTTCAAAATCAGTCCTCTTCAGAGAGAACTCTCTTCTTAGTGAAACAGTAACTTTCCAAACAAATCAACAAACCTCATTATTTAAAGTCTCTCCAAAGCATTTAGTCCAGCTCTGTTCTCTCCTAATTATGATTTAACCTCAAGCTCAGGAACTGCTTTTGTTTGAGCATCTTGTGGTGTTCTTAGCTGTAACAGAACTACACTTTTCAAAAGGAAGTATCTAGAGCCTAGCTATGTTGCTGCCAAAGGAAGCTTTATTCCTAAAGAGTTGGCTGGACTGTCCTCATGGTACCAACATGGAGGGATCTTCAAAGGCCAGCTGAGCCAGAGGATGCCAGTGCTTTGGTTGCTAAAGCCCTCCAGCGTAATCCCTCTAGCACAGCACAGCATATTTTTAACTCCTGTGGCTAAAGCAGATGTACACACTTGCCATCGTGAGGTACAACTCTGAACTTGGTTAAAATAATTAAGGACTACTAGAATACAGTTTTGTATGGTGTCAATAATTTTTGGGTGATATGATCAAGTAGAAATTTTGAACTAAATAAGTTTATGAAAAGAGCATATCGATTTGTGCAATAAGAGAGCCTGAAGAGTATTGATTGAAATAAAACAAAACGTTCCTCAAATATAAATGTACAGTTAGAAATGTGAGTATATTGCTATTTTAATATATATACTAACTATAATAAACATAACAACTCTTGTATCTGTGGTGGTAAGTATTAGAAGGGTGATTCTCTTAAAAGCTTTGTTTTCCCATGCTGGTGAAAGTGTGAAAAATCATTGGTATCTTTTCTCTAATTCAGTAATAGTAAACTTAAAGATTTTAGTCAGCTGCTGAACTGCACTGTGGGAATTATTTCTTGTTGATGATGATAAAAACAACTTTTTTTTCTGTTTTGTTAGAAGCATGTGTTCATTTTACACTTGTAAATAGTCAAAGCTGTTTCTTTAAAGATGGCTATGGAAAAACAGAAAGAAAGAATTCTGGTAAAAAGTAGCTAAGTTATGACAGCACAATCCTGCTCACCTACTATCTGGGTCTGTAGGATCCCAAAATCCTGCAGGAGTAACCACCTTCTTTTTAAACCAGTCTCTCTGGTCATCATGTCTGCTTGAGTTATAATCCCCCCCAAAAGATACGTTTCACTCTAAGCCTCTTAAGGACTCCTAGGTCCAGGAGGGGCTCTCGGAGCACACCTGCAGCATACCAGTGAGATCAAACCCAATCCCAACATGCACTGGCAGCTTTTTCTTTCCACTGAAAAGGAGTCAGGTTGAGCAGTGGTTTTCCTTTTGTGTAATACTCCAGTGGCGAGAGTGCTCATTCAGGCACTGGAGTGGGTACGTGAGGCTTTCCACTGCCTGGAGGGCCTCGCCACCGGCTTAGCAGCTTTTCTGGGGATTTCCTTTTGGGCTTGCAATTGAAGCTGTGCTTAACTCAACCCTTCTGCTAACAGGGCTCAGAGGTGATTATTTGGGACTCAGCATTACTTTCTAGGAGACAGAGTCGGTTACTGAGATGCTGCACAAGCTTGGGCAGAGATCAAACTGAACGGCTCTGTAGTGGCTGACTGATGGGATGCATTCACACAGGTTGCCAGTGGAACATTTGGTATGAATGTTTATTTCTCATAGCACGGTTGTTATGCTTGTTAAAAAAAAAAAAAAAAAAAAAAAAAAGAAAAAAAACCCCAAAACAATCCTTCTGGACAAATCAGTCCTGTACTCTGATTGGCTTCACTTCTTTACACAAGTTATAAATAGAAGTAAAATATTTAGTGGCAGAATATGTTCATTTTGCTGTTTGCTGGATTGGAGGAAGGTTGTTTTTCTGCTTTCATGAATTTGGTAGCTTGTTCAAAAATAAAGCTGCTGGTAATGTAGCTATAATTTAATTTCAAAATAATAGATTCAAAACATATTACTTAAGTGATGAACATACATGTGTTTCAAGCCTTTTAAAGATTATCCTTGAGGAAGCCTGGCATTACTACATAAGCACTAGGAGGACTGAACTAGGAAATGCCTCCACCCAAACTTCCCAAAAGAGCCCAAAGAAACTGGGAGACACAGTTTTACAGCATTGCTGGCACTTGAACTTCATAAAGAGAAAATGAGGTAACACCAAGTACCAGTTATAAGTAAACTGTGTGAATTGGTTTTACAGAACTAAGAGGTTTAAGTACATGTGTAAATAAGTAATTAAGGAAACCCATTCAAATTGCAGGTTCTGGGAGAAGACAGAGAAACAAGCCTGTTCCTAACTGATCCAGTCCGAGCAATGCTGAGCCATATCACTAAGCCCCAACATTTAACAGTTTCTTTACCCTTTCCCTAGTAAACCAACATTTACTAATGGCAGCAATTGTGTATGTAAGGTTGCATTTTTGGTAGAAATGAATTGTGTGTATACTTGCTTATACACTGGTAAAATGCTGCAAAGAGTGTGAGCACAATGTTAATGCAATTCCTCTCTAGTGCTTCAATAAAAATATTTAAAAACATAATCTCTGGAAAGTTACAGAAGCAAAACATGCATTTCTGCTTGCTAGTCACTATGTTTTAGCAGACATTTGGGCAGTAAGATAGAGAAATTTGTTAGAATTGCGGGAGGTGAAAAGATTGAAGGGAGAGAGAATTTTTTTTCTCCAGGATTAGAATCAGATTACAGTATCAGTGGTTATATAATAATAAAAAACCAGAGTGTTTAGCAAGTAATGAATTCTGAACTTTGAAAATGGGTGAACTGCCATTTTTGTGGAAACAAAATGCTGAAAAGAGTGGGATTTGTTTCACTGTCTGGGCATCTTTGGCAAAGAAGTAGAATATTTGGGCAGTTAGGAGAATTTGGCTCAGCGCAGCATTTTGCAGCCACACTGCTACAGTGGAGGTTGCTCTGGGGGACCAGAAATGTCTGCAGAGGACACACACCGAGGAGAAGAGCTACTCCCTTTTCCTCACTCTTTGTATCTGCTCACTCACACGTGCAAACACACACATACATGCTGCTCACATACAGCACATGGAGGAAACTTTTAACCTTGGCTGAACCAACTAGTTTTGTAATTGTCTGTTTGAGTTCCATGATCTCTGATGGGAGAGGTGGGGGCTGGAAGTCATGTGTTCACTCATTCTCCTCTCAGGATCTCCAGTTTTTGTGCTTCCAGGGATTTACAATGCCCAGAGGTCATGGCATGTGTGACCCGTGAGTCCTACTGGCTGTCTCCAAAATCTCTCTGCTTCTGCTCCATTATGCCTGTATGTAAGCACCCACACATATATGATGTGTATGCCAGTAACATTTTTACTAAATATCTCCAACATTTATGTAGGGCTTCAGTCTATTAGTTACATTTGGATTGGGGGTCAAGAGCCTTGACATCTAAATCCATCTTAATGGGTAAGATGGGGAATACACAGGTCTGAACCAACCTGTGACCAGCCATGCTGTCTAAAGATTGCCATATTTCTTGAATGGTTCTGGCAGATGGGAGTTGTTGATCTCCTAGGTAGTGCCTGTGCTTTTTTGGTGGGTGTTGGGGATCAGTTTACCAATGTAGATATAATGGGGGTGATTGAAAGAGCTGAAGGGTAGAGAGAAGAAAGGGCTAGAGAGGAGTCTGTTGTGTTAGTGAGGTAAAAATGAACAAATCTTAAAAAGGAGGACTAGAAAACTGGCTTGATGTTTCCAGTAAGGTGTTTTAAGAAGCATAGACAATCCCTTTTAAAATAATAGGCTGCCTTAACATATGACTATCCAGATGGCTTGGCTGTGCTTCTGACAAAGGCAGAGATTTTTACCTCTGTCTCTAACCTCTGTACATGCAAGAATAAAGGCATAACACCAAACCTGCATATTTATGTAATGTAAAACAGAAACTACATAGCAACTGTCTTGGATGAAGATTTAGAAGAACCTCTGAGGTTTTCGAAACCATGTTCCCTAAATCTGGCTCAATATGAAGAAACACTGCTAAACAAATCCTACTACTGCATTTTTTTCCCAATAGTAACTCCAGAAAAATAAGAGACAATATAAAAAATAGATTTATGAATGCTTCTCAGTGTCTTAGTTACAATGCTTGCTCATACATATATTATACATTTTCATGGAAGAACACTTGTGATGCAGGGCAGAATACTGTAAAATCTCAACTGTTTTCTCACCACATTTTGTATTCCTTGCTGTTTGGCACCCCCTCACATATTAGCCTGCCAAAGAGTGGCTTGACAATTAGGTATGTTACCACAATTTTGCATTTCATAAACTATGCAAAATAATGCCCTCGCTGATATGCTGCATAATCTTTTATCTCACAGCTTTTTTGGAAATTATTTTGTAACCAATGTGCCATTGTAACTTCGTTGGTATGATAGTGCAGTACCCAGGCATTACTGAAGGGGAACGGTATCGTGTGCTTCAGGCAGCAAACAGCCTGCTGTGTCCTAAGGAGGTGGTTACAGTCATTCATCACCAAAGGATCCGAGGACTTTCCAAGTGTGTCTGACATCTGGCATTGTTTGCTCTCTCACTCCTTTCCACAGTGAAAGTGTGTGTGGCAAAATATCTCAGTTCAGACTTTAGAACTGGTCTGTGTCTCCTTGCTTATATTTTTTAGAGAAAACATAGCCAAGAAAGAGTCTTTGTGGAGAATGGTCTTCTCATTCAATGAGGGAGTTTATTTCATGGATTTGACCCCCAGTTTTCCCAGATTTAGATCTCTGCCAAAAGATAAACCTTGGCTTTATTGTGGAGAAAATCATAGTACTGGACTATGTTAACTGATTATCACAGTGTTCTTTCTACTGCTTTGGATGATTTTGTGCTGGGGCCTGTGTCTGTTTTGAACCCCGGTGGCAGAAACCAAGACTTTGGATTTAATTTCATTTTCTGTCTGTAGCCAGCTCAGGTTGAGAAGAACAGCATATGGTGAGTTTGTGATCACTTTTATTTCCTGAGGAGGTCTGCTTTAATGTCAGGTACTAGTTAGTACAGATCTGGTACACATTTCAGTTTGCTGCCTTGGCTGCAGGAGCAGGAGATACTGAATGACTGCAGACTGGACTAAATGTCAAGTACTTTCTCTACTTTCTCTGCAGTTTGACTTCATTCTCATCACTGATTTGTTTTTTCCTTTGTTTATTATCCTAGTTATGGTCACTTGCATCATTTTTGACTTCATATCCTTATGTTTCTGTCGTTCCTGCCTTGGCTTTGCGTTATTTTGCTGATTTCATATAATGAGATTTGTAAGACATGATGGTGCAAGGTTTCTTCTGGGCCACTTCAGTGATAGAGAACCTACTTTGCTATTTTTAATCTCTGGAAAATTTTCTTCAATATCTGCTGCTTCCACAAGTAGAGAGCTGTCTGAGTGGTTCTTCAGCCACAGTGAAGGATCACCCTGTTCGCCTTAGTACAAAATATTGAGCAGGATAAGGCTGTTTTGATGCCCTGATTTAAAAAAATCACCAAGGAAACAAAGTGCCAGGTGGTTTCTCAGCCACAAAATGAGTTGCAGCACAAGTAGGTTAAGGTAAATGTAAGATATTGCAAACCTTATCTAAAAGGAATACGAAATCAAAGAAAACTGTACATCAGTCTGTGTAGAGTTGCTTTGTCCTCTATCAAGCAAAGTTATCAGGTTACAACTGCATAAAACAAACCACTCTCTAGCCTTGAGAAATTACTTGGATTCTTTCTCATTCCCCTTTTCTTCTTCTTCCCTCCTCCCTTCCTACCCGTTCCTCCTCACAACCTGCACCTTGGCTGCTCAGCAGAACTGTGGACTCTCTCCTTGGAGGCATTCAAGATGTGGCCAAGCAGAGCCTGAACAATCTGCTCTGGCTGCAGCTGCCATGGTTTGGGTGAGCTGCCCCATAAGGCCCTCTCAGACTGGACAGTTCTGGGGTTTCACTGAACTGGCTGAAACACGAGACAAGATGCAGTGGTAAAACAATCAGTTCAGAGCCATGTGTTTAACCTCCTCTTCTTTAGAGGCTCCTGTCATAACATGAACCTCCTCCTTCCTGCCCACACCTTTGATGGTTATTTTATAAAAGGCATATCATTCTGAAAAGGGAGTTTTTTTGCTGTTTTATTCACTGCTCTCATTTTGTATTTCATATATTCATGGAATGAGTAATCTGTAGCAATTGAGGATATAATATTTTATTTACCACATCAGAGTCATCTGTCATGCATTTTGCACATCTATTTAACATACATTCCTACTTGTGTCGTTCTGTTTATTCTGAATTCTAATAGGAAGCAAACTTAAAGTCAGGAAACCTGAATTTGTCTGACTTAAATCTTTGTGCTTGTTTTGCATGGCCTAATATGCAGTCTTGCTTGGACTGTTACATTGCCTTACATTTTGCATAGTTATTAATAATTAATCCAAAATTCTTTTAGGTTTTAGCTTTGTTTAAAGCCATATTTTGCATAAATGCCTTAAAGAAACAGAAACTTGTCAATGGAAATGAGGTAAAGATTAATTTTTTACTCAAACACTTTGGTTTTGAAGAAATCAGGAAAAATAATCTCTAACAATTCTTAAACAAATGTAACAGAAGAAAAGATGGCATGACCCTGGAATGTAATGTAAGTTTATATAATTAATTAATTTTCCATATCTGAGTGGACAATTAGGTGTTTCCCAGCCAGGAATCTTCCTTTGCTTCCTCCAGATAACTGGGATGCTGGCAATTATTAACTATAGCTTGGGAAAGCTGCATGCAGATCATCTGTGCTCAGCACAAAATGGCATATTGCAAACTGACAAGGACCTAAAAATCTCACCTCCTCCCCTGAAACAGGGCTCAGGACTGCAAACCTGCTGCAGAGACATTGCTGCTGCTGCTGCTGCTCTGTTTTCCCTCCAGTGTCTGTTTATGTTCACTACCTGTAAATAGATCTGCAAAGTGTTTAATGTGTTGACTTTGCTCTTGATACTGTGAAGTTTTCCAGATGTTGCTGTGCTTGGTAACAATTATTTCTAGGATGATGCTCACTAGGTGTTAATGTCTGTTAGTCTCGTTTTGTTTCCCCTCTCTTGTCCCTTAGTCTTTCTCAGTCTCATTAACACAGGAATCATGAAGAGCATTTGAAATACTACAACAATTTTGGGGAGGCTTGAATTTGACAGGATCTACAAAAAAGCATTTTATAATTGAAAGGCTTCACCAGACACATCAGTAGTCTTAAAGGCATTATTCATTCTTGCATAAAAGTAAAACAAACACTGCACTCAATGTGTTCCTTAAAAACTGCGTAGCACTGAAAAAAACCCAAACCAGGTAATAGTGGCACTGAAGTGAAACACTTCAAACAAAACCACAGAGATAATTTACCCAAATGCAAGAGCAGCTGGCTGAAAACAGATTTATTTCCAATGTTTGGGAATCCTCACATCTCTTCTGCTCCTCCCCACAGTAGTTATTTCATTTAGATCAGGTGGCTGTGCATACATCCTCTTTGCTATCAGGCACAAATTGCAGCATTTTGAGCAGAAGTAACACCAGGAGAGAGCAGTTTGATGGGGGTATGGTGGAAGAAACAGAGGAGGGTAAAAAAGTTGTGGTCCTTCCCTCCCTATCTGCTCCTCACAGACCACCAGCACAAGAAGTGCTGCAATTTCTTCTCTCCAGTCAATAGGTACAGTCAAATGTAAAATGAGAAAGAAATATTCTCCTTTCAATAAAGCAAACAGTTTCCAACTAGTAAGTGCAGAACCACCACTGCTGGACAGGCAGCACTTGCCCTTTTGACCCCATATTTTATCTAGTGAGAAAGCAGAAGGCAGTAAGGGAACAAGTTGTTTCTGGCAACCTTTTAACTTCTTTGATAAGAATTCACCAAAATTGATCCAACAGAAATAATATGAGTGAGATGCTATTTTTTCAAGCCAATAAGTGTCCAAAAACTTCAGAAGATTTTGCCAGTTGTCTAATTTTACCTTTCCAAGGTACACTAAGAGGAAAGTTTTCAGCTAGCACTAAATTTGCAGGTTCACCTCTTTGAATTAGTTCTAAGGTGTTGTAAAAGCTTTTATTGTTGCAGTAAGTAACATCAGTTAATTGACAAGAACATCCACATTAGGTTTCCGGATCCTGGCCTTTTTGAATGTGAGAGTACTAATCATCAAACATTACCTTCCCACTCAGATGCTGTCTTGAAAAATTGTTATAGGCAACTTGCATTATAGGAGGCATCTGCTCTCAGATTAAATCATTCTGTAGCCTTTCTATTAATTTGGTCTCTTTGGTGCTAGCAGACAATCACATAACCTTGACAACCACAACAACAAAAATAGACTTTTCTGTCTGTGGGTAGAGATGATTACACATTGTCCTGTTGTATTACAGTGACAAGACTGGATCACAGTTTTAAAATGTTATGTTTTTGTGCTAAAGCATATAATACTGAGAAAAAAAAAATAGTAATATCTGAGAGTGCCTTCTGGTATAAAGCATGTTAGCACATAGCTTTTAAAGATACCAGAAATATAGCTTTATTTTTGAATCACTTTCTTACAACCATCAGGGTCCAGACAGAATATAGAGGGTAGAAGCCTGGAAAATGGCAGCCATAAAATGAGAAAAAAAGGAATGTGTTATGTATTACATTCCTAAACAGAAAAGCTCTGACTAGCAGTTTTGGGGTGGTATTTTTGGTTTTAAGTGTCCAACAATCATTTCTACAGCATGTTGTGTTGAAAAGGGAAACCTACCAGTAACACAGATTATATGAGGTAGGGGAGCTATTTTGGTAATCATCTGGAGCAGAATGTCAGTGCCTGGTTTCTCTTATGGCTGCCTTGCTTGGAAGCAGAATTCCATCTGAATGAAAGTGATGCCCCGAGCAACTTTCCCATGGACATTTCATTGCCTGAGGTTTAGCAGCTCTGACAAGAACATGTTTTGGTTAGGGGTAACAAAAAGAAATCTTACCCTGTGAGCTAATAGTCCCTCAGACTGAACAAAGAAATGGTCTCTTGTGGAGGAGAGGGGGGCCACCATAAAGACAGGAACACAAACTGAAAGAGAAGCAAAATGCCTTCAGGTCATCTTGTGTAATTTTTCAAAAAAATCTAGATTAAAAGCAATGATTCTTCTTATTCCTCCTGCCTTTTTTTCTAGTCTATCATATTTCCAGGAATTGTTAATGCAGGCAGTCCCTTTGTGTTGCATTGCTGTAGGAGAAGGTAGTGTATGTAATTTGATGTGTGGGAGTGGAGGTTTTTTAAAATCAATTTAATCAATTAAAAAAACTGAAAAAATAAAGCAAAACACCAGAACAAAAAACATCCACTCTTTTCCAAGTGTTTTCTTCTCAGAAATAACATATGTGTCTGTACAGGAGTGATGCAGGACTTTGCATGATCTCATCTAGTGATAACTTTTTTATCTCCAATCCCAAAGACACCAGAGAGGCCAGGGTGTGGTTTATGGGCTGTTAATATCTACTCTCCAGGTCCTGCCAACTGCCTTCAGCTGCACAAGCCATCCTTTAATGGCCTCATAAAATGTACCCTGGTGTCTCTTTGGAGTATTAATATGCTCTTCTATGTGACAATTTCATCTTTAGAAGATAAAATCTTTCAATACAGTTTTTATAATGGAAGAATATGACTAATTACTTTAATAGATGGTAAAGAGAATTGGCTAAATAGAAAGGATTTGTTGCACTTTCTTATTTTAAAAATATTTCTGATTCAGTTATTGTCAAGTAGAATTCTTGTAGTCAGTGTCAACATCAGCCAGTGTTCCAGCTCAATGCCTGGATTCTTGATCTCTTAAAACTTACTCAGAACTTGTTCAGCCTTGTTTCATCTGATATTCTTATCCCTTCAGGTTAGCAGCTGGACCCAACTGGTTTTTTTCACCAGTTTTGGTATTTCTTCAAGCTTTTATTTTGGACTACTGAAGACACAGCTCCAAAAATCAGTGGAAGGTTGGAGGGTCACAAATTTGGAACTGCAGAGTGCCTTTATTTATTGCAAACTTCATTTCAAAGTACAAAATATGAAATTGGTCCAAGCACCCAAAATACCCAGTCAAAGGTTTATTGCATCAGGATGGTGCGTTTATAAAATTCTCCTAATCAGACACCATATCAGTCACCATAATTACTAATTTCTCTTTTCAGTGAAAAGTAGACAAAATGGAGATTATTAAAACTATGTTTTACTTGGCTTCCATAAAGGCCATACTGTTATAAAATGAATTAACTTGAAATCTCTTTGCTTAATTAAGTGAAAATGCTTAATTTGTTCTCACTTCACTATTCAGATTTTGTGTATGTAGGGAAAGAGAGTGTGGTGCATAGATTAAAGAGAAAGGAAAAGTCTGTTTGAAACTTAGTCTTTAGTCCCTAATGCTCTCTGAATTTATTTATTATTTTTAAAGGCATTTATGACAGTTTTCTAATGATGTTGTTCCTCCTTCTCTTTTATTCCTCTTTCAGTTATCCTTAGTTTATTTTCAGTTACGAGATACATATAATGGGATACTTGATTGTTCATGAAATAAGGACACTTCTTGGATCTAGTTGATTAATGATCCACCAAAAGGGCTAAAAAACCCTTCTAGTGTTAAGTGCAGTTGGTGCTGTATTATGATGTGCTGCAAAGAAAAAAATTATCTTTCTTCCCTTCCATCCTTTCAAAAAAAAAGTTTTAAAAAATTAAAATATTGACATAAAACTTGAAATGCACCAAAATAGATAGGTCAGGAGATAGCTCTTGCAGCAATTTAGGATTAGAACCCGTTTCATACTATCCCTAAGTCACAGATCAGAGGAATAAATCTCTTTTTCAATGTGTGACTTCAATGGTGGTCATAAATAGAGGCTATAGGTTGGGGCAGATATTCCACTGATACAAACTGTTAGATCTCTGCTAAAATCGATTGGACTCTGGCAATCTGTATCATGGGGAGGCCTCGCAGAGAGTCTCCAGAAACACACAGAGAAACAAAACCATGCAAAACAATGCAGAGAAACAAAATCAACTAAAGTTCTCCAGGAGGAAGAATTTTGAGGCATTGCTTTAATTGCCTAAGTAATAAAATGAGACTTAAGGGTTAAGGTGGATTAAATAGGAAATAAAACCCTTCTGGGAGTGAGTTGTGATAGATTATGGAAAAGTTGCACAATGGAATTGTTACTATAGTGATCACTGGTTTGGATGGATTCAAAGCAGAGAGATCATGAATTTGAAATTTCCTGTGTACCCTTGTTTGCTACAAAACTTAATTCTTTATTTCATTCTTTATGTTATATAAAATAACTTGAAATATCACTCTGAAAGGCTTGACGGTATTTCAAAATAGAGACTGCAAGAGCTATACTGACATTTTCTCCTGCATAGTGAAAGGAGAATAAAATCCTCAAAATTTGCTTTTTAATAGGCCTTTTCATTTGAAAAAATGATAATTTTTTATTGAATGACTTATATGAGCAAATAGTGATTACTGTACACATGTAAACAATCACTGCTTAAGTCCAAAATAGGGAGTAGCAGTCTCCTTAAAAAAAATCACTGGTGGTTTGCATTATCTCACCAAATGTGTGTACATTAGGGGTTTATTGTAATCAATAGAAAAGTTCTTGCTAATAGGGGACCAAAATTAAATGCATTTAGCATCCTGTTTAATGCATTTGCTGATTCTGTATGTGAAATTTTCTAAGTTAGCATATACACAAGGGAGTTTCTCATTCATTTTAGTGGAATCTTGCCATCCTAAAAAAAAAAAAAAAAAGTCAAACTCTTATGATATTACTGATCCAAGTGCCCTCTTAATTAAGCTTTCACTGAATCAAACTTAATATCTTTGTCAAATAAGGTCACACTTCTATGTATCAGTGTCAAAGTTACTAAAGATAGTGCACTGCTGAGGCAGAAGGGGAGGAAATAAACTTTCTACAGCTGGGAGGTAGCATCACTTGTATGAAATTCTTTGGATCAGAAAGTGTGTTTTTGTTCAGGAAAGAAACATTTTCCCATACAAATACTATTTGAAGGAGGAATATACTCTGGACAGAGTGTAAAATTGTCTCATCTTACAGCTGTCCTGAAGGGAGACGTCTTCTGGTAGGTTATTCTCACTGCAGCTGAACATGGAAGTGCATGCACAGTCAATACAATGACACACCGTGTTGTAGCTGACAGTTCCCACAAAGTGATATCTGGAGACAAAGTATTTGTATATGAAGCACACTGTGATATTCTTCTCAGAATACTGACACCTTCCTTTTTGAGAATAGTTAGCACAATCTTCTGTGAATTTGTAGCAATGTTCTCTGAGAGCATACCTAGGATTTATTCCTCAGTGATTCAACTTAGCAGTCTTCCAGAACTCCTGAAAACAATTTTGGTGTGTTGCAGGATCAGGTTAATTATTGTCAACAACCTGTGTGATGTAATCTGATGTGATCTCCTTCTTCCTTTATGATCTCTGATGGTGCTGAAGAGGCCAGGGCTAGCAGGACACCCCGCTGAACCCCACTGATGTGCCTGTGCACTGCAGACACCTGCTGCCCTCTCTCAGCTTCATCTCTGGGCCCACAAGACAACATTTCCTTGATAAAAACATCAACCTAATGTCCAGTGGCAAACAACAGGAGTGCTTGATCTTCTGCCTCAAATAGGAACATTCACCAATGTTCTGTTCATATCAATGTCATGGAGCTTCTGGAAGTCCTCACCTGCCTTGGGAATGCTTGAGAGGCAAAAGCCTTCAGGGCTCTCCAAAGGATTCTTGGCACCTGAAGGGCAGAGGGAGAGTAAAGTGCAGTTGTTTCTTCCATTGCTGCTCTATCTTCACTGGGTATATTTTGCTGCAATCCAACTTACTTTAATGCTATAACTTGTCGCCTCTTCCTATTTGTTGTCCTCCCCCCGTCTGGAGCAACAATTTTGGGCAAGCAATCTGCTATTTAATTTGCAGATGCCATGTCAGAGTTTTGAATTCTTCTTTTGATTTAATAAGTGTTTCATTCTCAGCCATCTGAATAGATCATTTTTTGGATCTCAGAGATCCAATTAATTATTTTTTTTCCAGATCCTGTTTCCTCTATAAGGTCCATTACATAAATATTTGATGGTGCATAATTATTTGATATTTACTTTCAGTGAGAACTAAATACTACTTTGAACCAAACAACACTGCAGATCTGCTCATCTGTGTGATTTTAAGTTTCCTTAGGGTTTTGTTTATGGGTATAGTTAGAGAAGTATTTCTGAGGGAAAACTATTTGGTTTGTGCCCATGCTGAGCTGACAACCCCTCACTGATGGTACTCGAGACTGGGATTAACTTGAACTTGCTCCTTTCCTTTCTTGGAGTATTTGAAAAGAGTGAAAATTAGTTCATATGTTAGATGCAGTTTTTCATCTCTGGTGGTCTTTCACTCATGCTGCACTAACAACATCTTCTGGTGATTGTATATGTTAGTTTATATAGAGAGTGAAAACGACATCTCAGAGAGAAACGGAGTGGAAAACCCTTAACTAGTACAAAGTCAATATTGATTTGCTGATGTGCAGCAGCAGACTTGCTTACCAGTATTCCTGAAAACTCTATCTTGGTCAGGGCAAAGGATGCTGGAGTTGCTGATCAGTGTGATGCTGAGATAAGGCATTCTTTAACACTGCCTTCGCTGCTAATTCCAAAACACTCAATATATGTTCCAAATGATGAACAGTATTACCCAATTTTGATCTCACTAATGCTTTCAGGATCATTTCCTCCAGTATTTCCTCATCTTTTAAGTAAGCTCTTCAGCATATGAAATTAGCTGTGGAGATATAGGCATATTTATATAATTGTTCTCACAATACCAGGAGAAAAAGTTAGTCCTACAGAAAACTTGTTTTGTCCTTAGGCTTGGTGTAGGCTGCTTTTGCTGGATGAACAGTAATACATGGAGTAAAACTTTTTAATAAGATATAGTTAATGGGTTTTGTAGCAAGGTGGGATATGGAAGGTGAAAAGATGTCTGAATTCTGTCAGAGCTGCCTTTTGTGTTTGCTTTCTTACATGTTATTATTTATTTGCTCCCTTGATAACATTAGGAAATTTCAGGTTTCTGAGAAGGAAAGATTTCCTTATTTTGCCCTTACTTACTCAGCTTTCCATTACTCAGATCCAGCTTCAGCATCAAAAATAGCCTTGTTTTCCCTGATGTTCCCAAAAACTGGCTTCTATGCAGATACCAACCAGGCATGCTCTCTTGTAGGGACAGCACAGGGTGCCCTTTTATATCTTCTATATGTATAATGAGAAACTTCTCTTCCCAAATGAAATGGTGCCTAATCATGAAGACTACATCGTTCATGCAGCTCTGTCTCTCAGTTAACACATTTCACATAATTCCCAGAAGACTGGACTTAGTTCAGCCCATCCCTTTAAAAAATGAATGACACCAGTATTTGCACTGAGAAGTTCCATAAAGAAAAAGGAAGGACCTGATATTAGCCCATATTTATCTACCCAGATTCCAAATAAATTAAAATATTGCACTACATTCAGCTTTCTGGTGTCAGGTCTAATTACTGTCTTAGCATCACAATAAAAATGATAATTATTTCAATCCGAAGAATTGAGATACTTAAAAACCAATTTTCTTAATAGCATTACACATTTAAATAAATCAAAATGGCTAATTTAATTCAGGCAATGACAATATGAAAAAGTTATCCTTGTGGCAGTCTTTCAGAAAAAGAATTTTTGCAATCAGATGTGCAGTTTGACTTATGTCTTCATATCTACTTTCATTATCTCTTCTTAATATGTATATTTCATTCTAGAAATTTGCTAATTGGGCATATGTAAGATATTTGGTTGTTAAAATGATTTCATAAAAATCTACAGAGATAATAAGGTAAATGATAGATTAGAAATAAATTTTTCTCCTAGTGAATAATTGTCTCATTAGTCCATCTCTATTATTTATGTATACATTGATTATAGTCAGAATGATCTCCATTAAAACTCTCACCTTTTCTAAATAAAATAGTTTTCAGTTTATATGTATTTTTTTTTTTCAATCTTGTAGCTTGGTTTTAATAGGAAGAATTGGGAAGAGCTCCAAAATTAAATTATCTATGTCTGTCTATCTAAACTGTAACCATAAATCATTATCTGAAATAATGACTATAATTTTAAGGTCAAAAGCTGTATCCTTGCTATAATATATCATGTCGATTATTATAGATTGTAAATTAATGGACAAATTGAAGTAGAAATTGGGAGAACAGAAGGAAGTGTTAAAAATACTTGAGCAAGTGGTACTGTGTATCAGCAGAATGGAAGAAAACCTGATTTAAAGACAATTATTTGCATTAATGCAAGACTAAAAATCTGTTCCACAATCTGCAAGCACTGGTATTATAGTAAAATGAACACTTGAAATATATCTATGTTAATGAAATTGGTTTCTTGGTAGATTGAGAGCCACATGTCTTTGTTAGTTTTCTTTCATCACCATTTCATGTCCCACCCCCATCTCTGCTTTTCCTAAGTTTCATGAGCTGCAAATGGAGCAAACACTGAGCTGTGGGGAAGAGTTCCCTTCTTTACCCAGTCTAGGTGGAGTTAGAAAATTGAATGGTTAGTTTGTTTGGTACATATAAATGCCAATGTGTTAAAAATCCTTTTATCATTTTTCCAGTAACACACTTGCCTGAAACTTTCTTTTTTTTTCAAAAAAAATTAAGAAAAGATTATAAAGTATAATTGTAGTCTGCGTTTTACATAAGTGCTCCTAGGCAGTCTTATTTGCCATACACAAAATGAGAGTATCCAGCATAATTTATAGATGAAAATTATATAATACAGGGAGATAAATATTCAGAATAAATATGTGACAGCCCAAACAAAATATCTATCATCAATACATAAAAAATATTTTCTCTCAGGGCCTTTTGACAGAAGCAAGTCTTAGTTTGACATTGTGATATATTTTTAATGTAATACAAAACTGAAGGGACTATCTTAACCAACCTGAAATAAATTAATTTATAAGGAGAAATATATTCATCGTCTTACAGTTGTTCACGCAGCCTTAGGGTTTTTGGGGTATGCAGCAAATATTTTCCTGATGTCAATAATGCTTTACAGCTGAATTGAATGAGGTCAGACAAAACCTGGCCTTCCTGACGATGACACCAGCAGGTTTAAGGAGAGGATCAGTAACTCATCCTTAAAACTGGTGGCTTAGAGACTTGAAGGAGAAGTAGTGCTGTTATCAATAAATTTCATTTCCATGCATCATCTCCTTGTGTTTCTTTTAAGTGCTTGACCTACTACACTGGTGTGAAAACTGCCACTTTTGGCATTTTTTTGCCCCGGGAGGATCCAACACAGGGAGAAAGTCTCGTTCTTTGTATTGCAGTAGGATTTAGGGAACAATCCATGTCAGTGGCCCTGGTTTGCTGTGAGTGTATGGCTCAGGAGATGGAAAGCCTACCCAGCTGTCCAGCCCAACAGTGTCTGCTGCTTTCACCAAGAACTTCTCTTCGACAGCTTAGGCATTGGAGAGATGTGAAAATATTTAAGCATCTATGGAATAGGTAGACAAAGATGACAACATTTTAAAAGGACTGAAATTTTGCTATTTTGCATTTCTTATGCCATTATTTTCCATTATTCCAGGTTACAGATGAGCATGGTGGTACTGTGGAAATCAGGGCAACAAATGCTGAATGTTTAAAGAGCTGCTTTGCATAATGGAGATTGGGACTGAGAGGAAGCCTGATGAAATGGTTCCAAGCTGACTGATGCTTTATGTGATAGTGTGGGTTGAATCTTTTTAACCAGTATGTCTTAAATGAATAGTGATGTGAAAAGTTCAAATTACATGAGGGAAGAGTTTGTTTCAAACAACCTTAGAAATTTTAGAAAGAAAATCCTCTTCTAACATTACTAATTCAATATTTCTTTCTAGTGCAGCAGGATCAGACAATAGTGAACCATAGGCCATTACTTTAGCACATTTCAAAAGCAGAAGCTTGGAAACAACAGTTCTGGAAGAGAATTTAGGTTGGTTTGGATTAAAGAACATGTATTTCAAAAATGTTGAAGAGGAATGTGATTTTTTTAGATTTTGCATTATTACTGTTATAACTCTTTACAGAAACAGAAATTGACATAATGCTGGAAATCTGGTTATTAATGCCTACCCCATAAAAAATTTCCTCATGACCTCAGTTTGATCTTATATTTACTGCTGTATTAGTGCAGAGTATAATTCTCTTATAACTAAAATTTTATTCAGGGGAAGGTCATTCATGCAGTGCTGGAAAAGAGCTCACTTTAAAATAATTTAATATATTACAGGCCTGTAATTTTTAATATAAATAATATACTAAACTATAATATCTTAACTTTAATATATTTTCAGTCTTAGATGTTGCTCAGGAAATGCACAGGCAGGAGCTTGGTATGCTTAATCTGGATGAGTTCAGTGCCCATCGCCTGGGTTGAAAGGACACAACAAGAGATGGTCTCATTGTTGATAGTTTCCATCTTGATGTATTCACTTTGTACAATTCTCAGAAGGACTTTTGAGTTTTACTGTTTTACTAGAGGTGTTACACACGCATGTTGGATCAGAATGTAAAAAATTTAGAATTTGCAATTTGAAAGAGTGACTAGCTTAGATTGTCAGTCATATTTAAAAGACAAGATGCTTGGGAAGCTGAGAGAAAAAAAAATGATGTGTTTCTGCATTAAACATCTCTGGCACATGTCAGAGAACAGCAGGAGAAACAAGGCTGTACTAATGTAAATGTCTGTGCCCAGTGCATAAGCAAACTCGGAACATGTTCTGCATGAAGGGGAAAAGGCATGCTTGAATGCTTAATGCAGAAGTATTTGAAGGAAGAAAAGACTGTGGAAGAATTTTACCTGTTTATTTTTGTCAAAATCAGTAATTTGGGAAGTTTATTACAGTTCATAACATTACAGTTCATTATCGTGCTTCTGTTGTTTACTTCACTCCTACATTCAACCCTCTTTTTGTTTACTGAGAAAATTAAGAATTTTTTCATCCTCTTTTATGTTCTTCTGATTCGAAATTCCATTAAAACTGCTAATTTTCTTTGCCTCTTATACACTATTTGGTTTCTTCTGATGTTAACCACTTTGTTCAGTTATCAATTCAATTAATATATTTCCTAATTAGTGGTGACAGAACCTTAAATACTACATATTTCTGAAGCATTTAGAAACGTTCAGCATAATGCTAAGTTTTACTGTGGTGCAGTAAAATTGAAACACCTTTCAATTATGTAAGCCTTGTTTAAAATGTAAGCAGGCTGCCTTTTGATTATTGCATATGAGGTAAATAGCATGCATTAGAAAAACTGACTTATTGCAATCCAAAAAGTACTTTTTTCTTAGGTGGATATAACATTTTCAGTTTTCAAGTAACACCCTCTGGAATGATTGGCTTGGTAAGAGATGAACTGATTTATTTCTGCCATGGTTTTAAACCCAACATGTTTTGCAATGATGTCCTTTAAGAAAAAAAATATCTGTTTGTTTTCATTTCATTAGTAGTTAAATGTTGAGTTGCTCATCGGAAAAAAGGCCATCAACCATCTATTTCTGTGGTATTTGTCAAATCTGTGTTATCATTTTCAAAACAGAAAACAAGTCATGTATCTAAAAGTTTTACCCTCATTTTGATATCATTTTAGACATAATTTAATATCTGCAATATATAAAATTCCAGACATATTTACGAATTTCAGTGGGAAACTTCTAAAACTGGTGGTGATTCAAGACAAGAAGTTGTCTTTTCCAGAGTACACCTTGATACAGTTTTGTCCAAAAGCTGGCAGAGATGTGATAGAAATTCCAATAATGACTGCCAATACCATAGGCCATTAGCACAAAACTGGGGTTGTCATGGGTGAATGAGATGAGGCTTGCACATTTCAGTGAGTATAAAGGAGTGTGCTGGGAATTCAGTACTCCTGGATTTAATTCTGTGATGGTACCCCTCCAAGAGTTGAAGGGAGGGAGAAGAAAGTACCTTTTCTAACAGTGTTTTTTTGAGGTTACTTTATAAAGGCTTACCAAGTGTTGCTTTATAATCATGTACAGAAAGAAGCTAATTGATGTGGAATTTTTATGTCTTCTGGGATCTTCCTATAACTTGAAAAACTGGCACCTAGCTGCTCAAACTAGCCTGGCATCATCCTTATGTAAGAATAAGCTACTATGAAAAAGAAATCATTAAAAAATAATAATATTGGGACCAAAAGCCAAAAGTTTGTATGAGGGTTTATTTGGGAGTGGAGTGGGAGTTTTGTATGCTTGCCTTTGCTTTTTTATTTTTTTTTTTTTTTCAATCTGCCTTTAATACAAAATTTTTAAACAATTTTCTAAATATTTTTAGGAAAAAGCCAACAGTTAATCCCTAGAAAATAAGGAAGATCTATCTCTGGCACATTATTGTGAATTATAAAGTCCCACAGTACTTCTAAAGTATTTATAAGGAGAGATGCTCAAATGACCAGTGAGTTTAAGTGAGTGAGTTTATGACTTGCAAGCAGAAGAATAATGCAGAAAATAAAGTGTCTTTTTCCCTTCTCTATGAAACAGCATTAAATATGATGGGGTAGTGTGTGGTGGTTGTCATGATCACTCTGATTCTTGGAAAAAGTTGAGAGTCAATGACTCTGCACCATCATGTCTTCCAAGATAACAAAAAAGAAGAAACAAAATTCTTCTCTCCCATCTTCACTGTCTTAATGCTCTCCTTTAGTGTTTAAGTGATAACTATGCTAAAGTTCAATCCTCATCTGAAGCTTACTCTAATTGAGCCCAAGAGCACTTTTGTTAATTTGCTTAAAGTAGAATTTTGCTGGCCTTTTGGATTTAGATTTTTTAGGAATATTTGGATAGACAGACAATTAAAAATTTTCATATTTGGAAGTCTTTTCCTTTCTCAGGTTTAACTTTCGGCTAGTGGGAGAGGGACAAAAAATGAGGAGAAAACATGCTTTTAATTTTAAGGAAGCTGTTGTGGACAGTTAGATTTAACCTAGATTCCAGAATTTTTTATTGTATTGGCTCAAGCCAAGGTAAATTAAAACTGAAGTGTCCCTTTGTGAATCTGATGAAAGTTAGCAAGGTCCTGAATGGTTTAATGTTTTTAAGACTTTTAAACTGAGCTAGTGCTTTCTGTGGTTTGTTGTCATTCCTTCCCCTTTGCCCTCTTCTTCTGCCACAACACCCCTAAGCTATAGTTTCATCTTTATGATTCTCCATTTTTCAGTACAGACAAAAACCTGACATTCTGAATATTTATGATCATTAAAAATCCCATTGCAGTTTTTCCCTATGAGTAATGTGTTACACTTGGAGTTCAGTCTTAATTTCAGTGTAATTAGAGTTGATCCTACAATGGATCTACTGTCTATCTATTTCATGTGTGGCACTTTTTACCAACACCGCATGAAACAGATTGAGGGATCCCATTGGTGCTCATTTCCTCAGGTTTTGACACAGCACTCCATCTCTCTTCACTGGCCAGCCTAGTATTTTCCCTCTCCCCCTTCCAAGACAGCTTAAAGCTCTGTTAAAGAGCCCTGCTAGCTCCTGTAACTAGAGCACTTTTCTCCTCTGAGGTAGAGTCATGCCATCAAGTTGCAGTAGACCAGGTGTTGAATAGATCATCCCATGGTCAAAAAATTCAAAATTTTTCTGATTACATCAGCCTTGAAGCTACTCATTAACCTGAGGGATCTGCCTATTCCTGTCAATATTATTCCTTGTTGGAAGGATTAAAGAACTCATTGCCTGTGCTCCTGATCTTTAAACCAAATTTTCCAAGGCCCTGAAGTCTCTTTTGATTGCCCTCAGAATTCTCTTTGTTATATCATAACTGTCAATTTGAACAAACAATAGACTCCAGTCACTAGACTGGAGAGTTTTCCAATAATGTCCCTTATCAGAGCCCCTTGGAGACAGCAGAATTCCCTGTTAGCTGGGTCTGGTCATATCTCTAAGTTTGAAATGGACATTTGCTTGATATTTTTCATTTAGGAAATTATAACCAGTAGATTCCGTTATATTTAAATTGGCTGAATTAGGTCCTCTGTTAAAATGAGACATTTACACTTCAAGAGAGAACATCTTTGTAGGAAGGGGCTATTAAATGTACAGACAATTATGGTCCTGCTCTTCCATTGTTACCCTATGAACACAGCAGAAGACTGATAGGGAATGAGTGGTGTATTGTTGGGTGAACATCTTCTGGAGGTTTAGTATTAAAACTGATTCTTAGTTACCTCTAAAGTTAAGCAAGTTGTTTTCAGGAAAATTCCAAGATTCTGACGTGCTGGGGTTTGGAGAGATAGCAGTTTTACTGCAGCACAGAAACTTTACAAGACCCACAGTCTGTATTGTTTATATCTGCTTTGCAGCAGGCTAGGGGCAGGAGTTGGAAGTTTTCATTTGAACTGGTCTTTGCTGAGTACACAGGATCTTTAAAAGGGTTTCAGACACCATATTCTCTCATATCTCTGGCTTCAGGTAGCTGACAAAGTCTGCCTATCACTGTAGAAGAGATGTCAAAACAATCCAGTAAGAAGAGTCTGAAATCCTAGAATAAGCTGAATGTTTAAATCTATTATTAAAAGACATTTGTTATTAAAGTTGCATGGCAGACACCCAAATAAAATGATTTTAATAGGGATTATTTGAATTGTTTTATTCTTTGCTCTGTCTTTGACTGTTGCAACTTTTTTGCAGTCCAGCAAAACTCAATTGTTATTACTGTGTTCGATGCAATTTTATTCAGAATAATACACAGGCTATTGAAAAATATTTTATCCATGTCTGTTCCTTGAAATGAGATCAGCACACTGGGAAAAATGGTTATTGCTCTCTCTTTGAAATTATACAGCCTCTTATCTCCCACCTCAGAGCATAAGGGCTCCCAAATTTGGAAGGAGACCTCAGTCTGAGCAGTAGCCATCAGGACCTCCAGCGATGAGATTGCCTCTTTTCCACCCAGCAGGAAAGAGAGCTCAGAGTGGGCCTGGTTCCTATTCCATAGCCTGAGGCAGCAGGCAAAGGGGCTGAAATGACAGGGACTTGAGCCAGTGAGCATCAGTCACTGATTAGGTCATTTCACATCAGCCATGTGGCTTTTAAACAGAAGTCTAGAGCCAAGTATCTCCAAATTACCTGAAGTAAATTGCTTCATAGCTTGTTATTAAAATTCCAAAAAAGCCAAAGCTTCTGGCTGCTGTATGATATTTAATTAAACTCCATGCATCTGATAACCTCTCTGCATGATGTAGCACATAGCAAATGCTTAGATGCAAGTTGATTTCAATATCTAGGAAGGGAAAAAAATCTAAAAAGTTGAAACTGTGGTTTTTCATTGCAAGGAAAAAGAGATTTTTTGCTATAAAAAGGATTGAATACAATCTGAAACCAGCTTGCATTTTTTGCAGCTAGAGAATAAAAGAACAGAACTGTCTAAGTTGTGATTCCAGGCATGACTCATGCATTTGAACTCCGTACAAGTATCTCTCCAATCAGACATCTTCCACATCTTTGTCTCGCTCAGGAGACTTTAGGAAATAATTTCTTATTCATGATTCTAATAGCTACCTACCTTCCGGACAAAACACTGAACAAAAAGACAATTTCCATCTCAGAGGGAAGATAGTCCCTATAAGAAACAAAGTAATAGTTAGAGGAAAGAAAGAAACAAGTATTGGATGCTCTTGGTCAGCAAATGAAGCTGTAATGTTAATAGTATTCATCCCAGAAAAAGTAATGTGTTAAGAAATAGTTTTGAGGATGCTCACAGGGAATTTCTGCTCCATGCTAGTTTAACACAGAAGTCAGAATTAATATTTATGTGAGAAAATTTAAAATGTTGATCGGAGAGGCTGAAATTGTGAATATGAGGCAAGTTAATATGATCTCATCTGTGTGTGTAAGGTAATCGTGTGTGTGGGAAGGGTATGGCAAGGAAAGCACTGGCTGCAAATGGTCTTGACTCAGAAAATGTTCCTAAACTTTGATGTGATAGAAAGGGAAAGTGTGTGGTGTCTCCAAGGAAATGATTTATACAAAGATATGTTCTTTTGTCGTGACTAACAGACAGAAGTTATTACTAAGTAATATTTTATGCAAAGGTAAAGTTCTATGTGACTGTAATTGTAGGCATCTCTCTCTTGTATGCAGTCTGTAGGAGGCAGAGTGCCTGAATAACACTTGGGAGTGTTACAGTCTCTTACCATTTTTTAAATTTCCCTGTATATTTGCATTTCCAGTTGCTTTGGGGGGAAAAAGGTGATGCTTCATGAAATGCATGGTCTTTGTTCTTGTGATTTAGAGTACTGTGGACATCACAAGTTAAAACATAAATTGCATCTCTCAGTGACAGTATTTTCTTATTTTTCTGTTGTTTATCCCAAAGCACAAGCTCACAAACACTAATAAATAAAATAAAATCAGCTTCAAGTTACTCATGCGAGTTGAAATATGTTCTCTAAAGAGGGTCACAGAGACACAAGCTGTCAGAATTCCATGTCTTGCTATCTCAAACCATTACTTCAAGTGTGAATGTATATTTGTCATTCACTGACAAGGCAGATAGCATCAAGTAAGTTTTTTCTGAAAAAGAAAAAAAATACAGAAGGAAAAGATGTTTAATGACAGGTTTATTGATGTGTCATAGCTCTAAATTAGGAACTTTCAAAGAACTGAGCATGTAGAATTGTCCCACAGGTAAGTAATATCAAATACAGCCATCCACCTATGCTAATGTGTTCTATAGAAAGAGGATAACAAATCTGTGTTGTTGGTGGCTCTGGCAGAAGTTTAGTTTTGAAAACAAAAAGTCGTGGGAGTAATAGTGTAATGTACTGATAGAGCAAGAAAGACATTTAGTTTTCTACTGGACTAGCACAAACTTCAATGGTGTTTGAGAAATAGTGTAATGGCACTTTGCTCTTCTTGTAAAGAGCAGGATTAGGGAGTGTTTAATTGAAAAGATACTTCTCCATTTTTCAGTTTACATTTCAAGAGAGTCATGCATAAAATGTCATAGCAAAGAGAAAGGGAGAATTATATAGGGACAGTTAGAAAAACAAGTTTTATCTTTGGAAATATTAAGCTTCCATATTTCCTAACATTATGCATGTGTATGTATGTATAAAAAGGTATGAGAGTTCATTTTGCATTTGACTTTTAAAAATTTTATTTCTTTAAATTTTGATCCTACACACAATAGGTAGACATTAGAAATTTTTCATGTGCAAGTGAGACAGAACAACAAATTAAGTTCCTTGAGTTCTGGAGGCAAATAAAATTTGAATATAGAAATGGTAAATTCTAAAAGTGTAATGGTAACACACTACCTTAAGGTAAGAAGATGAGCAAGTAGGGAAGCCCATTCTCTCTTTGCTTTTGTAATGTACTTCTTTAGAGTTCTGAAGAAAACTCCTTTAATATCTGTTTTTTTCCATTTTTATAAGTAAAACACTTCTTGGATATTCAAGTGTTCTTGGACAACCTTGTAGTAAAATGTCTAGAATGTTTTGAACATGATAAGTGTTTACTGCAGCTAATATTCCTTACTAATAGGATACCAAATACTAAAAACCTCCAACCAATCGAATAAAATACCCCCAAACAGAGAATGGCAACAACAAAACCCCGCTCAAACCAACAACCCTTGTTGCTGTTAATACAAGGTAGGGCTGCTAGCTCTCAGAAAGTTTTATTTTATTTTGTTTTATTTTGTTTTTTCCCTAGTTTTCTCGTGGTCCTTTGCTGAGCAGGAATAGAAATAGCACCTATTTGTAAAGGAAGTTCCAGAGATTTTAGGAGGTCTTACAATGCAGATGAAAATATTTATTTTGGTTCCATAGACAAGTAAATCAAGGAGCATAAAAATGAGTTAACTTGCTGACAGTTGCCAAGCAGGTCAATAATAGACTAAACGTATCCTGTGTCCTGCACTGAATCCATTATGTGAGATATTTCACTTCCAGTTGGTCATGGAGCCGTTAAAATCAAAACCTAAAGGAAGTATTAAGTTTTTTAACAGATTTTTTCCATCTTCAGCTCAAGATGGGTCCATCTGCACAGGGTGTCCTATGTCAAACTGCTTTATTTTGGATGGATGATAATTAGTATGTTTTTCTCTCTTTGCCCTTTCTTCCTTTTGGATCAGTACAGCATTTATTAATTCTAATTAACCTTGCACTAGGATGACAAGTGTAATGAGAGTCTTGAATAACATTTAGTGATAACAGAAACACAAAAATGAACTTTTGCTTGCTTGCCAGATGGAGTTTTACCACTGTCTTACTGCTCTGACTCACAAAACAAATATGTGATTTTACATCTCCTGGGGTATATATATATATATATGTACAAAAGTGGTGTTAGCAGTAAATATCATAGGAAAAGCAGAACTGAAGAAATATAGGATTTTGTTTCTTAATATTTATATGTGCTTTAATTCAAACAAGAAAAATAAACTCCAAAAAGCTTCCTCATAATTGTCTTTGTGACAAAATAATAAGGTGCAGATTAGTAGGCTTTTTCCCCCTGTTCTTTTTCTTTTGGTATCTTTTACAGGCCATCAAGTCAAGGTTATATTAAAATAGAGTGTTTCACTCTCTATGAATAATTAACTTCATTACAAATGCAATAAAATTCTAGGTCTAATTTCCTTGACTAAGTTTCTAGATGATCAGTCTATGAAATCTATTATCACTGCTAAATATATTTTATCTATATTTATACATATATATGCAGACACACTCTTGTAGTGCTTCGGACTGTATGAACATTTGTCACCCTAAGCTGCTTCCTCAGCACACATGCTTTAGGACAGACAGGGCTATTTTGTTTTCACAGGTTAGAATTGTGTTAGGCCACACTGAAAGAAGCCCATATTGACACTGAAGTGCTCATATCTGCAGTGACAAGCACTGCAACAATCACAGCTTTCTCAGGGTTTGCTTTCTGACCAGGCTGTGTTTCCTGAATTATTAATTCATTTTAAATGTACAGGAGTATATAGACAAAGTTTTTTATGGGATTTCTGTGTGTCATGTAATGATTTGGGTTAGACAGGACCCTATAGATCACCTTGTCTCAACATCCTTGCCGTGGGAAGGAAAACTTCCTTTAGACCAGGTAGCTCCAAGCCCCATCCAACCTGGTCTTGAGCTCTTCCAGGGATGGGGCATCCACAGCTTCTATGAGTAACTTGTTGCAGTGCCTTGCTGCTCTCCAAGTGAAGAATTTCTTCCTAATATTTAATCTAAACCTTCCCTCTTTCAGTTTAAAGCCATTTGCCCCTGCCCTATCACTACATGCCTGTGTAAAATTCTCTCCAGCTCTCTCATAGCCCCTATAGGTACTGGAAGACACAAAAAGAAGGTTGATGCCTCTGCCAGCTGATACTTTTGACACATTTCTTTATTGTGGGGGTCTACTCTGGGAACACTGCAGAGAGATTCTTTCCTCTAACACCATGAAAGTTGCACACACAAACTGAAAAGATTTTTTGCCTTTGTTTTACTGCATTGTAGTTCTGCTTTGACAAACACTTCCTATTTAAGAAAGATTTGTTAGGAAAAAAAAATTAACAGGGGCTTCTTGTTAAAAGGAACTTTAATAAAATGTTGTTGTAGCTACATAACATGTGATGGAGGCAGTTCAATAGGCATCCAGTGCCTTTCCAGATTCCTCATGGTATTTGTGACTTCTGTATGGTCTGTTACAAAACAGGACCTTACATCTTTGGAGATGAACACAGTGGATAGTTCAGGGCATTTGAAATGATGAAATATTATTGCTACCTACATTTTACTGAACTGATCTTGGAGCACATCTCCAGGTGAGGTAATTTCATTTTAATAATTTTAAAAGTTGGAAAGGGCAAAGCCTCTTTGCAGACCCCCAGCAGAGTCAGAAATAACTTTAAGTACTGGTTCCTCTGTGTTGCCATGTCCCCTGGGAAATGTCTGGTGTCTTCAAGAGATGGGCTTGAATATACCAGACCATAAGGATAACACCCCAGCAGATTAGTAACTTGGTCATCTCTCCTGTATTTTATGATGCTGTCACATTATTCTAGAGCAATCTATTTAAATCAGACATTGCAGTGTGGACCATGACAAGCCTGAGGCTGGCAATCCACAGCAGCAGATTATTTTTCTGTCCTAGACAGGAAGCGACTGCTACTCACAAAGGGAACTGTTCCTGTCCCTTGCCTATAACTCAGATAAATTATTCATTTCTTCTCTCTTCCCACAAGAAATGTCTCATCAGAAATAAAACAAATATTTTGAAGTTTATTTGAAGAACTAGCAATCTATCTGATTCCAGTGAACCTGCAGAAAGGATATAATTTATACTGCCTCCTCCCTTGTGTGCCCTTTCACTTGGCTTTGGTAAGAATTCTGAAAACTAAGGATGTTAGAAAAAGGCAGGGTATTTGATTCAATATGAATTTATTGGTTTATGTCTGGAGAAAACCATTTTTAAGAGTTGGAATTTTTGCAAAATTGTTATCAAAGTTGTATGTTCATTTGTTACAATTTTCTTGTGTGAGGTTTTGGTTTCGTTTTACAGGAAGACTATGAAATTTCACATAGTGAGTTGTATCTGTTGATATATTCTGACAAAAATAGGACCTTTGCCACTGGTTTAAATTCTTTTGTGCTTACTGACCTACAAAGATTTGCTGTATCTATGCTGCCTTCTTTGCATCAACATATAAAAGTATACTAGTATTTAAAAACGAATGCAATTTAGCAAAATCCAGTTTATGAGCCTTTAAAACTGCAAAGCAAGATCTATGATCTGCATTCATTTTGCACAACTACAATGGCTACAGATGGGGTGAGGCATTGATGAATCAGTCTCGTATTTTCTAATGCTACAAAATATAGTCAGATGCTCTATATAAACATGAATAAAAAGTTTAGTGGGGGAAAAAAACCCCTGTAGTTCTATAAATTATGCAGTAGAATGAATGTGAAACTAAAACATATGTCTATTTGTGACTTGGAATGTGTATTTTCACATTTCAATGAAAATTTGTATCACCAGAGATTTTTCTAGATTTGTTAAAAAGGATGTAAAATGTCAGGTGCACAAAATACAAAGCAGTACATAAGTGCCTCTTCTTCATAAGATTTCCTATCATTTACCTTGACACTGATCTTTTGTTTGAGTCTATGATAGCACTTTTAAATTTCTTCTGCTATTAAGCATCATACCAAAGCTTTTGCAGATTTAGCAACACCTCAGTAGCAGTTTCTCTCTTGTTAAATGCTTTACAGTGAAAAGAGTTGGGAGAGAATAAGCCACCTTCTTAGGAGTGAGAAAAAGTGAAAGGCAGGAGGGGAAAAAAAAGAAGTCCTGTGTTGAAAAGTGACTTTAATGAGTGTGTGACTTACTTGGAAGAGAGAGCTTGATGCTTTTTTCTAATAGCATGTGATGAACATCACAAAATTGTTTGTGAAATAATTAAAATTTATTGTTATAGGCTGGACTTCCATTCTGGTCTGTGGCAGGTGGCTCAAACCTCTGACAGACAAGCCACAGGGCCATAAATATTCAGCAGCTCAGGCATACTTGAGAAAAGGAGATAAAGAATTTTGTGCTTTCTTGAGGGCATTTATGTAAAAAACCATCTATTGTGAAAAACAGCAATTATAATATTACAGGTTTTCTGTTTCTGGAAGGAAAAAGAAAATATAGAAAGCAGTTACAGATGTGAAGTGCAGCCAAATTTAAGCTTTTTCCAGTTAGAAAGTCAAGGAGTTGCCTTGGTCTGTGGTGAAATAAAACTGGATCCTGGTGCAATTGACAATCTTACCAGATCCAAAAAATCTCTGCATGCCAACAGCTCTATATAATGCTTTATCTCAGGGCAAGTATTCTTCCTACCAAAGAGTTTTACTGTTGCCCAAAGATGAAACAGAAGTCGAAGTTAATTTTGTTTTGTTTTTTTCTAAACTGATTTTAAATACCAGACTACCACAATAACATTGCACCAGCTGCTGGCAGAACCCATTGTGAAGTGCTTGGGCAATATTAACTTCCTAATGCAAAGATGACACAGAGATTATAATTTAGATTTCTGATTTCCATTAAAAAAACTGATAGGCTGCAATTATGTTCTTTGCTTTCAAGTTATGTTATATTTAGGATAATAGAAGAGGAATCGTTTCCTTTGGAGCTGCATGTAGACAAGGCTGTCATAGGAGAAAAAAATCATTGGGGAATTCACTGCCACTCCCCTGCCTGGATTTTGCCACCCCTTAAGGGCATCAAAGAAGAGTGTCAATCTCAAGACATTTATGGTGCCACTTGGATGATTTGGGGAACTGGTGCAAGTCAAATGAGTCTCCCCTCTCTTGAAGAGATTACTAAGGCTGGCTTTGGAGACCCTTGGACTTTTGAGCCTTAAAATATGAGATAAAGTGGAGGGACTTCAAAGTTTTATGTCTGCACAATAAAAAGTGGAGACTCCAAAGTATGTTGGAGAAAAGGAGTTGTTGCCCCTCTTTCTCTCACCTTTTATAGCAGAGGAATAGAGAATTTTTCACCCATCTAACAGTACAATAATTTCAATTTTACAGGAACTTTTTTTGGTTTTTTTCAAATCTATTACTCATCATAGTCCTTCCTACTTGGTCACAGACTCTTTTTACTCCTGTCTCAAGTCTAACAAGTCAGCCTTCACAAAGGTTTGGTTTTTCCTTCATATATCAGCAATGGTAGAAATTCAGAGAACGAATAATTGGCTTCCACAAAGCAATCTCCTTTAGTCACCTGCATCCCCCTGTCCCTGTGCAGGATTCTGACATGCATCAGGTAGGTACCAGGTTCTGTAGAGAATTGCTGTGAAAGAATCTGCAATTCAATATAAAGAACTGTATGAAATTGGTGTAATACAACAGCAAGAAGTTTAGAGAGGACTAAGTGTCAGACTGGCAACATAGGTGAGGGGGTGTTTTTTCAAAATTATTGATCTCAGGTGATTATTTGATTGCTGTAGTAAAATAAACTCTAATAGACCCTGCTTTGTTTTCTAAATCCCTTTGATTAAATGATTAAGCTTGTTTTAAAGAACTCTGCCATCAACAGGAAACAAGTCTTGAATATTTTTACTTCTGAGAGTCAGAGAAACATTCTAATTGATCCTACAAGTCAAATGTTCACCCTTAATAACAGCTTGTACCCCAATATGGTGCAGAAGTCTCCTTCAGGTATCAAGACAAAGGACCTTAGTGGAAACTTTTCTTCCATATTCTGGAAAGCAATGCTGTGTGATTGGTTTATAAGGGATAAACTGAACTCAGGAACACAGAAAAGCGTGGAAAATCTCCTCTAAGATCTAAAGACAATGTACAGCTCTCTGGTGAGAGGTTGTGCTCCAGGCACAATTTCCATGACATTTGCAGTATTCAGTCTGAGCTGCTTCTGTACAAAAAGAAGAAGATGCCAGTTTTGAGTTATCATGTGAAGGTGGTCAATACCAGTACATTTTACTGCCCAATGTCAAAAGAGGGGCTTGGATGCTCTCGGGAGACCTGATTTTACTCCAGGAGATCCATCATCTCTCTTCTTTTGAAATAAAAGGATATTGCTTGAAAAGTGCCTGAGGCATTACAGACTTCCAAGAGAGAATGGAAAGCACAGTTGTTCCATGTTCAGTGTGTGCAGTTGCTCTCAGGCTATAAAGCATGAAGGGGGGAAAAAAAATATATCCGCTGTATTCAGTGAGTTCAGCAGGTATTAGGAAACATATTCTGTGAAGGTTATTTCACCATGTCTGGAATCAAATGTACCATAGCTGTGACTGCCAGATCAGAAACTCAAACAACAGCAAACCCTCATCAGCCAGCAGTAATGGTTAACAAAGAAAAGAAATCTAGGGTTAGGATTTTTATTAAATTGATATTGATGGTATTATAATGCTATTTGTAGGCTAGGCTGCCCCTGGAACACAGCTTTCAGCTCTGTTTATGTTATTGCAAAAAAAGACTATAGGGAAAATAGAAGGGGTTCAGAGATTGGCAAATAAGAATGCTTAGAGAAGTGGAAAAACTACCATATGAAGTAAGATTGAAAAGACAGCAGCAGTTTACTTCAGAATAGAGATGAACAAGATGGGACATGAAAAATAACCAAGTAAAAAAGACTGTGTGTAAAAATGAATTTGTAGAGAACCTAGTGCAGGCTTCCTACTTAACTTGTGACATAATATCAGAGGAAGGCAGTATTCAGAGAACTGAAAGACAGCAAATCTAAAATCAAGAGAAGGAATTATTTTTTCAGCTAACAATAAGCTAACAAAAGCCATTGCCGCAGTATATTATTGGAGTCAAGAGCTCAGTCAGATTAGAAAAGGACATGGTTGTTTATATAGATTATAACAATGGTCAGAGTTACTAGGGTTTTAAAAATAATCAGGGATCTAGAAATGATACAACTTCTCATGCTTCAGGGAAAAGACAATGATAGGAGATAGGAAAATTATTTTTTATAGGAAACATGCCTTTTAACTGTTCACTGTGAGGATTCTTTATTTTTACCTTGGAGCATCAGAGGGCACCTGTGGGGAGGCAGGGGGTCAGAAGGGTGTCTAGTGTTTTCTAAGAACACTTTTAATGATTAGTTTCAAAAGAGGATGTTGAAAAATACTTGTTCTGCTGTCTGAACTACTTGTCTGGAATGCCCAAAAATATATTTTATTATCTTATATTCCCAGAACCAACACATAAGAATTTTATTTATCTATATGCATATATATGCATGTATATATATATATATATATATATGCACACACACATTCATTTATAATCTAATAGAAGAAAAACTAGATATGGTTAAAGCAAGAATGTATACCCAAGGAAGTGACTGGGATGAGAATCAAATGCATGAGAAAACTCTAAGTTCAGTCAAAAAGAACTGGAAAGCAACCTGCTAGAATATGTTTTGGGTTTATTATTCTGTGTCTCGTGTTCCCAATGAACAGGTGCATTGTTCCTTATTCTGTCCTCATGTCATGATGTTGATCCTTGTCACAATGTCCTGATAGAAGGGTACCTGTGGGATCATTCTGTTTTTGCACCTCTTGTGTCTTTGCAGCTTCAGAGGTTTCAGACTTCCACTGGAGAAGGAAGTGATACTTGTGCCACCCATATTTGTTATTTAAAACCAATTACAACAGGAAAAACTCCCCCAAAAATGCTTCTTACATGAACAAAATAGATTGTATTCTACATTACACACAAATTTTCTCTAAGTCTACGGTCTCTATTTTGACAGCTTTGGCAAACTTGGTGATCAAGTAGATGAAGTGATTTGAAGGCAAAAGTTAACATGCAGCAGGTGTATAAAAACCAATAGCATTTATACTTTAGCTTCCTATGAACCTTTTCCTACTCTATACATATCTCTGTAGCTGTATATATATTTTGAGCGAATTTCTAATGTTTTAACAATCCAGGATTGGAACTCCTGTGGTTTTCAGAGTTATTTCATTTCTCCTGTTGCAGAATAATCTTATGCAGGAATCTGTAGAACAACGTATCTTCACTCAAAAAGAGATTCCACAAAGGAATCAAAACTGTGTAGTTCAGTGGATTAAATAAACAATCAGAATATCAAAATTACTGAATTTGATAACCCAGATGTTCCCTTAGTACTCTCCTGATTACTTTATTCCCTTACAAGATTAGAAGCAATGCCTGATTTACCCCTTAATCTGCATGAAGGTTCTCTTCCAGAGGACTGGTTTTTAAGTCAAAATTTATTTTCTCAAATTCCCTGCTTTATTTTGGGGGTGTTATGACAACAGTGTAAGCAAATACCAAACTAACTAAACAAAAGCAGCCTTTGATCTTGGTTTTAAAGGTAAGAGATTCTTGTCAATTGTTATAGACAAGGCCATTATGCACCGAGTCCCTTTTCCGACTATGTAATCTTCACTATTTTAGGACTAATTAGTGTTTTAAATTAAGGTTCTGTGTACTTCCTTTAATGGCACTGGTTACTGAGCCACCTATTGGGAAGGCTCTTAACAGATAAATGGTGAAAATTTCATTAACGCTGGAGCTAGCTAACTGATTTTCATTAACAATGGGAAAAAGGCTGGTTTAGCATTCCAGACAGTGCATCATTGATACTAATTTTTATTCTTAATTAAAACACAACTCTGTTTACTGCAAAATACTTTAAGTCATGGGAGGGCTCCCTTCTTCACCATAAAGGCTGTTTTCTGTTGGGTGTTAGCTGAAACACAGCTAACTGGTGCTTATTTTGACATGAGGCAGCTGGACTGAAGTTTTTAGGTGTGCTTGGTGATGGGTGTAACTCACAAGCTCCTGTTTTGCTGGGAGCCAAATTAGTAAATTTGTGAAGTTATTGTACCTGAGGAACCTGATTTCTCATGATCAGACACTTTATTGATGATAGCTGCTCCTAGAATTCCCCCAAAGATGTTATATTCTTATCCCTCTTTTCTCCATAAGGGACACTGAAAGTTCTTAAGGTTAGAAATACTGCAGCCTAAGAGCAGTAAATTAAAAATAACATTTCTGAGTATAACTACTTGTATGATGTATCAAAAGAGGGATGTTGCAAATAAAAAAAAAACCCACAACTACCAGAGAGTTATTTATATTTTATGCTACTATTTATATTTTATTCTACTGTTGATAGTTAAAAGTAGTGCAAAAACCACAACTTTTATTCTGCTAGTAATCATGCAAAATTTGGTGGCCTGCACTGTCTACACAAGTGGAGTTTTGATGGAATCACAAAGACAAATCCTGGTTCGAGCTCTGAACCACCCAGGAAAATAAAAATTACACATGCAGGTGAGCTGCTTTGTGTGCTTCCATCATTTCAGCTCTCACCAGTGGCCTTTTCTTAACACCTAAGTCTATGGTTTACTCTATTCAATTCCTGGTAGAGATTTGAGTGCTATTCAGGGATACCAAAGATGTATTCTTATGTTTAATAATTTGTAATCTATTATTTTCTAGCCTTTCCCTTTACTAAAATTAACTCCTCACAGTCATTTTTCATGAATTATCATTTTCTGCATGTTGTTTTGAAATTCTATTGTCAATCTATCCCTGATGGAAAATTATAAATAGTTAGAAAATGATTGGCAGCATGCTTAAGCAGCACCTACCTTCACAACTAATTAAATAGCTTGGTTCTGACCTGCTTTTTCTTTGGTGAAAACAGCAGGGTTGCTTCAGAACAAAAAATAATGAAGTTCAAACCATTGCATCTGAGCAGTACAGACAGCTAAAGCCACAACTTGGGACTGAAATTCTACTGTATTATGTCTGTGCATCTTTTCCTGGAATTAAAATTACAAAACCAGACTTAGGTTAAGTCCTACTTTTTATTATGATTTTTGGGTATGTTTGTGTTTTGTTTTGTTCCTTTTTTAAAAGAATCCCAAGTCCACAGACTTTGGAATTTTTGGTGGTTTTTGGTGGCTATGGCACTAGTATTGAAGGATTAGCAGAAAAGGCAAGGTAAAACAGCATTTCCTTGTTTAAAATGAAAAATGCAGCTGAACAAAAGGTTCATTAATATTGCCTGTAGAGTCTACATTTTTTAAGAGAATGCTCCTGAAAACAATTATGCTAATGTACATTAAAAAAAATATATATTTTGTGGCTTTTTTATAAGACTCTAATATTCACCTTTATTAGTGAACCAGTGAAAATTGGGGGTAACTCCTGGATCAACCCTTTTTTCTCACTGGTATGCAATAGCTGGTAAGTACAAAATACATCAGGCCAACAGTTTCTATGTCAAAAGAATATTTTACTCATTTTATTCCTGATTTTTGATCAAATAATTTATTCTCCTTGTTTACTGAGAGCACACATTGCCATACAGAAGTAAATGAATTCAATTCGTTTGATGTTGGAATAATTCAAATTTCTTGCAATTTTATTTCTTGGATCCTGCTTGCTTAAGTGCTCTTTTGAAGCTTAATGGAGACACTTTGCCATTTTAATTACTAATATCTAATCATGTTTTATTCACATGCAGAATTTTCTTTCAGTAAGTGCTTCCCTACTTGGTAAATAATATAATTAATTTACTAATAAATGGATCTAGAAATGGAGGGGAATTTTCTTTCCTTGTTACTTAAAATCCCACTTCCAGCCTCCATTCCCCCCATATCTGTTATTTTCCACCACTGAAGCATGTGAATTCTTTTCAACTTTTCCAAAACATGGCATGTACCAGCAAGATGAGACAACAGGAAAAATACTACTGAAAAAATGTATTTGATATAGCAGTTGTTAATGGGTGAGTGAGACTGAGATAGCAGGATTACAAATAAAGTGAAGGAAGGTCATGATATTTCAGTATTAATGGAAAAGCCATTATATATATATATATATTTTTGTTAGCTGTAGTATGGGCTTAGTAAGTATCCGTGTCAGTGGGAAAACCAAGTCACATTTCCCAGTTGTTCAAGGACAGATGTAGAACTCTCCCCAGGAACCTTAAAATCTCCCTTATAAAAACTTCTTCAGCCACTTTGGTACCATGAAAAGGATCATTTGTGTCAAGCCAGTATTTTGAGGAGAAAAAAAGAATGGTTTTATTGGAAAACTCCTACCTCTAGAACTCAATTAAAAATAAATATATTTTAGCCTCAGATAAAGTGGATTATTCCATATATTTCTCATCTAAAACATCCAATAAATATCTAATTAATCCCCTGCACAGCTTTCTCACTGTAGGTAAAAATTATCTTCCTTGTTTCACAAGAGGAGAGAGGAGAAACAGGAGCAGGGGGATTATAAGATTCGCTGAAGGTCACATGCAGAGCCTGTGTCAGAGCCAAAAGCACAAGGCTTTGTTTCATAATCCATTATCACCATCACAAGACCAGCTCCTCTTCATCACTACTCAAAGGCTGGGAAAAAAATATGCTATGGAAAAATCTAATTTTCTTAGCCTTTTTTTTTTTTTTTTTTTAATTTCCATCTGTGAGAAGTTAATGAATCACTTGGATTATGCTGTTCCATAGATGAGCTTTATAGAGGATTCAGAAGCTGTTTTCAGAGCCTATTGTCAAACAGTGCCTTGAGAGCTGTGTCCTACCATGCCCTACCCAGCATTTCTGATGTGTTCTCTCCAGCCTAGACCTATGACAGTTCCTAATTACTGTGGGTTTGTGATAGCAGGTTTTAAACATTAAAACCCCCTCACTCAGCTTGGACTTTAAAACTGGTTGAGAGATGGTAATTTTACCAACCAGTGCCTCTGAAAAACAAACCATGTTTATGTATTTAAGCACAGTCTGGCAGAAACAGGAAAAAACTCACATTGGACGCATACTTACAATCCTTAATCTCTTGTATAATTTAAAGTATTAGGTGAAAAATGAGGTTTGATCCTGCTTGTTCCATCTTGTAATTATACCTAGAAACATTGTTCTGGTTTGGTAGAGTGAAGATGTGCACCCTATATGGCTTTCTGTGACTATTAAAATGGAAAAAAAATATAAAAAGCTATCTTAAAAATGTATTGCAGGCTTAGTTTTATTCTTTAAAAGAAATTATTTATTCAATATCCTTTTAGTTCCACTGGATTCAAGTCTTACACAATTGACAACTTTGGAGGCTAATTAAGTTGCAGTCAGGGGCTATTTTAACTTGTCTTAATGTCTCTGATTACATGGAACATATTTGTAGAGTAAAGCGTATTTCTGATTTAAAGGGTGTAATGGAACAAATAGGTATTATATAGTATTCCTCCTCAAGGTAAACTGGAATGGATAATTTAATTTCCAAGGCGACAAATTATCTTATCATGAGCGAACAGGCAATTTCTTCCCTGCAATAAACTAAGTAGGTACAGACAGCTCTAACCAGATGAAATCATTATCCTTTTTAAAGCAGAAGCATTGAATAGAAGTAATTTTCTCAGCCTTAGTTTCAGAATGGAAAGTAGCTCTTTTAAACACTGTACACTGTGGTCTTAGGTAAGAGCAACAAGTTTAACCCTTTCAGTGAGAAAAGAGAAACAGATAGTGTAAAGATAATGAAATGAAAAAAAAAAAAAAAATTAAAGGCTGCATATGGATGCATAAAAAAAATTAAAAATTCAATGCAAGGTAGAAATAGTTAAGAAAAAAAAAGGTAATATATCCACCATGTATTTTGAAAGTTCAGAGAGATCAGAGTAATTTGTATGATTCTTATCAGAAAAGAACAAAACCGATTTTTACAGAGCTGCAACATATTACTGGGCTGTGTGTTTCCATCTGAAGTGTAAAGGTGCAGTTTCATGTATGCCAGTTGACTCTCCTCTGGTTCTTTGCAGTTCATTCTGTGTTACAGTAATAATGCATGTGTACATGTATATACACATGCACAGGTTCATAAACTACCCTGCTCTGCTTGCTACTTGGAACAAAAATTGAGACCTTCATAAATATGTCAATTGACTTGGACCATAATTAAAAATGAAAATAAATTTTCTCACATTTGGAAAAAATGACAATTTGTTTTACACAATTTTTACACAATTTTAAGGTTATTTGCCTTTTGGGGGCAAATAACACAAATTTCATGCCCTTTGTACATGCTTTGGCCCTTTTTTTTTTTTTTTTTTTTTTTCCAGAAGTGATTATTAGTTAAAAATTTAATTTTGAAAAGGGTCAGGTCAATGTTACTTTGTCAGTAAAATGGTGTCTTCTGGCACTTTGGGAAACAGGACAGAAGCTGAGCATGATTTAAACAGGTTTGGATTTTTTTTTCCTTCACTTGTACAGAGAAATGGGAAATATCTCCTTACCTTCAGAGGAATGTTTTTTGGAGTTTTTTGGAACATACTCTTGACTATCTTGCCAATATTATCTCTTTAGGTGTTGAAGTCATTGCTGTGTATTGACTTCCATGGTCTTTATCAGCTCACTGGTGGACACAGACAAAAAATTAACAGGGTTTCTACCAAGTGCTGCCAGCATTTGGCGCCTGGATTTGTTGTTTTAGACATGAAACTTTTCTAGATATGGTTTTTCACCTAGCTCAACTTTTTCCAAGAAAGCTGCTTCCTGCTAGTGTTGTTTTTCCCCTCTCTTTCTCCAAAAGCAAATGAGAAATCAATGGAACATGTGTCCTGATTCCCTCCTCATTTTGCTACTGAGAGATGAGGGAACATCCTCATATTTATGTAAAGTATTAATTCTGAGCAACATAAACTCACCAACAAATAACACTTATCATTTTAAAGGGGTCTTTCTGCTTAAGAATGAGTTTGTTCCTTTTGATGTTATCAAAACATATTTTCAGAACATCTGGAATTTTTAGATGCATTTAGTTGTTTATACATCTGTCACCTATTTGGGTAAAACTGTTAAAAGAAAATAAAAATCATGTTCTTGGGATTTCAGGGCATTTTGCTCAATATGCAGTAGCATCAGTAGCATTACAAAATGCAAACAGTAGATATGTGTGAATTAATAATGCTCCCATCTAATTTTTCTTCTTAAAAAGGACACTTCATCTAAGTTTATTTCTTTGCAATATGTTCACAGGGTGTAAATAAGATCAAAAGAGGAAGCATTAACATGAAACCCAGGAACCTGCTCTTACATAGCCTACATATCATGTTGATAAACCTTGATGACACTGGTCATGTTGGAGGCCACAGGTGATGGAACTGGCTTGGAAAGAAGGAGGTTTCTTAAAAGCAGTATTGTAGAAAGCATAAGAAAACATAAAGAAACCATCCCCCTAAGATTTAAATTTAAGCTGATGGTTCAGTTCAGAGTTACATGCATGAGCACTGCAGCTAACATATCCAAGCAGCTGGAAATTATACTTCTTATAGAATACCATCTCTGGGTTGCAGCAACCTCCCTAAACTTTTCTGCACTTTGAACTGAGTTGTGAACAGTTGTTGACTTCATGTTGCCATCTCTGAAAGGTTCTCTGGGTTTATATGATTGATGTAGCAATGTTTTGGTTTTTTTTTTTTCTGCAAGCAATTTGAGATACCTTGGAGATGAAAGACTTCTATATAAAGCCTCATTTTGTAGTCTGTTTCTTCCTCCTAACTCAAGCCATTTCCCAAAAGTAACAGGTCTTGTTATTTCCAACCATAACTTAACATACTCTGAATTTAACAAATAAATAAAAAGAATTTATATTTAATTAGAAAGACCACTATGTTCAGAGGTCTCATGTAGATTAGCAAACACATTTGCTGAAGGAAGTAAAGACATTGTTTCCTTGATAAATAAAATTTGACTTTTGTAGCAAGCTTTTTTTTGACTCAAAATGCCAGTTTTCTTTGCCTCCATTTTTTTTTTTTCATATTCAAAATGAAAGTTAACCCATTTGTTACGGTGCAATTCTGGCATGTTCTCTAAAGATATGATTTTTTAAAATCTAAAAAAGTTTACATTGGTGTTAGGTTTTTACTATGCCAAGTGAGAAATACGTGCTACCATTGGATTATGAAAAGTTGGTGAACACCATCAAAAGTACAATGGCACCCACTATTTCTGTCAAAATTCCAGTCCAACAGTATCCTTGCATAGGCCTCTGTTACTTTCTGTCCTCAGAACTTTAATGTATCCTTGATGTGCATTAGGTTTGAAGGGCAGATATTTTATAAAGCACAGAGCTCTTTACTGCTTTTGCTACCTTTTTTTTCCATAACCAAAAATGCATTTCTCTTGTAGGTTCATGATGACATTATTCCAGAAAGGTGACATATTGTTTTTTGATTAACATAAAAATGAAAAAAAGGTGCAGTGTAAAGCCAAAATGAGGGCAAGGCTTCTTTTCTGTCTCGTATGAGTCTGAGGAGAAAACTGTGGCATCAACTGATGCAATAGGGTGAGCATTCTGCATAATTCTTTTTTTATTCCTTTTAATTTAAAAAAAAATTAAAAAATTATCAGAATCAGCAATATCTGCATGGTGCAAAAACATACTAATGAATTGGCACTGCTAATCAAAAACGTGAAGTTTCTTCTACGCAAGTGAAATGTCACAGCCTGTCTCTTAACCATAGTAATGTCCTAAAGTTCATCTTTACTGAAATTCTGGTGATGCATTGTTCTAATTTGGTCTGGGGGAGACTATACTTAACCATTAATATAACAAGAAACATTGTGGAAGTTTGGACCAACAGAAATAAAGACCAGTATGGATCACTGTGGAGGGCTGTGCGCCCTTGGCACAAGAGCCCTCCGCACTCCCTTGGAGGAGAGAGACCTAAGTCCAAGATAATCTTCCCCAGAGATAAGCAACCTCCCTCAGGGTCATGGTGAGAAAGGGAACCACCCCCAGCATGCCTTGTTTCTATATGATAATAGCCTGTACTCAGTTGGCTGAGTGGTGTCCACCCCACCCCATGCCTTCCCCATAAAAAAACCCTGTTCCTGGCTCTCATCAGGGAGCCTTCCCTTCCCAGGACAATAAAAGTTACCTCTGTGGAATTGCCACGGGAGGCTCCTGTCTCTCTGTCCCCGAGTTCACCTTGGGTGATTTCCCAGAGAGCTGAAGCACAAGAGAAGGAATCATTTGGAGATGAGAAATCTCTGTACCTGCTGAAATCACCTGCTGAAATCACTGCTGCCCAGGGAGGCCACTGCCCCTGGAAGAGCTGTTCCTTGCAGGACACTCTCTCTAGGAAGGGCATAGCACTTCGGTGCTGACTAGCATCGGGCCCCCTGCAATAGATCACTCCTGGTGACTATTTTCATAGAAAAATCTTTGTTTAAGCAATTTATAAGCGATCAACATTTAATAATTTTAGCTAGAAACCAACATGCTGAAAAATTAGAGTGATCACTGTCAAATCTTCAAGTTAGGAAATTCTACCTTGTAAAAAATACAGTTTGCAGGTTATGCAAGTACTCAAGGTCACTTTTTAAAAATTTTGTGGTGATTATAAGGCAAAAAAGAAAAATATCTTTTCAAACATCTGAGTGGCTGACTTTTTAAATTTTTTTTTTTGACTATTTGTTTTAAATTATTTTAAGGGCTGAAAAAGATGATTTTTAAAATTATTGTGAAAATGTCTTTATGAGTTAAATCAGCTTATTTTTATTTTGAGCATGAAACAAGCTGAGGAGGTAGGGAAAGAAAGGGTTGACATGAAAAAGGGAAGTTTTTAACCTTAACAAGAATGAGCAGTTATTTCTGTTAACAGTGAATTGTATTTTCCTTAAAAAGTTGAATTATTTTGCTGTTACTGTATTGTCAAGGAAAGCTGGGTAAATTAGATGCTATCCTTTCATCTGTCATAGATTCTTTGGGAAATGCTAAACCAGACACATATACAAAGGCTTTTTCCCTGCCTTGGAAACCTAATACCTGTGTGGGAGGATGGCTGAGCCTTCACTATGGCAGCGAGTGTCCAGGAAAACTGGATATATGACCTCTGGATATAAAATGATAGCACAGGCTGCAAGAAATTATCCTCTTTCACTTACTTTGGGCGCACATAATTAGCATTAGCATTTTTTACTTTGATCATTTTGCCCAGTAGCCGCTTGTTTTGAGAGTGATTGCAGTGTTTACAGCTGGTGTCTGTGTTGGCAGGTGTCATTCCCAATGCAACTGCAGCAAACTCCTGAGCTCTCCAATGCTGTGTCCAGCCCAGATCCCAGAGCTTGGCTTCCTGCCAGGCAGGCTGTCACCAAAACGAGCCACCTCTGGGTTCTCCCTGCCTACACTCCAGGTTACTTAACAAACAACTAAAGTAACAAACCCCTTCTGGTCACCCCAGGTGACCCAGAATGGGTAAGAAATCTTCTGGAGCTGGTGGCTGCTTCTCCAAGCTCTCCAAGATGACAGGTAAGTGCTCCAGCTGTTGAAGTATTGGAAGAGTCTGTGTGAGTGTAGGATGCATAGCCCAGATCCTCTGAAACAGAGGCACTAAGCAGATACTTTTAAAGAATTGTGTTATCCATTTCTGTATTTCCTACCTCTCAGCATTTGCCTTGACTATCTTTTGAGAACTTTTTTCCAGACATACAAACTTTCTACAGGGCAGGAATTGCCCCCTATCATTAATAAATGTTGTTGGAAGAATAGCATACATTAATGTTGATGAAGCAGTCAAACACTACTGAATCAGGACTTTTTCATGCTTATTTCTGTAGTAGTTCAGGATATGACAAACAGTACTGAATAGAGAAAAAGAAAATGGAAGGCCTTCTCCTTGTGCGCACCATCCATCCTCCATGCTGAAGGAGAGCGATCCCACAGGAGAATGCAAGTGAAGCCCAAAACTGAAATCTATATGCACTTGTTAGTAGAGAGGGGAATATGTTTATGTGTAATTTTAATTCTGATGTTTCCTATCTTGTAGCATATTGATTTTTTTTTTCAACAGTGAAAAGTTTGTTTAATGTATTTGCTTCTGTTAATGTGTTTAGAGTAAGAACTTTCTAATCTGCATATGGGCAGGGGGCTCCTAGGGGAGCCAGGTTGTGCCCCTGTAATAGGTATGCAGAGAATCCAATCTGGATAATTATATATCTACATAATTTAAGGTTAATAGTTATCATTTACACAGCGAGGTTTCAATGAATTTTTAACAAAGGTCATTGATGCTCAGTTTATCAAGTGGATTAGTCGTGTTCACACCAAAAGGGTGAAGATCATAAGTAGTTCTAACACTGATTATCAGGACCTCAGGGCTTCCTTTGTTTGCTTTGCTTGGTATGTGTCCTGTGAACAATGCAGCTGGAGACTTCATTTTCAGTGAGTTTTCTGACATCATACACCTTGGTGATCTTTATTAATTTATATTATTCCACTACTGAAGTTTCACCAAGAGCAACTGAAAGATTCTAATTATTTTGCTCCAGATTTTTATCATATTCTGAGTCCATGTAATTACCTCAGATTTACTCCTGTGTGATTGAGATCATAATTTGACCCAGTATGTTAATGACTTTAAAGTAATATCAAAAATAATGAAACCATTTAATGAATATTTTCAAATAGAGTCACCTACTTACTCATACACTCAGGCAAGAGGGCGTCTGATTTGTTTGATATAGGTGATTTAGGGAATGTCCATGGGCAAAAGTCAGCTTTAATATCCCTAACTGCTATCAGAAAGGATTCTTCATAGAGAGATAAAATGTGGAAGAGAGGAATAAGCAGATGCTTGTTGGCAATAATGAAATCAAAATTCAAACTGGAATAGAAATTTGGCAGCTGGAATTTATTTCAAGCAGAATAAGGCTGCTGGATCCCACCAGTTCACAGCAAGTGACAGCAATGGCAAAAAGTAGGCAAGATTACCCTGGGAGGTAAAAAGACACATACACTCTCTGGATGTAGAGGTGCTGACATATCTGCTATCTGTTCCAGGCATTAAAAGTGATCCAGTTCTAGTGGGTGACCATAACCATCACTGACAGCAGTGCAGTTCACAGGCAAAATTCTGTAACCTGCCTGCTGCAGCAAAAGACAAAGGCTTTGGACCAGTAATATGACACTTTCTTCCACCTTCAGAAAGGTGAAATAAGTTTCAAATTCTGGTCACTGTTCTTTGGATAATTTCCATTTTTTTCCCCACTGTCAGTTGAATGTAAAAACATGAAACTAATCTGGAAAGGAAGAAAGCAGAATTTCAGGATTTTCCTTTCTATTCAAATAACCTGGTTTACCTGTAGTTATGTTTCCTTTTTGTTCTTATCTTTTTGCACCAGGAAAATCACACTAAAGAGAAGAGAAGAGAACCTCTGTTTTTAGTCCAAATAGACCATTTACTTGTTCTATCTCCTACTAAACTGGAAAAAAAAAATAGATTAGGAGGTGCTCTTGGGGGGCTGTTTGGGTACAGGTGTTACATCTGCTGCTCTTTTTTTTTTAGGGAACTTAAACATCTACCTCTTGAGGATGTGTGAGGGGCTTTGTTTCAAGAAAGCATAATTACATGTGAAGATATTGAAACTGTGATGTATGTGATTATATGCTTAATATTGAACTAACTTGACAGATTCTTGGTAAATAAGACAATGGTTATGAATGTTGAACAAAATAAAGAGGCAGCCACACAGTTTCAAAACCTATGTATTGAAGTATATTTACTAAGAAGTGAGGTATTGTGTCACAAATTTGGACTTCAGCTCCAGCTATCTAGTCCTGTCCTTAACGTCAAGGTGCTGTTTCAATTATGTTGTGTCTTGTCAGAGTCACACAGAAAGAAAATCTCTTTCTGAACAGAGAGCAGAATCTGGGATTTTTAGATCTCCCCTATATAGGCCTTCTCCAATGATTGTGGATTCTGTTGCCATCTCATGTGCCTCCTGCTGCCCTAGAGAAAACAGAATTTTTGTGTTTTCTTCTACTTATTCACTATTCATCATTTGTGTGTGTGTGTGTGTGTGTGTATGTTCTGATGTTTTAAATTACATTTGGTATGAGTTCAGAGGTTGGTAGTCCTTTTCAATAAAACAATATAATTTTACCAGAAAAGTTCCTGCTGTTTCTTGCACTTTGCTTCCCTGTGTCCTATAGCCATGCACTCTGTCTTACTGCTTAACAAGAATTGTTACTTTGGATAGCTCAGTGAATTAAATAATTTTTTTTTTCTTTAACACAAATATCCTGTAGAAGCACAGAATTACATTTGTAGTTTATTGTATGGTTCCTAGAAGACTGGATTACAAATCTAGGTGTCTGGGTAACAGAAGTGCTTGGAAAGTTTCCAGCAACTTAAAATCCTCCAATTTACTAGATTACAAATTAGACAACAGAATAAAAAAGAAGCATGTTGATCAATCCTTGCAAAGATTGGTGCTGAATCTCTGCTGCTTTATTACTCCCACAGGATTATTTCACAAGACATCAGTCAGGGTGATCTATTCTTTGAAGCAACAGGGCTCATCCCTTAGCCTTAACAATTTAACAAAGTCAAAAAGTGAGTCTGAGGTGGATCACCGTTATCCTTACTGGGCTTCTTCCTTCAGCTTACTTAGGTCTCTCATTCCTCTTCTACTGTGTGAGGCTCTGTGATCAATTTGGGAGTCTGACAATTTGTGCTGCATCCACAGTTCTGCCACAAAGTTGACATTGCAGGATGTGTGGCTTAGCTCCTGGACATTATTTCTTATAAATATGTGAACATTACAATGTTTGCAATTGCACATCTAAATTATGCACGTAGACATAACAGTGACCATACATGTAAATGAGATGTTTGCAGATGCAAATAGCTACTTATGCATATAGCAGGCCAACAGAAACACACAGTTGTTGTAATTATACTCATAAAATATATGAATGAATGAACAGGCACGTTATGAAAATCAGACTGCTGGCCAAAAAAGATACTATTAATATTACTGTTTGTAATGAGCTTTAACATTATTAAATGGGAGGTGCTAAAGATCAGCAATTTTTTTATCTGTGCCTGGAGAGTTAATTTATTTCATAGATTCCTCTATGTGGATGATCTTGAAAAATCTACTAGTTTTTGCTTTGTTCATGCTTGCAGAATTTTGAATCGCAGGGCTAGAGAACCTGGATATATGTGCATTGTTCCCCCACCGTCCTCAAAAGGGAAAACAAGAGTGTGGAAATAAAATGCAGTAAGTCTTCCAGTGTTTTTAAAAACTTCCCTGAGCCGTGCTGTGCTCCAGCAGGCACAATATGCTGGATGTGAAGGATATTTGTTTGCTTTTTTTCCTTCACAGCCATCCTTCAGGTGCTTCGCATACAGCCTAGTGGGCATGATAAAGTGGCAACAGGGGAGAAAGCAAAGCCAAAAGCAGGATGTCAGAAAGAGCTCTTTAAAGTCAATGTTCAGGTGGCTGAAAAATTGAACATCCTCTTTGGAGTTCATGTTTCAGGAAAGAACCCAAAGCAGAGCTCTCTGCCTGGGAAACCAGGAAGCGCTGCCAAACACTGCGTCTAACTAATGACACGTGGGAGACCTGTCCACCCAAAGAGAGTGTCAGTCCAGGGGATTTAAACCATCTCTGTGCCCAGCTGTGTATTCTAAACAAAGACAATTCATGAGGCAGAGCTTCCAGAATATCATTCTTCTCTCAGCCCACGGGCTGCCCTGTCCTACCAGAGAGTGATTTAGGATCGGTTACGGCTCGGTTGGTTCCGTCGGGCCCGTTTCTCTCAACGGTTGCAGTGGAGAGCTAAATATCTCCTTTGTCACATGTTCATTCAATAATGTCAAATTACAAGCAAATGTAAAAGCAATTATCCAGGAGAAAATAAAGTAGCTGAAACATAAGTATTTGTTTAACACCATGAATTTTTAATGGTGTGTTCTCAATTCTTTCAGGTTAGGGTTGTGTTTCAGGACAGATGACCTGCTGCTACACCCTGTCCATCTGGCCTGCTAACTGCTCACACTGCAGGAGGTGGGGAGCTTTTGAGCAGCTCTCTGCATGGAAATGGTGTGACAGAGGGATGTGTGCTTGGAACTTTCCTAAGAGAAGCTGAGGTTCATCCAAATTGTGACAACCAGGGTAATTTTTTTCCTGGGAACTATAATACAGATATATATCATCAGCTGTGATTTCCTTAATTACTAATGCCAACAGTACTTTCTTTTACACTGAATGATTTGGAAACTTCTAGAGGGCATGGCTTTGTTTTGGATTTGAATGTCTGTAGCTAGAAGTTTGTAAGAAGTAACAGTTCAATCTTTTCCTAATCAGTTTAGTTCAAGAGTAATAAACATTCTAAATTATGAAATAAATATTTGAAAACTGGAAAAGATATTTTTTCCAGTTTCCTTAAATTCTTCTTTAATGGGAAGCTAACCTGTAAGATAGTACAATAGTGTTTCACCTGTACATCCCCAGGCTATTTATTTTTAGACCAGAAGCTGACTTTAATATAAATACTTTTATTTTGTTTTTCATTCATTTTTGCAAGAAGATAAGCCATAAAAATTGCATTTGCTGTAATATGAAGTATTTCAGTTTCATGGAAGTAAATGAAATAAATATTATAATCATTTAATCAATCTTAAACCCTTTTATAACAACATTTGGAGAGTAATGGGGTTTATCTTTACTTTGATGTCATGTTTTTTTTTTTTCCTTTTCCAGTGTCTGTGAGTGAGCCTCTGGTGTCTGCACTACATAGATGCAACGTTACTATTTTAATATCACATATAGAATTCTATTTCAGCTGATAAAATGGAAAGATTTTTTAGGATGAGGGCATTTTCACATTAATTTGAACTGAGACACTAATAAGTGATCCGTATAAATAGCATGAGCGGCAAAAATGTTCAAAAAAAAATTGGTAAAGATGTAGCTGAACCAAGTAAAATGAATATGGTTCCTCAGCTAATCTCCAGAGATCAGCTCTTTCATTTAACTGGAATATTCAGATGAATTTTAAATTGTGTATAACAGTATCTCCACAAAATGCATCCTACTCATTGACGCTAATGGAATCATTTAGAAGTCTAAGAACCTTAGCTTTATCTGATAATTTTATAAACTTAGTTTGACTTGGGGTTTGTGCTCACATTAGAAGTTGTACAGCTACTAAAAATAAATGTGTAATCTTGTGATAGGAAATCTTCAGAAATTTAGGAGATTCAGATAAGCTCTGCACTGGCTCTCAGCTCATCAGAGCTCCAGGGAATCTTGCTGGGCTGTAAAGTTCTATAAAAAATGTGAGAAAGCTAAGGAACTGTCTCTGATAATGAAAGCACAGAAGATGCAGGAAAGTTTGCAGTCACTCCAGCTGCTGACTTACTGAATGACCTCGGGAAAGTGTTCAGATACTCAGGTTAAAAGTGAGGTAAAAATTATTTATCCTTCACTGTCACCCTTTTTCTTTTGCAAGCTAATATAAACCAGTGTTTTCAACCAGAAAAATTTCATAAATATACCCTGAACTGCTAGCTTGGTAGAAGGACTGAGAAACTCGGTGTGTATTTAATTTTAGGGGCTAGAAATCTCAAACTGATGTCTACCATAAGGTTTTACACAGCAGCTCCTCAGTACTCAAAAGACCTCTGAGGATGACTGCCAAAATAATGGTGCTGAGATCAGCAGTTGCAGGTTATGAGTGATTAGGAGAACCAGCATTGTGCTATATATATTTATTTATGTTTTAATTGCAATTTAATCAAGAATTGAAGAGTTGATTAAAAAAAACCCTAACAAATAGACTACAAACAAACAAAAAAAAACAACAAAAAAGTGGATTTTTTTAACATCATAGTGTAGATTCTATTTAGGATTCACTTTGAGATTTATGCCTATGCCTGCAAGTCTTTAGGCTACAAGAACCAGTGTATGTCTCTCTTGGATAAAACAGACTAAAGTGGAAAAGGGACAAAATGTTAGGCTTTGTTGAAAGAGCTTTTTGTTGTCATATATATTTATTGCCATATTTTATAATAAAGAAATTAAATAGATAATGCATATCAGGTAATATTTTCTGAAAACTATTTCATTTTAAGGCTTTATTATGGATTATTAAGAAAAAATATAGGTATAAGCAAGAAATAAACAGCAGTACATGAATCTGATAAACATTTAATCACAGAAAAAAATTTCAGAAATATGTCTATTTCACATAAACAGTAAATCTACCAAAAATGTGGGTCCTGACCCCACTAACTGCATCCTGTGAAATTCATAAGCAACTCTTATTTCTACAGCTCAAGAAAATCTCTAGCACAAACACAGAAGTCTTGTTTATATAATTTCATGAGGTGATGCAATTAAGGTGAAGTGTACTTAGTACAAAGATTACAAATATGCTCCTCTGTGTACATGACACTTTTAAAGGACTGTAACAAGATGGCTAAGTAGCAGACACAGCACCTCTTTGTCTGCATTGCAGCAGTAATTGGCTTAAGAGGCAGACAGCAGTAGTGAACATTTGTCTGAGCTCCTTGGAAAATGTCTTCAGTCTTGGCAAATGTATTTGCTCCACAATTCATTCTGTAGGTATTAAGCTCAGTCCCATTTGCCTACCAAACCATCATCTCCTTAAGCAGATTAGGGTTTATTGCTGCAAACACCAGCATCTGAAGGGGAAGGAATATTTCCATGACGTCATCCCAGTAGGTAGTGACATTTTGAATGCTTGATGACATTTCCTCTTGTAAATAGACAAGGGAAGTCAGTAGGTGCAGCATTACTTTACCTTTTGTAAAATGTCACTGCGCTGAGGAAAGCAAAAGGACTCCTGTATATTATTTTATTGTTTCTGGGAAACAGAAGGAAATTACACCAAAAAGTTCATGGTATCCTATGTAATTCTTACACTATTTGCTGGGGTTGCTGTAAAGAAATACCAGTGAACTTCAGCTGCATGCATTGTTAGTTTTTATAATAAATAGCTCTCTTACTTAGATTCATGCCTCTTTACACTTCTAATGCTCCTGACTTTAGCTTGTAGAGAGAACATATTTTACAACCTTACCTGTCCTCTCAGTTTTACTTAAAAAAAACCATTCTTCTTGTAACACCTAAAAATGTTCCCTTCCTTATCTCTTTTGTTTGCTTTCTGGCATCTGTAGTGGTATGTTGATCATTAGAATAATGCTTTTCATTTTGGTCCCCACTCCCCTGTTATCATTTGGGTCTCCTGGCTCTCACTTGCCTTGGCTCAGCTTGCACCCTGGTATTCACTGAGAAGAGTAATGTCATTGGGGTGCTTGGCCTTAGCACTTTTTCCTCTCCTGAAGACATCCTGTGACTTTTGTGATTACAGATCACAGAAAAGGGGATATACTTACTGTGAGTATGGTCTTCCACAAGAGAAAACACGTATGATCAGCAGTGTTACATTTTTTCCCTGGAAAGCTGACCTCAAATAGATCTGTGAATCCCACAGAAGTTTAAATCTAATATAAAAAACATTTCAGGAATAGTTTTTTTGTAGTATTCTGAGTCTGCAGTACTTCTCCTGAATGCCATCTATCTAACCAATCTGAGCTGCAACAAGCTGATTTTCAGCCAGCTCTATGTTTCTGCCAGTTGCTGAGAGCAGTTGGCACCATCTCTGTCTATCTCCTACGAAAAAGCAGCATAGAAAAAGATATAATCAGTATGTTAATAAAAATATTTATAGCTGAGGCTCATTAGATGATCATTCCCAGTAGTTTTCCATCAAATTTGAACTGAACCCACAGACTATTCTGACCTTACAGGACCTTGTTTATTTATTTAAGAAATAAATAATTAACAAATTTTGTCTTCTAGGATCAGTCTAAAGATTCACTAAGGCAGGGGTGAAATATCCTGCATTTTCTGTACCAACATCCATTTGGAACAGCTGTACTCCAGGCCAGCAGACCCCACCCAATGGGCTCTGATGGCTCATCCAGCACCCTTTCAGTCTCACCATTGTTCTTTCAGGGTCTCCCAACATGCCTTGTGCCTTCCTGGGCACCTCATAAGGGTCTACTGCACAAACTCTCTTGCTTTGAGCTGTTTGATTGATGTGATCTGTTGAGAACCAACAATGAGGCACTCCTGTGGACATCTCTGTCCTTCTCAACTCTTGCAGACAGACCCTTTGTCATTGTGATTAGTACTTTAGTTCATACTTTTATTCTGTATTCAAAGGTAAAGTTAATCAGAGACACCTGCACCCTTCTCCAGTGCCTTGCCTTTCTCTGCCTGATCAATCCCCATACCATCAGGTTTCCTTTTACTAACAGGTTCTCTCTGGAGGTTTATTAATTTTTCTTGACAGACCAGCAGAAAGCTCTACCACTTCTTATCTTGTCCTAATCCTACAACACACAGCAAGTGTTGAGTGTGGTCAATTTGGTTGCTGTCTTGAGGCTGTCTTGGTCATCCCATTCCCTACTGACTTCAGCATGTACCCAAAGGCTACATCCCCATCATTCTTTTTTCTGCTCCCTTGATCACTTCTATAAAGTGGTGGTGGTGGTGGTGGTATCCATCTGCCTTAATGAAGCTTGCCATCCAAAAGGTAGATCTCTCTGAAATGGATATGTAGGATTTTTGGGAAAAAGCAGAGACAAGTCTTTGCAACCATTATGATTCTTCTTCATAGTAAATGCATTGTGGAAAATAGAGAAGTTTTTTATATTGCTCAACAAGAAATTGTTCAACACCACCCACAGAAGATAAAAGTAGGAAATCCCTGGACTGTAATTTAGTACAGCTTGGAAGCCTCATGATGATTAGCACAATTTGTCATCACCATGTTAAAATGGCTGTGCCATCGATATCTAAAAGGGCAGAAATCAACCTCCAAAGATGTGATTCTGTGAGTAAATTTTGCACCCACTCATTTTGAGGGGGTTGCAAATAGATTCACATGTTCTTTATAAAACCTGAGCAACAGCAGCATGCAATCCTTTTAAAAGAAGCAGGGAGGAAAAAAGTTGCCTCTAAAAAAGGCAGACTAATCTCTTGGAAACTCCTCACTGGAACATTGTAACATTAACTGGCAGTTTCCTCGATCCAGGTAATTTATTCATGAAACTTATGGAGGTTAATCAAAAGTTCATATAATTGTAATAAACAGAATACATAATGGACTAATCATGCAATTCAAGGCATTTTGTAATTTATTTGAAATATCAGATAAAAATAACTAAGAGGTGTGCCAGGAAGCCAGCAAATAATTTGGAAACTGATGAGCATGGCATACCTGCTGAACTATGAATAGATAATGCAGTGTCTAAAAATATATAGATAAATATAATAAAGTAGAAAGTATTCAAATTTTTTTTTTTTTTTGAAAGCTTTAAGAATTATTTTAAAACTTCCATTGCTGCCTGTTGCACAACCTGGTTTCCAGGTTAGCCCATCAGCAGCACGGGTCTGTGGATGGTAAGGAAGCAGGATCTAGGAGTGCACCCACCTTAACAGGTACACCCAACTAGCTAAATGGGAATGAAAATCAGCTACACTGGGATCCTAATATGTGAACACAAAATGGGAATTCACTTGTATTTGCTTTTTCTTTTCCCAAGAAGAATTTGTTAAAGATTAATAAAGACAGAAGCTATGCTTTAAAGAGGTTCAGAGTTCAGTGTAAGGTGGCTTCTGGTTATTTGTTTTTTAATAAGAGGGCATGAAAAAATGTATAGTGCATATTGCAAACACACAGACAGATAAAACATGCCTTTTCTCATAAATACACAGGTTAAATAGATATCTATAGATATAAAATATCTATAAAATGGAAGTATACATGTGTGTGGAGGTGCACTGAGTACAAACAGGAGACTGAACACTGACACAGATTACCTGGAGAAGTTGTGAAGTCTCCATCACTGATGACATTCAAAATCCATCTGCAGATGGTTCTGCTCTAGGCCACCCTGCTTGAACACAATGCCCTCCAGATGTCTCTTCCAACCTTAATTATTCTGTTATGCTATGAAATGCTCATGTAAGATAAAAATAAATGCTTTAGCAAGACAAATACAGTATTTAAAAATTTCTTATATGTTTTCATTATGCCAGAAACATAATTTCAGATTTAGATTCTTGATAAATAAATTCTTCATTTTGCATAAAACTTAGTATGGGTGGGCACAGAAAATCAAGGCATGTAATAATTAAGTAATGTCCTCTGCTAGAGAAGAAATGTGTTTTCTAAAAAATAAAATGTCTGAAATATAATGGTCAGTTCTAAAAACAAAACCCCAGGCAAATGATGTCAGCTACAGAAAGAGTGAAGAGATAGAATCCAATTTCCTGAGAAATCATAATTTTCCCAGGATACAAAGTTGAACAGCCTAATAAGGAGATCATACAAAAAGAAATATTAAACATTTCACAGGAAGGCATTTTTCAGACCTTGGTTGGACGACTTTCAACTCAACAGTTGCTTTAATCAGTTTAGTCAATTATATGCAGGGGAATCACTTCAAAAGCACAAGAAAATTTCATGTTATGCCTTGTAAGTGATGAATAACTTCTAAACTCTGTTCCCTTCTTAAACCCATACAAAAAAGATTAAAAGATAAGCACTTTTCATAGCATCCTTACTTTCCAAGATTGCTTTGAAAGCAGTGAGCAAAGCACAGTAGATTTGAAAACTAAAGAAGCTATTGTGCAGAAATTAATTGATGGCCTTGTTTTGACTGTGTTATAGCAGCAGAAGTAATGAGTATAGACCTTGCTTCAGCGTTTTGCTTTCCAGCACATGGCAGAAAAGCCAGTGAGCTGAATCCTAGCAGGTGAATTCTGGTTTTGGAAGCAGGCAGGCTTTTTGAAGTAAGTGGGTAAGCTCCTTTCTCTGACAATGTTTATTTTCTTTCTAATAGGCACTTCTACTTTCAAGCAATCAAATCTTTTTCTGCTCTGTACATAAACTCCTTTCTTTCAGGCAGGTAAACTCTTTTCTCCCCCTTATTTCCCCCTGGTAAGCAAACATAACCTAAAAGAAAAGCACAGGTTAAAGTTGTTTGCCCATAAAACTCTGCCACCTTCCTATATTAGGAAGTTGTCTTGTGACCTACTTCCTTACCACTGCTTGCTATTGAACAAGGGCAAAACCCAAATGTCAATGTCATTTCATGACATAATCCACTGTCAAAATTGGCACTAGCCAGCAGGCCTGCTGGTGGTCACTCACAGATAACAACTGTGGAGCAGGCATAGCAAATTAATTTTTTCCACAGAATATGGTAAGTCAGGGCTGAAGAGTATTGGGAAAGAAGGGTGGGAGAACTCATGCTGCCTCTGTCATGTCTCATATATTCTTGAGACTTCAGTTTCCAGTACTTGTCAATGACTTGTCAAGATGGCATTCTTCAAAAACATGCTGTTAATTGGTGTCACGTAAACATGCTATCTGTATTTTTTACAGTAACATTAGTAGGTTTGTTACTTACCCACTTCTCAATTAATAGAAGTAATATACATATTCTAGATTTGTAATGTGGGGATCTTAAATGCATTTAAGTTTCTGAGTAGTAAGTAATGCTTTGGAACCCTCCATTTAAAAGATTGTGATAGTTAAGTGTTAAAGTTTGAAATTTTGAGCTAATATCTATCTTTTTTTTTGATTAATATCTATCTTTTGACTAAGACCAAAGTGTACAGGATTATCCTTTGTAGAGTCCTAAACACATGCATCTTTCTGTTTATAAAATACATTGTATAGTAACAGTAAATCAAACTCCCTCCAAATATTGAGCCAAGCAAGAGGTCCTTGCAATATCAAAAGCTTTGCAAACTTCATTTGCAAGATTTCATTCTAAATCATGCCAGAGTAGTATGGAAAGGTGACTGTGTGCTTAAGAACACTCGAAGTAACTTGCTTTAGGGTACTTCAGTTTTAATCCATTGGAGGAGTCTAAAAGTTAAATGGCAATGTCAGTTTTGAAATTTTACATCGTGCAGTAAAATTCTCGATTCATTAGATTTTGTATTTTAATGGAAGACAAAAGGCAACTTTTTTTAAAATCATCACCATTATTTTTTCTGCATTTGAAGTACTCTTTAGGCTATTTACTAGCATTTGTTCCTGAAAGCTCCTCTTTCCACAGATTATGTAAATGCTTCTGATTGTATAGGACCAACCAGCAGAATCCTATTCTCTGAGAGGAGATATATGTCCTATGCCATCTGCAGACTTTGACAGATGTCACTTAGCATCATGTCTCCATTTTCACATTCACACAAAACCAACACAAAACTTAATTCACTTTACAGCTTTCTTGACTGGCATTTCCTTTGCAGCTCTGCACCTCACCATATTAATATATAATAAAAATCAGGCAGCATGCCTGATGTAACATGCAAGGTGTCTGTAGGATACCTCCCCGTGCTGAGAGGATGGGAGAAGTGCCAGACCCGATGGGCATGACTGGCTTCATGCAGGATGTCATGATTATCATCTCTGCAGAGCTACAGAGGACAGCCAGGCAGCTGTGTAAAGGCCCTGGGTAACTTGTTGGTTGTCAGCAACACAGAGGAATATTTTCACTCTTCCTAAGAATGCATGGAAAATGTAGCATGTCTACTGAAGAATACCATGCATGTTTAATTGGCCTCCTCACCCAGTGAGTCTAGCATGTCATATTGGCTCTTACTCAGTGCCCTTAACACAAATCTCAGATGTTAGTTCAGTCTTGTCCTCAATATTTCACTCATGTGAAGTAACAGCCTATTGCTTTTAGTGGCTTGCTGCAATATCTCCTATGGATGCAACAGGTGGAAACAAGCAATCTGCTGGCTTTTGCAGGTGTTAGATAATGTCTCATGTGGACCTGGTACCTGGAGATAATTATACCCTTTAGCAGATTTACACTGCCCATTTTATTTCATGTGACCTGGGGAATAATTATATGCTGCCTACCTGCCTTTTCATGCTGTTTTATCAACTATTTCATTTATTTATGTACAATGGAACTGTTGGGACCAGTAACTTTTATTTCTTCCATTTATCAAAATATTTAACTAGCATACTCCAAGGTGAGTCATCATTAAATAATGGTTCAGGGCACTGCTGAGGTTAAACCTAAATCATCATAGTTGTTTCTCTTGCTGCAAACCCCCAAAATCTCCCTTCTGGCATTGCAAAAACCTTGACAGCTATGGGCTTAGGTCACACCATTTAGTATTAAGGAAGTGTCAGACCTTGTTTTCTTTTTGTTATTCTCCTCGTTAGTTAAAGCAGATTTTTTTCTGCAACAGGTCTGCATGGAGCATTCTAGTCCAGTACATCCTCAGGAGTGTGATCCCAGGATAATCCACCAGAGTGAAAATATCAGTGCTCTGTCACAGCAAGCCAACTGTAACATCTTCCTGCATTCACTTACACAGCCTGGCAGTTTTGCAAGTAGCTGTGTTAAAACAGCAGCTCTCAAATTCTCTTTTAGACTCTCTTTTGTTGGTAGTGGACCTTGAGGAATTAGGACTTTTCCCCAACTCAAATATGCATGTAGCACTTCCCTCGATGGATGGCAGGTATGTGACAATATGTTGTTTGTGGATGACTTCAACAAATCAAAGATCCATCCATAATTAACAGGCAAATAGAGAGAATTTCAGTTATAGGAAATAATTTTTATATTGCCTTCATAATCTATTTGTAAACAAACATGTGGAATGGAACTACAGTGCTTTCATGTACTTGCCAGACAGTAAAAATCCTGCATTGAGTTCCAGAAATGTGTCATTCTTCCACAGAAAAGAGTGAAAATATTTGTATTTTTGGGTTTGTTTTATGAAAGACTGAACAGATTTTTGGAGTGTAGATAGGTAGATACATTTTACATACAGAAATGTAGGTAAAAGATCCCTGCAGCACAAAGTCAAACACAGACATGCCAGAAAATATCAGAAATAAAATCTGCCATTCAAAGTATATCTAAAATGCATCAGTGAATGCAAGATAGTTTTTCCTCTTGATCCTTGATTCATTCAGAATACTGAGTGGACTATATAAAACTGAATAAAGTATTTATATGTATAAAGTATATAGCAATATATAGAGCAGGTATCCACCAGTCCACTGTGTTACCTCATGGTTTATCCAACCCTGCTCTTCAGCATGCACAAGCCTCTGAGTTGCCCTGGTGGGGCACTGTTAACCAAGACTCAGGTCGTGTTTATTTCTGCTTTCCCTTTCTTTCTTTCTTTTTTTTTTTTTTTTTTTTTTTTTTTTTTTTTTTTTTTTTTTTTTTNTTTCTTTCTTTTTTTTTTTTTTTTTTTTTTTTTTTTTTTTTTTTTTTTTTTTTTTTTAATTCCTGGAGTGCTATCAGTGTGTTTTGGGCATGACTTAGGAGGACTTCTGTGTGCTTGCCCACACTCATCATTGCTGTTACTTTCCCTTTTGTCCTCCTATCACAATCTGGGTCAGAATGGTCCAAAGACATCACTTGTTTTCCTTGTCATAGTTCTCCTGTAATGAAATGTCTCTACATTTTATGGGTGCAGAAATTAGGCTAGCAACTTTATTAGCAAACCAACTCATTTTATCATTGCAAGCTGAAAAAACTCTCTTTATCTAGTATTATTTTGTTGTTGTTTTTAAATTTTAGAATACTTGAAGCTGCTAATCATACCCCCTGATGAGCATCTCAGATCAGAAAAATACCCTGTTTGTGATCATTACAAAAAGATGACTTAATAAAGTGAGAATTGATGGAAAAATTTAGAAATGTACCTCCAAAACACCATCTCCATTCTTGAAGTGCACTTAGTTGTTAAAAATATTGGGGTACACGTGCATTGTTATAAACACTGCAGTTCAGCCAAGGGTTGGCTTTGTTTTCTGATCACCCAGAAAGTGGAGGAAAACAATGCCTGAAAGTCTCATTGCTTGAAAACATTCTCCAGGTGTGAGGAGCTACTTGGAGTGTGTCCAGAGAAGGGCAATGGAGCTGATGAGAGGTCTGGAGCACAAATCCTCTTGAGGAGCAGCTGAGGGAGTTGGGGTTGTTTAGCCTGAAGAGAAAGAGGCTGAGGAGAGACCTTATGTGCCTCTACAACCACTTGAAATAGGTTTTAATAACATGGGGGCTGAATATCAGAAAAAAAATTCTTTACTAAAAGGTTGCTCAGACACTGGAACAAGCTATCCAGGGAACTGGCAGAGTCACCATCTCTGGAAGTGTTCAAAAAAACATGTAAATGTGGTGATGAGGGACACAGTTTAGTAGAAATGTTCTGTTAATCATTGCACTTGATAAACTTTGATGCTTTTTCCAGCTATAATGGTTCTGAAATTCCACACCAAGAGTGCAGTGATACAGTCTGGTTTCAGTCAATCTTTCCTCAGGTTTGTCAGGTGATACTCACTGTAAAATGCATTACAGTAACCCTGAGGTAGCAGCTAAAGAACCAAAGTCTTACAACACTGTCTTGAACAGGCTTTGCTTTTTGTTGAGCAGAACTGATGTTCAGAGCAGGAAAATCTTAATCTATGATTCCCACTGTAGTGTGGAACAGGTATGCACTAACAATGTATCTTTAAATATATGTTTCACATGGTTTTGTTTTTAAAACCACTGAAAATAATAGCAATACTGGTAGGTATAGGACAAGACAAATTAAAAAAATGAGATTGGAAATGCATATCATAAAGTAAATAAATTTTATTGGAACACCTCAAAATTGAAACTAATAGTCATAGGATAGTTTTTCAAAATGTTGCTTTCCAATTATTTATAGTAGAAAGCAATTACAATAATCAGTTTTTACTCCAGTAGCAACAAACTTGTATACTTGTTTCTCCCATTATTTAATATAACATACAATAATGTTATCATTTTAATTTAAAGTATCTGAGGTGGGATTCACATCCTCGGGTTTTAAGCTGACTGCAGAGATCCCCTAGAGCAGACAAGCAGAACTAAGCAGCCCCATAACATGCAGGAAGATATTATGTAGGCTATCAAAGTGGCCTCAAATACACTTTTGTATAAACAAAAGCACTACATTAAGTTGCTTTTGATCACAGCATGACGTATATGAAGAAATTATAAAATCCAAGCACTTGCATATTTGTGAAAAAGAGGGAAATATGAAGGAAAAATAGAAAAACTACATAGCCAGGGCTTAATTTTAATATTTTTCAGAATCTGTACTAATCCATAGATGCAAGTGGGCTACTTGGTCATGGAAAATTCCCATGAAAACCCACAGATCCACAAATGATCAAAGACTAACCTTAAAATAGGCTGGCAAACTGGTGATCCATTCAGCATTGGCCAACTGCTACCATGTTTGATAAATAAAGTAATGCCATCACTGGCAAACGAAACGTGCCTTGCTCACCTCTTCTCACAGACTGAGAGGCATCTAGGCTTTGGAAGGAGTACTGATGTCAATTAAAAAGTAAATATGAAGGATAATATGAACTTGTTAGACTCAGATCTTTGACTTTAACATGAAAATGTTGTGTATATTCTCATATTCTCACCAGTTATTTGGCCCACGTAAAGCAATGCTCATTAAAAGGTTAAATGGGATTTTTTTTCTTTCATTGTGTTTCAAGTATCTGAATTTTTATTTCTGTCACTGATATATGAAATTGCAAAGTGTCAGTGAAATTAAAGTAGGATTAAAATCACAACATTCTGCTGTGGTGGGGACTGTGAAATGTTTCAGGCTAACCTGTTTTGAGAAGTTTTTGTTAAAAGATGAAATGACTTTTAAAATCATTTTCTGACTAATAATCTGAAAGATCAGTGATTTTCATAATGGCATGCTCCAGATTTTGTAACATGATTTTCATTATTTCAAATACCATTAGAGAAAAAACCAACTCAAACACAAATAAATAAACAAAAATCAAGCCAAAAATCCAAAGTATCTTTCCCCTGCCACCCCCACTCCTAATCCTTTCTAAGAAAAATGAGGACTTTTTTCCTTGCTGTTGGCACCCCAGCATTTCCCATTCGAACCACCCTCTACTTTCAGCCATAAATTATATCCACAGTTTAGACAACTCTTCAGCAATGCCTTTAGGATAAAAACATGGGGTTTTTTTCATTTTAAAAAGTAGAAGTACTTGGTTACACTTTCTTATATTGTCAAGTGTTCCTTGAAGAGTTGTTTTATGGAAATACTTTCACCATAGGTAGCAGAAAGGGTAGGTAGGTTGATGAAAATTTTTCACCTAGACAGGTCATTGCTTCTCCTTCTAGACAAGGAAGCTGCCTCGCACATCTGGTGAACGTAACCTTTCTCAGAAAGTGGAACAATCTGCCCACAGGCTCCCTTCCAGTACTTATGACACCACTATAAATCCCCAGGGTTGTTCTTTGAAAGTTTAGCAGATTATGTAAGTTTGTAGAGGGACTATAGTGAAATCAATAATTTTTAATTACAAGAAAAGTGACTGTAAATTTGAATTTTGCATCACTTATGCAATGTTGCATTCAAAATGTGTGTGGTAGGTAAAGAATTTCTTGTTATTACAGTTGAAATAATGAGAGTTTAATCATTCTTAATCCAGAAAAAGTATAACAATACAGTGAGGATTTTTAGATGCATGTTTCTTTGTTCCTAGCCCTTTTGCTGGGGCTGTGATCCCTCTTCTTCATCTCCCTGGGACCCAAGGCCAGAGAATTCCTGCTGATGCTGTCAGTGACCGTGTCATGGTGAGTTGGCAGCATATGGAGTCTTTTGTAAGGAGGAATCCCGGATCATTTGTGTCAACAAGTTCTTCTTCTTCCCTCCAGGATCTATTCAGGGTCATTTTAATGTTTGCTAATGTGCTTTTACCCTTCCTCTTCCTTCATTGATCAGCAGCTCCATGTAACTTCTGAATTTACTACATGTATTGCCTTGTATTTTTATTAGGTACTAGTTCTTTATTCTCTTTGTTGCCCCTAAAACCAGATTTTTTCCAGTTCAGGGTTGCATTTCTTTAACAAACCATGGATAAGTTGTTTATGGGCATGAGGTCTCTATGCCTATGCCCCATCTCCATCCTCCCTTAAGGCCTGTTTCTAGATACAGACATTATGTACTGCAGGGCTGTGTGGTCACAGCAGTGAGGTACTTTATTTACTGCTAACATTTAGTTATTGTTGCTCTTGTTAAAATTTTATTTTTTAATTAATGTTACCACACAGTAATATCTGAGATGCTATAAAATTTATATACTTTGGGAAATAATTAATGCTTTGATCATTTAGTTTCAAAACAGACATGATCAAAGTAACCTCCAGTTTGGAGGTGGTTGTACATTTTAGTAAAGGATCTGGGCATGTAAATTTAAATTTACAGTTAAACACACAAATGAAAGTACCATGATCTTCATAAAGGCTATTCTATGATACCCTATCTCAGTGTCTTAAATGATTCTGGGCTTATTTTGTGTCATGACCAATAATTCTGCTCCCAGTTGTGGGTCCTGACTTGTCCATTAATGATAGTATTCCTGTCCAGAGGTTATGCAAGTCTCAAAGAGATTGTTTTTGCAATTACTCTTGAGCCATTCTAAACAATTGAGACTGGTTTTCCAAGGAGAAAAATCAAGGGGGAGAAAAATCAAGTAATTTTGAAGTGGGAGGTGGATTCAGGGCTGAATGTGATAAACTATTGAAGCTAATTAATGGCAATTATTTTTGTTTCATGGTTTTATGAGAATTTAATATTAAAAAAAAAAAAAAAAAACCCAGTGGAAAACTACGTAGATATATTGGGAAGCAAAACTCCATTGTAGTTACCAATATAATGTTACCAAGACACTTTTTCAAGCTTCTGTCATTTAAAATGGTGACAAGAGATTTTACAAAATCATTGGCGTTTTCCTGCTGAGTTACCTGGATATCCATGGATCATTTAGCCTGCTTGCTGCAGAGGGACAAACAGTGTCCTGTACCTCCAGTGTGTTGTTGTAAGCACAGCAGTAACCTCACCTGTGCATCAGGAGGCAATGATGACCCAGCTGTAGAAATTGTCTGTCTCTCCCTTTCTGTGTCAAGAGGCTTTTGACAGGAACATAATATTCCCTTCAAAATCAGTTTGTTCCTTTGCCTTTTTTTTCAAATATTCCATTTATTTGATTCTCCTTCTTCCAAACAGTCTTCAGCCCTGCAGACTGATTAGATCCTAATTCTTTTGGCATGCTGTCAACTTGTCCTAGTCAGAATAACTATTAGGCCTTTGCTTTTGCTACTCCTCTGCAATTTTGTTTCCTTTTCTGTTCTTCATGTCTTTTCTTTGTGATTTTCACCTATTTTGCCTGAAGCTGTCTTCTGACAATATGCTACCACCTCTGTCTGTGAATTTGTTCTTTGCCTGCCCAAGTAATTTATTTATGTGTTAGCTTCCTCTTCACCATTATCCAGGCTGTTTGACTTTCTGTGTATTGCTTTTCAGAGTGCCTCCAATCCCTAGTATGTTATTAACAATTTGAAACAGAAGGGCTTTTGAAGCTTTTAATGCAACAACTTAATCATGCTGATGTGTTTTTTAATGACTGAAATGCCTCATGTGTGCATACTGAGAGAACACCTTGCATGTGCCCCCAGCAGCCATGGAAAAGAATACAGAATTCAGTAAGACTTAGTTTTTTTTCCCTTGGCAGTTAAGTGACATATTTAGATTACATGACAAATTGAATAAAAGTCAGTCCTTAGAATGTTGTGTTCTACTCCTATCTTTTCATTTTATGTAGTGGGACACACACACACACATACACACACACAAAATTAGAATAAGACACTCTGTTCAGTTGAAACAGCCCTTCAAAGCCTGGTATTTGGATGTGACAGAAACTTCATCCCATGGTTTGTGCCTAAACTCCAGAAAAAAACCCAGAGAATAATATACAATTCAGGATAGGGTTTCTGTTCCTTTTCATTAGTTCTTCAGTAGAAAGAAAGAGTGATGAAGGCAGACAGTAGAAACTCAAGAGTAGGAAGATCAAAACAACCCTATCTTTATTCCCCCTGCACCTCACAGAAAGCTGAAATGCCAACATGTTGGATGGAATTGCTCACTCTGACATATGTAATATGTTGATGGCATGCTAATTACAGTTTCCTTGAAAACTGGTGATCCCTGATTTTCTTAGGCTTTTTGTAACTATAAATTCTAGTTACTAGCTGTCATCTGGGGTTTGGTTTTTGTTTTGTTTTGCTTTTGTTTAAAAAAAAGGAAACCGGAGGGAGTCTGATTTGTCTGATTTCATGTCTGCTACCTTTCTAGTAGAAACCCTCTAAGTACTCACACTTGGGACCATAAATTTTGAACAATATTGGTAAGTTTTGTATGGGCTTTTTCCAGCTTACTTATAAAGGGATTCCTCTGGGCCAGATACTCTGTTTGTAATCCTGGTAAGGAAAATGAACAAAAAGTAATTTTATCTTCTGTATTTCATTTTTCCTCTGTGGAATAGGTCTGGAGAGACAGGGAAGGCTTGACCCTGTGGCAGGTACTGGCCCAAAGCTGTAGATCATGAAACCAAACTCCTTAGAAGGCAACAGCCTGGAACAGACAAGAAATATTTCCTTCAGCTTTGCAAAAACCATCTTTTATAAATCCTGTCTGAAAATATTTCTGACATATTGATTTTACCGATCAGGTTGTGAAAGATTATGTCCATGATTGTTGCATAAAAGGATGGGAGCAACGTTTATCTCTCTCCATCACCCTTTCAGGGATTTCTGTATCTATTTGAAGAGGAGGAGTTGCAGCCAAGTGCCCAGGCTTTCATCATGGAGCCTCCAGGGAATCTTGGCCATTTGTCTTGAATATAGGCTTGACTAAAATCAGTTATATCTTTGTCACCCCCAAGCTGGGCCCTAAAGTACTTTCTGCAGAGCTTATTGCATGGTGAACGCTAAATTAGAACTCTATAAACTTAATTTGCTTCCAGTGCTTCATTTGCTTCCAAGTGTAATTCTTGATATTGATTTTAACTTATACTTAACTTTTATAGTGATAGTCATGCGTACTTAAGAGGCTGCTACTTCTTCTCTGCCATGAAACCTGACCTAAGTATTAGATTTTAACCTTTGGAAACAGGAACACTCCTTTCTCTGGAAGACATGTAAAGTATTAACTCAGTAAATTAAACATTGCATTTAAAACCTCCCAAGGCATTCTGCATAGCCTGTCTTCTGATGTTTATATAGTGGAACTGGAAGACGTGTAGAACGGGAGCCATTACCAGTCTGATCTAACATTTATTAATTTATTCCTCTCTCAAACTTAGATCTTATTATTGATAAGTGTATTTTAATATGTATTCTCACAAATACACTTGGATTTTGCAACACACAGGAGACAGCAGGCAAAAATGCACTTCTGTTTCCTATTCATGCTCAGTCATTCCTCCTCTTGATGACACTGTCAAAAGAACAACTGCAATGCCTCCTTAATAACTTTCTTCTATGGACTTTAAGTTTTCAAGAGTATTTTGAAAGTTTCTTCATGTTGCAAATACTAATGCTTTGGTTTTCCTCCTACTTTTTTTTTTTTTTCAAAAATTAGTGTTAATATTATACAGACGTTTTAATTTTGATAAGAACTTTTAAAGTTACTTTATATGGATCTGAATCCATTCAATTATTATTTGTGTAATCACCTTTCTTCAAACTAAAATTTAATTTTTTATTTTTAGATTGCAGACCACTGTGTGACCTTTAGGTGCCATCTGCTGTTGAGCTTTAACTCCAGCAGAGGAGTACAGTGCATAATGGGTGACTTTCTGGATCACAAGAAAGGAATTAGTGACACTTGAGTCAGGTAAAATTCATGGATGTGGTAAATATGTGGTATTCTCATGCACATATTTAAGTCAGAGTAACAGTAAAAGTAGTCATTCTTACAGTCCCAAGTGCATGCTATTCCTGAAGAAATTCTGGTTTTTATTTTGAACTTTCTTAGGGTTTTTTGAGACATGTGACTCTCAGGAGAACAGTCAGACCTGCAAATTTCCTGACAGATGAATTTTCAAATTATGTATGTACTTTGGACGAAGTTATTACCAAGTGGTAAATATTTTACAATTTTAATTTATTTTCAACATGGATAGTGTTAAACCTATTGTTGTCTAACACAGATTGGCTTAAAATATCATAAGGAATCTGAACATTTAAAAAGACTGAGATGCAGTTGTGATTTATAGTTTAAAGATGAATAAATGAATCTCTAGTTAGATTTTCATGACAAAATAAGTGAAAACTGTTTCCACTAGAAAGCACAGACATTGAGTAAATACGGGTAAACACAGAAATTATTATAATTTCTGTATGGTAATGCATGACAAATATTATACTCTCACAGTTTAAAGAATAATAATCAAAATATTAAAGATAATACATTTTTCTGTAGAAGATTGTGAAAGCACTGTAGCCATAAATTATCAACAGAGAGATTCCTTGCTTCCTTCAAAGGGAGCTCTCGAATCAGACAACCTTCAGATTGCAAGGAAAAATGGGGAAGGAATGCCAGAAAACTTGCATCCTACACCACTTAACATTATTAATGAAAATTATATATTCCTCAGGCATTTTTTTAATTACTGTAAGTCAGCATTTACTGTTTTGTTAAAAAAAAAATTTCTGCTGGCATACACTCTTGTAGTAGTAGTTGGTTTCTGGGAGGCAGGAAGATTTCCACATGCAGAATGCCTTCTCCTTTCCAGAAACTCATAGGGGCTGCAAAGGAGTGTCCCAATCCACTGCAGTGACCTTTCTTAATTTGAGCTATAATTGATAGGATTTTTGCCATGTGGCTGAATGAAACATAGAAAGTAGAAATGAAAAGCATATTCAATACTTAATAATGTTAAGACAGCCAATACTTCATTAGAAAAAATATCCAGCTCTAACAAGAAGAATCAAGCCATTATAGAAAGAGCAGCAGAGAGAAAATGTAATTAAAACTCTTCAACAGCTTCTTTTCTGACATTGTTTTCAGTTTTCTGCAACTTTGACGTTTTCTATCTTTATTCTCTTCTTGAAATTACTTTTTTTCATTATGGTAAGCATTAAATAGTGATAAGGAATTGGAAATTTGCTAGTAAAGGGAATGAATGGAGTGATGGTAAAAATATTAAGTAATAGCACAAAAGTACATGAAATCCTGTGACACTGTTTTGCATAATGCTGGGTTTTTTTTCCTCCTTCTTATAAAATTTCTGTGTTTAAAATGTTCTAGTGACCATTGGTTCACCCCTTTCCAAAAGACTGGGCACGTCCTTCTATTGTTGCCAATCAGCCCAGTTCAGTGATGTTAATTCTTTTTTTTTACTGCCATAAGTGCTATCTTTAGAAAATATGTCTTTTCCATAGATTAGACAACTGAAATTCTAACTCTGTACTGCAGTAGCAACATCTGTGTTTGCCACCTACCCAACAGACATGGATTTTTAAATTTGGGGTTTCTGTTTAAAGTGGCATGCTGGGATTCTTATCCAGGCAATAAAGTGAAGCAAGCAAATTCTGCAAAACCAGAGTCCTGAAGCACACTAAAGCAATATTTTTTTTTTTTTTTTTTTAATTTGCCTCTCATTAACTAATCAAGAAATAGAGGGAATACTGCAAACCATTACAAGGGGTATAAATGGTTCATAAATCAAGGTAACCCTTTGAGTTATTTTCAGACAAAACTTATTCAAATCTTGCCTGACAAACTATGATTATGCCATTTCAGAGACAGCATTTGCTAAAACATCAGCTGAAGTGAGAAGTTGCAACTTGGTGTAACTGAAGCTGCTGGATGCCTGAGTGACTCCCAAGTTAAAGTGAGCTGTAAATGATAATTTTGGTAGATGGGTGGATTTCTTCTGCTACACGTGAGTCATGAATGGCTGATGGAGAGCATCAAGCTAGGTGGAGCTTATTAGAAATCCACATTATGAGAAAAATGTAGAAAAATTAACAGGTTTTGGTGAAACAGGCAAGAATTCTCTGGACATAACTGAAAATATATTTAAATGATGGTTTCTAATGAAAGAGCTTTTAAACAGGTCTGTTTATACTCCGTCTACCAGGAGTGAGAGTACAGCAAAAGCTGTGCTGGGCTAAGGAGAAGGTAATTTTGGGTTGGTGTTTTGCCTGATTTCTAACTTCCATTATTCCTTTCACTATTTTGTTGTTGTTATTGAATTCCTTGAGCTGACAGTACACTTCAAATGCCAAATGACTGAGAGGAAACATATAAATGTTTTGATTCACAAATCTCCTATTGAGAAGTAAGTCATGCTTAAAAGCTTGAGGATTCCTGATTTGCTGTTTACATTGTGGTGTGAGAGGCTAGATGGAGGGCTAGCACCGTGGATTTTCTTATACAACTCATCTTACCTACCTGACTTTTAGTTTATGTTTCTAAAATCAGATACTGTATTTATTCTGTACCACCCAAAGCTGTCTTGAGTCTTGGTTAGTGGCTGCCAATAATTTATTTCCCATCGGACGTAAATGGCAATTTCTGAAGCACCTCCAATGAAGTAAATGACAATATTTCTTGAGTCTTCATATCTATGAATAGTTATTATTACCTTATTTGTGCTGTTACAACTCAAGTAGAAGTATGGGAGAAAATGTTATCATCAGTTGCATACTTTAGAATTCCTCACGTAACTTATAGGACACAGGGAGCTACAAATGAAAATACTGGGAACCCCCACAGTTCTCAGAGACCAATCCAATAGATAAGCATTAGAGGAAATACAGAACTCCAGTGAAGGCAACACAAAGGAAACAGTAGGATTTAATTATGGAAAGAAATTACATAAAGAGTAAGCAATAAGCAGAGGATTAGAGAGGGACATGGTAAAATAGACCTTAGCTACAGCAGCAGTTCTACAGAGGACATATTCCACTAAAATCTGCTGAGAAAATGTTTTGAATCACCTTTTGACACAAGACCTAATTTTTAGAATCAATACAATCTTAAGGTTTAGTGCAGCCATGTACAAAATATGATATTATTGAAAAGCAAGGAAATTGTGATTATGCTTGCTAAAATTGGTCACTTTAGTTAAAGGAATTTTGAGTATTTTTAAAAGCGGCATGAGACATTGTTTAAAGGAATGTTAGGTATTTAAAATTCTTGTTGAAGAGAATAAATCTGAGGAATGGAAATAATATTACCTATCTCCTGAAAATATCACTTTACTCATTCATAACACTTGGTTTAAAAACAAAATCCAAACTCTATGTTCCTTAACATGATAACTTGACTAAAAAGGTAATTAATAATAAAGTATGAATTTGTGAGGAAATTCTCTTTTCCAGAACTGCATTTAAGTGGTTTTACATGATTCATTTACTGATACTATTTGTTAGGGAAGGTGGTGAAAGTAAAGGTTGTATAAACAATTTGCTCTTGATCATTTATGATGTTGAAGTACTTCTCTAAGAGCCATTTAAATCTGCCAGCTCTGTGTGTTCCTCCATTTTCTCATTTTTCAGAAGTATGAGTGAATAATGAAACTACATAATGAAAAAAAAAAAAAATCCACGATGTTAACAGTTAGAAATGCTTATTGCAAATGCAAATAGGAAACCTGTTGTCCAATTGATTTATTGCTGCAAATATATGCAATGGAAAGCATAAGTGTTTCTAGTACATAAATTACCTTCTTCCTGTGAGGCTTTCTTCTGTGGCACTAGCCCAGATAGATCACCAGGCATTCAAGCCACCAAGCCACTTCTGTTGAAGTCCATTAGAAATTCCACTTCATATAATGCATTTCACTATTATAACAAAAGTCTTTACTCCCAAGAGTGAGCACTGTAATACGTTTTTATTATGTAATTGTCCACAGCCTGGAGAGTACCTGTTAGCTAAATGTGATTTAGTATGTTGCTGCTACCACTGGTAAAATACAATACTGTGTAGTAACGTAGTTAGGAAGCAAAGAAGTTGATTTGCATTTGTGTATGTGGGTGTGAGTTTTAACAGTAGTACACTTTGATGATATTCTTTTCTCCTATTGCAAATCTCACTCTGTATGTAGCAAAGACACAAAGAGTAATTTTTGGTTTGCATGCAGTTTACAACACAAAAAGGTCCATGGAAAGGAAATGTAAGAATAACCTCAGTTATTCTATGAGAGCCCACAGATGTGTATATACCAACACTCTGGCAGTCAAACTGCATCCAGCACTTGGATTGTTATTATATTTGGTGCCTTTTATGAAACCTCCATTTTGAAAGTCTTACTAGTAACTATTTCTAAAGAGTACTATGTAGAACTGGAATAATTGCATTTGCTACTTCATAACCTATCCACAGTGTAATTACCGGTGTAACTTCGTAACATCATCCAAAGGGTTTTCACATCATTCAAGATCCTTTCTGTTTAGTTCCTCTAAATTGTCATGCTTGAATGAAAAATGTAACATCATTCGTTCTGAGTTGTCACATATTTAAGACATATGAGCAGATGTCATTTGAGTGCAGAGATGTCAGAATAATTATTAGGAAGACTGCAACACCACTTTTTTTTAAATAGGAAAATGTTTCTGCTGGGGAATCCTTCAAACAGATTAGACAGAGCTCTTTCAGGACAGAATAGAGGATGCCTCTCCTTGTGTTTTCACAGGGGAAAAAAAAGTTACTCTATTTCACAGTGTGTGTTTATGTAAAGAGATGTTAATAAACACCATGCACCCCCTGATTTTGCAGATTAAAAAAAAACAAAAAAAACCCCACACACCAAGAAAAGGACAGTGGTGTGTAATAGTTTTGGCAAGCTCCTAAATAAAGAGAATTAAATTTATATTTTTGAAAACTCGAATTACCATTTTTTCCAAGTCTGTTGATCTTTACGACCTTGTTTGTGCTACATATGGGACTATCTGCAAGGGACGGCATAATTTTATACTCTATGGGCTTAAATTAAATTCCAGAGAGCTTCAAAAGCCATTTTAATTACAAAAATGAAAAGATGACACACATCAAAGCATCTTTATTTTTTTCACATCGATGCCTACATCGCTTTTTTAGGATCCATTTAAAGCTGTTACTTAGGCTTCATCCTTATTACCACATCCTGCATTGTCTTATTTTCTAAAGACTTCAACATCACAGTTTCAGGAGGGAAGAGAAATTGAGAATGAAATTAGCTTTGAATCACCACAGTGTTGGGGTTTACACCATGCCTTTTCATTCCTGTTTTTCTCCCTTTGCTTCCAAGGCTGTATATTCCTTGGACTGGAGACCCAGTGGTGCTTTCTGCCCAAGCCCTCGGTCTAACCCAGGATGTACCCCAAAAAGGAGCATGGTCAGGCACTCACCTCATGCACAGTGTCAGTGGATCCCAGCCATGGTACCAGAGGTACCTTCTTTAGCAACAGTATGTAAATGGGAATTTGTAAAAAATTAAGCTGACTTAATAATCTCTACTGGAGCCTGTTGAAGATCTCTTATTAGCAGGCAAAATAAAAACCATTGTCTCTGAATTCCCAGTGCACTACAGTTACAAGAGACATCCTTCTGGAACAGGTGATGTAATGCCCAAACTCTTTATAAATGTCAACAATGCCAAATAATATTTGCAAATCTTTTCAGCATCCTTCCAAATTTAGTATTGTAATGTCTTTGTGTATGAGTGTCTATGCATAAATAAAAACAAATTTTCAAAAGAGCTATAATGTACTGCCAGTAATGCAATTATGAAGAATCAAATGTTACCTAGGACAAAGGGAAAGATCAGACTTACTGTTACCCAGAGTTCCCACTGGTTACAAGAGTTGGGATAAGCCATTCCTCCAAAAATTATGTCCTTTATCAAACATTATTATTCCTTTGGTTTATGTGTCCCTTTTTAGCTTTTATTGTGACCAAAACAGTGTCGGTAATAAGGGTTGTTTTAGCTATTGCTGAACAGGACTTGCACAGCATCAAGGTCCCTGCTTTTCCTGCTGCCCCTGCCAGTGAGTACCTAGGGATGCCTATGAAGCTGGGAAGGGACACAGAGAGGGCTGCTGACCCCAGGGAGAAATTAAAAACTGCCAAAACCCATATTATCAAATTAGTATGTAACAAGAATGAGGAAAGAAGCACTAAAGCCTTCATACAAATGAGAAGGGCCTCAAAGATAATTTATATACTGGTTGAAGCTGAAATGTTTCCTGCAGGAGAATAATCCTGGTGGCTTGCTAAAGCAGTTAATGGAAAATGGTTAATTGAAAAACAGTAGGGCAACTGTACTCAGCACAAATCTAATCCATATTCAAAAGTCCAGACAACTATAGCATAAAAATATAGATAATATAATAAGATTTTTTAATAAAAATAATTAATTTCTTTAGTTGCAGAAGGGAGAAACCATAGTCCAGTCAGATTAAGTCTTTTAAGCTTGACCTCAAAAGTATGCAAAACTTTACAGCTTTTTACAGTAAAGTGACATAAAATTCTCTATCAGTTTATGAAATTACACCTTTCTTTAATGGTGACCGATTTACTAAAAAAAGTACTGTAGATGTCACTTATTCTGATCTTATTTTGACTTACTCTGACCTTAACAAAGTTTCTAATTTGGTAACTATATGGTAAATTATTAGTTAACCTGGAGGAAAAGGTTGTTATGGCAATAGCTTTATTATGGGTAAAAAATTAGAGACAGCATTAGCTTTTGTTGAAAGGGAAATTAGAGAAGTAAGGAGAGAATTAATATCATTAATTATATCCTTCCAGGAACAGCCTTAGGACTTATCTATAAAAAACCCCAAAACTATCAATAATTATATGCACAAAAGTCAATGCCGTTCTCCAGTTGCATGTATAATAAATACTTTGTGAGATATCTTCTTAATCTACTCAAGGATTGGTAAGGATTTAATTTGTTGTTTATTTAATTGGTGACCTTCAGTGTTTTTCTCTTAAACTTCAGAAAATTTGAGAGAAGAAACAAGAAAACTAAGAGTAGTTTAACTGCAGAACAATCAATCCTTCCTTAGAGCCTCTCAGATCACTGCCATAAGACAGTGATTTAGTTTATATTAAAAATTTTTCTTCATACATTTGAAAATATATAATGAGGCAATTTCATGTGTAAGTATTAATAATTTAGTGTTCTATGTGGACTTGGAAATCAGATGTTTAAAACCTGAATGATTAATACATCTGAGATGGTGTGAAGCTTTAATATTTTGACATTTGTACACAGCGGATTGGACAGCTGATAATAGATTTAAAGAAAGAGTTGGATGATCCACCCAAACAAATGCTCGATACTACAGTCCATTGTCTTTTCAGTTCAAGATCATTAAAAACATGGGGGAAAAAGTGTTGTCCATCTAAAACCAGTGGAGTGGATGAGTAGTTTGATTCTTTCCCATTTACATTCACCATGTGTTCAGGGTCAGCTTGGCTTTTTCATTCTTTAAGCAGATGTTGCAAAGTAAATATTATGCAGGTTTTCATGTGTTGTAAATTCCATTCTGATGGGCAAAGGAGGAGTTATGTTTTACAAAACAAGTCTCAAAATTATTTGTTTTAATCACATCTATTTCTATAATTGCCAGTGTTACAGACAGTCTCCACATACAAAATGGATGGAAACAATATATGGTAAGTTTACTAATGAACTGATGAAAAAGAGAAGACATAACATTATCAAGAGGGCAGGCAGAAATATCTTCAGGTGTCAGGCTAGCCAAATACATGGTGAACTGACTAATTGAAGGCTGATCGTTTTTAGCATGTTCTTGTTAATGAAGCATAAAACTACACTGTGAAATGCATCTCCTCTCTCTCTCTCAAAATATGAAAAAAGAAAAAAGGAAAAATAACTGGAAGAAGAATCTATGGAAGAGGCTGAAGTGGTGAATGGTATGAAGCTGGATGTCAAATAGAGTGAGTACAGTAATAGTGGGGGATACAGGAGTGTCCCTGAGAGGGCACATGGAAGTGGAAGGAAATGTACCTAACAGCACTAAAACTTGTTGCCAGCAGCAATGCATGTAACATCTGCATGAGATTTAATTTTGGGTGCAAGCTTTTCACAAAACTCTTAATTTCCATTTCACCTCTAATTACAATTACTAGAGATTCACTTTCAAAAACAAAGAATAACAAGTGAAGAAGATACTTCTGCCAGGTGGCTTTTTGTAGTGACAGGGATTCAGATAATTAACTTTTGCATTGTATTTTGCTTTTTCCTACACAGAGTTTCTCAATCCATTCTGCCAGTTCTTCAATATCAAGAACCTGTAATCTATACAGTATAAATATATCTAATGTCCAGTGTGTCAGGAAGAAAATGCATAGGATATTTAACCACGGATAAATACTCACTGTCTGAGTTTTCCCAGCCAAATTAATTGAGGAAAACAAAAAAAATTATCTGCATTTAGTGTGGAGGAGGCACAGTGCCCCTTCGTGCAGATGTTCAGCTGGCTTCCTTAGGATGAGGAGAGCTTTTGATGAAGAAAACATTGAATTTTCAGTTCTCTATTCTCCAAAGTTGAACAGTAGCTTCATACAACAGTAATGTACAGGATATAGTGCTGATTCCCATTCCAACAAGAAAAGCACTGAGAAAAAACCAGACTCCTAAGTGCCTTTTGGGTGTACCTTGGGGTGGCAGTGACATTGTGAGCACTCCCCACATAAACCATGGCCTTTCCCCTTCTTCACTGATTTGCTCCTGGAAAAAGCTTCTGTTATGAAATGCCTTTGTGAAGGTGAATAAAAGAGGTCTATTTCTTGTTCTCACTTCAGCTGTTTGAGCACAGATACCTTGAAACCTAGCCTAAAATCCATGCAGAAAGATGCTACTTCCTTTTGCTCTCCCATATCTATGTGAATTGGTAATTGATATGGAGGAAAATTAATCACAAACTTTTTAAAGGAAAGGATAGATAAGCTGTCCAGCCTCACACTGCTGGCTGGCAGGATTCTGCCCAACCCCACTGTGCTGCCTGGTAACATTTATTAACACAGACTTACATACCTTAAGACCCCCCAAAAGTTTGAGCCTAGGTGGTATGTAAGCACTGTTTGAAGCAATTCTTGAACACAGGCTGTGTTTGCATGCACAATAAAAGATTTTCATCATCAAGATGATGACACTTTATTGTCAATTATGTATCTTAATGCTTAGCTGCATTCCTGCTGAATTTTGTTTTAATACAGAAATGAGTTATAATCAATAACTTGTCAAATTATTTATTCCTAATGGACTAGGAAAATCCTAGCCAAAGGATTTTGACATTACTCTTTGAATAAATTATCTGAAATACATATTTCTATTATTTGACCAGCTCTCTAGATTATTAAATAATGTTCAGTGAATAATTTATTCAACATTTTTCCTGTCAATCTCTGAATAATTTACTCATGAATACATTATTTTTATTATTCAGCCAAGTATATTTCCAGCATCCGTGGCAATGCCTTTGTTGTGTGAAAGCATGGAGATCTCTGGAAAGGGAGATAAACTTTTAACTAGCATAACTTAACTTCTTTGTATTCAACATTTTTATATACCCAAGTGCATAATTAAATGAATCTATTTTCATCTCTCTCTCTTAATTTAACGAGTAGTTTTCTGCACGTCTTTAACTCAATGATCCCTACTATTTTTATTGAAAACCTTGCACTGTTGCTATCTTGCCACTGTTTGTTTTTTTTTCAAGTTTCCAACACCGCTCAGAAAACTTTGGTTACTTTAATTTGTGCTGAATATATACAATGAGGTAAATATTTACATTGCTTGCCTTTTTCTGTTAACCCAGGTATTTTGAACATAATATCTACATAAATACATACTGAATAAACACAGGTCTGTGGCATACAAACCCAAGTGAAAAGGAATGAGCTGTTAAAAATGCAATCCTGACAGAAGAAGAGAAGTGAGATGATTGCAAAGAAAGAGTGAAGAGGCAGGCCAACTAAAGGCATGTTGTGGAATATCTGTATCTATTTACCAGATAGAAAATGTTCCCATCATCTACACTGGAGCAATGGTGAAATGAAACAGCTTGAAGATTCCTGCCCATTCCTGCAGCATCCATTTTGCAGATCCCATCCTGGAGATGGGAACATGAGGTGAAATCAGGGAGCTCACAACTGCAGTGCAGTAACACCTATTCCCCTGCCCTCCTGAGTCAGAGTGGGAAAATAAGAACTGCTTTGGTTACTCAGCAGCTCAAACAGCTTTACTTTATTATTTCACTACCTAGCCATTCGGGATTGGAGGTAATTTTGAACATGTGGTTCATGGCTCCCAAGAATATGTAGCATGGATAGCTAGAGCTAGTAAAGGCAAACTGGAGGGCAGGGGCAGTACCTGAAACCAAAATCTAGATGCTGTTTCAGTTCCAGTTTAGCAATTACTTTGAAAATAATCTGGTCCAAAGACCAGAGCCAGCACAGATTGTGATACCCTGGACATAAATGAGATGAGCAATATATCTTAATTTCTAGCAGTAAGTTCTAGGGAGTTTGAAACTATATCCAATACATGATGCATAAAGAGGCATAGCATGAATTTAAGCCTGTCCTAATTCTACCTCATTCCCACATTTAGTAAGGAAGGTCTCAGGTTTTATTTGCAAATTGCCAAAGACCAGAAGTTTGGCTAATTGCCAGAGGTAATTCCTGGAATTATCTAACCTAATTGGTACTTTCACTTCTGACAGTAACTTTCAGGAATGCTAACATGCAGCCTGGATTGAGTATATGAGCACCTAAACCAGAATTTTAATGGCATCTGGGGGCTTTCAGGGTCCCATTTGCAGCTCTGAACAGTACTGCATACCACCTTGTTACCAAAACAGTAATATTGCCTTCATGTCTCTTGAAGACTAAAGATCTGACACAACAATTATGATTCATACGTGGATTTTAGATCTAAAGTAGGTGACTGGAGCAAAACCTGGAGTTGCTGCTGTGCATTTGAAACCTGGGGGCAGGTCTGTATTGTCTTTTAACATGGAGGTGCTGTCACCATTGCTTGGTTTAGTTTGAGGGATATGTTCAAGAAAAAGCCTGGGGACCTAGGCTTGTATTACCAAATTTGAAGCTTTCTACTTGCTGTTAGAGAGGTTAATGTAACCATGGTGTATAAGCTGCTCTATCCAGGGAAAGAAGAAGCAGAAGGTGTATTTTAGAGAAATGGGAGAAGCTGTCACCATTATTTCCATTTCAATCCATTGGCAGGCTGCATAAAAAAAATTCAGGAATCAAGAACTGCTGCAGAACAGACAAAGACTTCAACAGCTTTTGGGGGGGGGATAGGCAGCCATAGGCTCTGTGAATGAGCAGAACCCCCTGATCCTGTGCTATGGAGGCAACACAAAGTGTGGAAAGCAAAGCTAGGGATGGATGACAGAGTGGAGCAAAGAATCTACTTATGGCCTATGCTGGGACTAGCCACAGAAAAGTGAAGCAGAAACAAAAGACAAGCCCTTTTTTGTGATTTGTCCACAAAGATGGTTCATGGAATCCTTGTTAGGCTGTGAGTCATAATGAAAGGAACTAATTTCCTTTTAAGTCCCGAAAATATGTATGAGATTCAGTAGAATGTTTCTTTCTTTCACATACCCTCTGTTCTATTATTTGGGGAGTTTTTAATCCTTTCTTTAACTACATCCTAACTTTTGTTATATTGTAATGCTTAGTTCTTGTTTCTGCCTTGATTTGTGGTAATTCTTAATGCCTCAAAGGTTGTAAGGTTCATTATTTGAGTATTCACAGAACCAATGGGTAGGGAAGATGCAATTTAACAATTAAGAAATGCTGTTCAGTCCAGGGATCTCAGTACCTCCTCGTTCTGTAAGGCTGTCTATAACATCAGCTATTGGAAAGGAATAAAGGAATTTAACTTAGTGGAAAAAAAATGAACTGTTCCAGAATGAAGTAAAGAAATAATTTATTTTAATTTTTGTATGTTATTGTATTTCATTTTCCCTAGTGGCCAGTTTTTCGCAGTAGCCTCTCTGAATAATGGTATAAACAAGTTAAATCAACATTTTCTTTCTTACCACTGTTGTTCAGTTTTAGCTACTATGACTTTGTTCATCTTCCTTATAAGGAAAACTATAAAAACTAATCTTAATACTGGATTTTACAATGTTTACTGAGCTGCTTTTTAAAAATTTTCTGAGCTTGTAAAAGTATAATTATCGTATCCTAATAATTATAACAGACGACATTTCTCTTCCTCTTCACAGTGTTTGATCTAAACTGAAAATTTCTGATCTTCTTGTCAAAGACAGAGCTGTTTTCTTGGGAATATTTTGAACTTTGATGAAAGTTTTATGACACTTCCAACAAAACATGCTGCTCGTTAAAGTTTTATAGCAAGAGAGCTCTATCTGCATTGTTTTGAAATTGTAAATATCACATAATTGTCATCAATGAGTAGCTGATGAAATACCTGCTCCCAGAAGCTTATGTCTGCAGACTGGAGTTTGGTCACAGAAGAATAGATGCTTATGCAGTCCCAAGGTTCCAAGACAAGGCTCCTTTCATTCTGTCATGGTGATGGTCCCAAAAGTCAAACCATGATGAAACTGATGATTTATTTATAACATCTTGCAAGGCGTTTGCAGAGGAAACAAATTTTGTAAGTCTTTAAAAATCTTATTCACTTTCTCTTTGTCCCATGAGATACGAGGAGATTAGTGTCCCATTAGTTTCCTTCATCCAGTTTTTATGAGTCAAAACTTCCACATCTGTCTTTGGATAGTAATGGATAGCTAGGGTTCCTCAGTGACATGAACATTAGCTGCAGAACTGTTTTATTGTACAACATCTAGCTCACACAACTGCAGTTGACACAAATGCTAATTCCCCTTAATATTTAAGCCTTGAGGAGTCTCTAAAACAAACAGACAAGAAGACTTTAAATGTTTATATGTATTTTTCAATATTAAAAAAACTTACTTGACACATTAGTTTCAAATCTCTTGGTGTGTATTGTAGCTAGTTTGATAATTATGGAGAAAAAATACCCCATTCAATGAAACATTGTTCCTTTTCATAAACACTTGAGTAATTTGACTCCCAGACAGCACAAGGTTTTATCTTGTCGTTATGATGATTACATGAAGATATAAAGATGTTATTCAGACAAATTGCTTTTTCTTAAAGAGACAACCTAATTAAAATTAGAACATTATTATTTAATATCATCTAATGAGAAGAGATAACATTTTTCTTCCCTTCTAGTGGCATGAGGAATGCCTGTTTCCCTTCTAGCTCCATGGGATGTGCACACACTCAGAGGAAACAGATCATTTCTCTCAAGGGCTGCGTACACCACAAAGCCCAAAGTGGCAAGCCAGGTGAGTTAAATGGAAGCCAGAATATTTTACATCAGATGGGAGGTGTATTTCAGGTACTGACAATTGGTGGTATTTTTCCTGAATCACCTGCTGCAGGTGTGCTTTTTGTCTTTATTGACAATGTGGGGAACCTGGGGAAATTGTGTCTGAACTGAGCTAAGCTGCCTGTCTGGAGTTGGGTGGTGTGAATACCTCTTGCACTCATAAAAGCAGAACATAGGTGTTCATTTAAATTGTAGTGCTGGCAGCACTGAAAAACAATGATAATCACAATATAATTACAATCCATATAATGGGAAAGTTATGTACACAAAAGCATTAGAGTGATGATAAACTTTAGAAAGACAGACTTAAGGAAATGAGGGAGCTCATAGAAAATGCCCTAAGGAAAAGTAAAATCCTTGGATATGGCATTTCTCCTCCTTAAGGAAACAGTAATAGTGTCTCTGGAGGTGGTGTGCTACTGAACAAAATGAAAATAGGAAAAATTTACATAGCTGTATAACAAATTTCAAACAATTGAACTGAGAAGAGATGCTTCAAAAATCTGACTCACTGTAGTCAAAAGACAGGAAAATAAAATAAACAATCATAGGAGTTGTGAGGAATACAAGAAAAATCAAAAAATATTTTCAGAGTAACTAATGAATAGAAATACAGGTTATCTAGAAATACAGATGTTAAAATAGATACATTAGAACTGATGGATAAATACTTTACTACTAAAGGTAAAGTATTATCAGAGATTTTCAGAAAAAAGGAAACAAAACAGAAGATCAGGGAAGGTGCTAGGCCTAGCATCCATGTTACTCTGACTGAAGTCAGTTATGAAATGTCTGAAGACCTAGAACTTTAAATGGCCATGACAAATTTGAGAAATGCTCTGAAGCAAGCCAACAAAACAGAAGACACTTCCTACACACACATATATACATATACACATATTCATACATATTTATACACACCCACCCCCCTGTGCTGTAGTAATTGACCTCAGATGTAAAAGACAGGTAAAATAGGGTGTGTGAGTGCTCAAGAAGACAGATCACGTGAAAGGTTGGCCAGTGAAGGTATCAAGATGAACCCACCCCAGGGAAGACAATTGTAATTTAAAAGAGCTGTTTTAGCAACTACAGAGGATAACACAAAGGAAAACAGGCTCTGAATGTAAAGTAATGTACCTGAGGTAGGAAGACAACAGAACAACTTCTGGATTTCCACACTGAGTCGGCTCAGTTAGCTTGCTGTTGTTGTAGAAACATGAACAAAAAAAAAATCCTTTGCTGAAAGCAGCTTCAGGAAAAAGAAACCCAAACAATATTAGAATAAAGAAACCCAAACAATATTAGAATTTCTGCATAAAGGCAGAATGGAAGAAAATATTGAGGAAAATGGTATAATAATATATTTTTAAATGAGTGGTGAAGGTTTGAGTTATAATGCTTATCTTTCTAAATATGGAAAATTATTTGACTCACTGAAACATTCTCTTTTATGAAAAGAGTTTGAAAAAACTCATAGTACTATTTTAGAGAAGAAATAAACAGTGCAGTAGGCAGAAAGCTGGCTTAAAGTTCATTTGCTTATCTAAGTATTTAAATACTGAATTAGAATTGAAATATCTATACTACAAATATTTTTGCAATAAATACTGTAAAATTCATTTTAAAAATGCAAATATGTTTCCAAAATGACAAAAGCCTCTAGGAGTTGATAGCTTTCCTTGTAATGGCTGTAACTTAAATAAGGAAATTCCTTCCTGTTATTTTCCTTAAATTTGATGTGCCAGAAGCATCCACTTACTAATAAAAATGCTGAAACCTCTAAGTATTGAAAAATTCTTGCAACTGCAATACCATAAGCCCTGATAGGACCATTTTGCATTTGGTAAAATTGAGTCCAGAGAAATATGAGAGGCAGATTTCTTCTTAACCCCAGGTTATAAGACATCAAACTATTAATTAACATGAGAGTGAGCTTGAATCATGTTTATCTTCTGGTTAGGTGATCTGGGCATTGCTACTGGTAATTATTACAGATGCTAATGAAGCACAAGGTTTAAAAAAGGTGAGTGAATTAAGGTCTAAGGATTCAGTGAGCCATCGTTCAAGGACATAGCCATTCATATATTTTCAAATGAGTTCTCACTCGAGGGCAGCACTGCAATGACAGAGGCACCACCACTGTTCTTGAGGGGCTTGGCCTTGTCCCATGACAGGCCTGCCTTGGGGCCAGCTGGCACGGGCTCCATTACACATAGGGAAGGCTTCTGGAAGCTTCTCACAGAAGCCACCCCTCTAGCACTCCACCAGGTACAAAACCCTTGCCATGAAAACCCAATACAGCATATGCACTCACATCATATTTCATAATACAAGTGTAATTATTTAACACCTGTGGTGTCAAATAAGAAAAACTTTTAAAAATCTTGAGTTGTATTGATAAATTTAAATGTTTTACTTCCATGTCCTTTCTTTCATTACCTTTTTCTCTAGGACATACTGGGAGCAGTCTTCTATTCTTTCCATGCCAAGTCCCATCAATGGGAGTTAGGGCTGGTTTGCTAATTCAGGTACAGCCTTGCTTTAAGCAGTGCTGTGCCACAGGCTTAGGAAGGCTTTTCCCCTCAGTCTGAAGGGCTTATTAAAAAAAGAAATGAGGAGTTACTTAGCTTCTCCAGCTCACTGTTGTAATTAAAAAAATATGATGTTACAAAAACCCAAACTGAAGTGCTATGAACTATATTTGCTTGCCAGATGAAGCTAAAATAAACACTACCTGCTTTGTTTCCAAGGCCTGAAACAGCCTATATACTCAGTCTCTGTGACCTTTTCCAAATTCCTAATGATCTCAGGTAAATTACTCTCTTATGTTGTACTATTCTGTATCTGCTGCTTTGACCATGAGTGACTAAAACACAGGGATGCAAAAATACTGCTATAAAGACTCTACCCCTCTATAAATATTACACAATGGGTGTGTCCCAAATGAAAAATAATGTCATCTTCATGAAAAAGCAAAAGTAAAAGAGGATGAAGTACCACGTTAGAGCCTAGAACATGAAGTTTATAGGCATCTGCTATGTAACTTAAGAGGATGAGCTGCCAGCATACACAGAAAATAGTCATGGATGATCAGTGAAACTTGGGCATTAATGCTGCAATGCTTCCAAAGCATTCTCTGCAGGAAATCCACATAGGGATGTGGGATGAAGTGGTAATATAAAATGAAATTTTTAACTCAAAAACTGCTCCAGTCTACATTCAGGCATCAAAATATTAATTTTATTTTCAGAAATGCTGAGCATCAGCTTGACAAAATAAAAATAATATTGTGAAACACCACTGAAATTAAAACAGCAAGTTAAACTTGCAAGTTTAAATACACACAAACAACTGCAGATATACAAAGAACAGTTCTCAGGGATAAAAGGAGAACCAAAGTAGGGATAGATGTTCAACCTCTGTTTAAAAGCCTGGCATCCTCTATAACCAGTGTACTTTCCTACCTCTGTCTAATGCTTAGTGTCTTGTGAGATACCCATTTGTAGTACATGACCCCCCTGGTATCCTGCCTACCTTTATATATAAAGACCATATGTGAGATATTTGACATTCTGCTTCAATACAGAAATTAAATCTATTTTCATTTCAATATAATGGAATAGAAACTAGAGCTTGGACAATTTTTAGTGCAATTCAAAGTGAAGACAAATTTTGGCTATTTACCTTGGACTAATTTCTGCAGAAATCAGCTTGCAATTTCATTACTAAAAATTAATTAAAGTGAATTTCTGAGGGAAACTTGAGTTAGGATTTGATTTGAAACATTTAAATGTCTTAATTCTTGGGAGGGTCACAATGACTGAATAGTTTCATTCCCCTTCTCCCCCTTCTTTTTTCCCCCCAGCAAAATGATTTGTGTAAATGACTCCATCCCACAAGCAGACACAGGTTTGGGATCACTCACTTCTATGATAAGAGTAAAGAACTGCCAGATTCCTACCAAACTACAAATGCAGAGACCATGCTGAGGGATATATCATGAAGAATGAGACTAAAGTAGACATGGTTTTGTTTGCACCTCATGAAATCAATTTATTTTTAATATCAGGACTTCTTGTCACTGCTGCGTACTTAATGTGCTGAAAAGATTAATATTGGTGAGTTTAAAAGTAGCTGGCTTGAGACAGATTCATAGATGTTAGAATGACAGTTGTAATTAATAGCAATTTCAAATAATTTTACTTGAATGTGCATGTGTATGTAATATAGAATCCTGATTTTGGACATAGGTCAGTTATTGTATTATCCACACCCGTTTGTAGCAAAACAACCAAAACTCTGGCTATGCTAGAGCATGCACAGTTCCCACTTGAAACTCATGCCTAATTTCCCTTTCAGCTGCAGTCACAAGATAAGGGTTAGGTACGATAATGCCCCAAACTTTTCTCATTATAAAGTCAGAGTAAGATCAGAAGATGGAACCAGCCTTTGTGAGAAATGAATTGTCCAGTAACATAGTTTTTGTCTCTGTGGATCCTCTGCTTGTGAAAGTTACTTCTGGCAATAGGTGCTTCTGTCAGTGGACATTTTCTTTTTTTAAAAGAAAACATCATTTCATAAAAAATCAGCACCTCCTGCTGGAAAAATCATGGGCTAGTGAATGTTTGAAATTAATGCCACCACCATGTTATTTGGTCATGCACAGGAGTGCTTTCTTTTGGGAATTCACACCTTTCTGCTGTTGGGAAGGAGACCACTGAGCTAGAAGTTCGTTCAGGGGGGCCCAGAAGAGTAGTTTTAAATATCATGATCTTACAGCAAAAGGATTTTGATCAGAGCATGGTATCCAAGACTGAAAATTTAGACATGCATTTCTTCACTTTTGATGTTCTGAGTTTTCCTACGGAACTGGATAATGAAGTCCTTCAGGAGTCATGGTCAAATAAATGTTTGTGCAGTTATCTCTGTGAATGTTACCTAAAAAAATTGGAAGGTTAAAAGAAGGATATAACTTTTTTTTCTTTGTTATAATGTTACTTCAAGCAAAGACATACATGTGTCAGCAAATAGAATGGTTTGCAATTTCCAAGGATTTCGTATTCTACTCATTATCATCTTAACCTTAAATTTCAAGGGACCATCAGTCTGAACAACATTATTCATGTAAATCCTTCTTCCTGATTTTAAAATAGAGATAGTCTTATTACAGAATAAGAGTACACCAGAAACTGTATATGCAATCTTTTAATTAACCAAGACAGTTGTCATTTTAAAATCTGACCATTAAATATTCCAGCATGTTTTTTTTTTTTTTTTCCCTGATCATTAAAAAGGATTTTTGAAAGACTTTGAATAAAATACTGTTCTAGAAATTAGTTCATTGTCTGAAGAAAAAGAGTAGTCGATGTGTTATACAATAATATGTTCCAGACTTTGCTAAATTTAGCCTGTGGTTCTTTGAGTGCTTTCTGGTATGTCTTGTATGTGTACATATAGATCTTGTGCCTCAGAGATGAGGATGATTAACAGAATACAATACTGGCTGCTCTTGCACAAGTAGTAAATATCTTTCCTCTCACAGAATAATCTTGTAATGTAGTGCTTGGCCATGTCACAGCAGTTTAAAAGCAGAAAAGATGCACTCAGTATGACAGTACCATCAGTATTCTTGGAAGAATATTATTACGATGCATTTATTATTATTTTTGTAACCACAGCCATCTATATTCTTCAACAAATTTGCATCCCGATAAATTTAGACTTAATTATCAGTTTGCCTCCATGACTTATAATGTGGATCATATTTGCTACATAATACAGCTTTAATGAGGGAAGATAATAAATCAGAAAATTTATGGGTTTTGAAAACTCATATTTTGTCTTTATGTATTCTTCTGATTACTGTTGATCAATTTATTACTATTTCTGTATATACTGTATATTCAAAATCACTCAAATATCTGTGCATTTGAGGGGAAAGACATTTGCCCTTAGCTGTAAAAGGAAATTAACACGTGTTTCAAAGAGTGGTGAGGGGCAGAGAGCAAGGTTAAAGTTTGTTGTTCTGCAGATTGCAGCGTTTTCAAACCAGGGAAAGACAGGGAAAAAAAAGTTCAGGAAGGCATAAGACTTCATAGAAAGAAACTGTTTCTGCCATTTCCCTGAAAAAAGAACCTGGATTAAAGATGCTCTGCTGCAGGATCAGGTAGAAGACAGAGAGCAGTACAAAATATTGGGGAAGGTAGATAAACTTCTTGTGATGTCTGAAAAGATACATTATATATTAATTGGTTTAATTGGAGTGGAATTAAATGAGATTTCTATTTTGAGTTATTATCTTGCATGAGACAGTATCTGAGAGTGATTTATAGATCTCAATGAGTTAAGCATGAAGCTGAGAAAGATCATTAGCAGATCATTTACAAAGGATTTTTTTTTTAAAGCCAAGGAAACTACGGCTTGCTCCTAAGTGAACTATCCAGTCAAAAAAAGAAAAAAGTGTAAAAGAAGCTAAAAGAAAATCATGGACTCTAAAACCTGATGTTACTGAGAAAAGCAGTAACCCTTGAAGAAGAGAATTGGAATTGGAGAGAGAACTTAAGACAGTTGGAATTTTAGAGACTTGACAGCAGTTTTCAATTTTTTTACCACCTGAAACTAAGTAACCATATCACTGCCACCTGGAAAGGAACCAAATAATTTGTCTCTGCATGAATTAAAGAAAACACCGGAGTTCATTAGAGGCAGCTGAAAAAAGTATTTATCATGTGGCTTTTACAGATGGGGTTTTACATCTTTTTACATCAAAGGGGCAGGACAGGTGGGATGCATGTATTCTCTGTGGGACTCTGTTCCAGGACTTGAAGGATGTATTAATGTTCATTGAAGGCAGGGACTTGGTGGGTGCAATGTAACTGTTGGGTAATAGCCCTATCTTGTCCTGTATCTCAGACCTACAAATTAGGGGGAATAGGGTGTGAATATTTCTTAGTTACCCTTCTCCCTTACAAATACAGCATAATAACCAGTCGTGGAGGTGAGTAACTCCAACTTAATCTGTGAGAAAGTTGGAGGGTGTAATTGAATCTGATGGGACTGTCTGATGACTTATATGAAGTTCCAGGAATTATTTTAATTCTTTTTCATTCTATTTCATTGTACTCTCTTTGCTGGACTGGATATTGTGAGTACTAAAGGGGTGACCTGATATGCTGCTGCTTATGTCAGTTTATGTCTCAAAAGCTCAGCACTTCTCTCTAGGCTGCTGTGGAGCTGAACCAAATATCCAGAAATCTCTGCTTTAGCTTTAGTTTCCACTTATGTTTCTAAACAGTGAAAACTGTATTCTCCAAGTCTTTATGTGCCCTTTACATTAACTGTAGGGGCTCAGCTTCATTTTAGTAGCTCACAGGAAAACAGTGGTGGGTGGAGTTTGGGCTAGTCTGGTTTGGTTTGGTTTTGTTTTTTTCTTTTTCTCTGTGCAACTGTGGGTAGGAAGCACAGTCTGTATGTTATTCTTAGGTTCAACAAGAACCTCATAAAATATGTCCCACCAAACTTAACAATAGATACTTTGTTGAGACCTCTAACTTCTACTGCCTTTGGGTACCAATAAGCTACAGCAGTGGAGCCTTGCCTTAATTTGAAGTTGTTATAAAGCGTGACAAAATTAAAGAGAAAACAAAGGAACACTTAGCTGAGCTGTGATGGTGCTGAGTGATCTTCTGTCATGACCCCATAGAAGGGGGGAAATTGGTGACAGATGAAGCACTGCAACAAAATCATTGACAGCAGAATATGGGAAACTGAGTAGATGTTTATTAAAATGAATGTGTTACAGACACACCTGGAGTATGAATTGTACTATTGAGTCAGGAAAGGCAGTCACTGTCAGCAAGATTTGAAATGTAGGTATGCAGTAAATCTTTATCCTTGAGCTGAAGGATTATCTTTAAAAGAGAGGTTCTTTTGTCTCTGAAACTATTTAAGAAGAACCCATTAATTTGGCCTTTCTTTTCATGCAGATTCTTAAGTCCATAAACTCTATAATCAACAAAATGAAATGTCAGGAGTCCCTTTTAAGTTTTTTCCATTGAGTTTGTTTGTACAATGAATTTCAGATGCTGACTGCTTTTCAAAAATTATTAAAACAAGTTCTGTTAAGTGTAACCTCTCAGTGAGGGGGGGATTGCTAATAATTCCTTAATGACTCTGGTGATTGTATTACCTTACATCTGGAATGCACCAGTGGAACATACCTGAAATGGCCATGAAGTCTTGCATCCTTTTTTTTGTAATCCTAGCAATTAGATACAGCTTTTCCTATTCTGAGATCCTGGCAAAATGTTTCTGAACAAATAGAAATGTTTGGATTTATTTGGGGAATAACCATAAAGTGCTGAGTTTATATAAAGTTGTGAAAGTTGATGTTAAAACCCCCTCAGTTGTACTATTTCAGTTTATCTATATTTGCTGAAAGGGAGCAGCTGTGACGATATCCTGAAGGTTAAAAATCCACACCTTGAAGCCTTAGATAGTGCATGCCTGTTTCTCATGTATTCATAACATGCAAAGGAGCTTTGCATCCTTATAACCACTATGAGAACAGTCTCTGGGATTTGGAATATAATAGTAAATTTCAGTTTTACTTTGATATTTCATTTCATGACAGCCACAAGAAATAGCCTAAAGTAGCTCTCCCCTTTGAAGAGGAGAGTGGATTCCCAACAACAGATGTGATTTTTGCAGTGCTCCTGCCAGATATGATTTGGATAGCACTGTCATTAGCCTTTTTTCTCCCAGTTTATGAATTGTCTCTGGCATTGTGTTCTTTAATCTTGTTTTAGCTCAGCATGTCTTTGGCTAAAACTTATGCTGGAGCCTCTTGTTCCTCTTGATTACAGTAGTTATTATTATTTTTAATGTCTAATTACTGACAGAGAAACTTAGTTTCCTTGTTGTTCCCTCCTATGGTTGTCTTTCTGATGAAATTCAGACTTCCATCTGGCATGGACTAGTTTAACTCCATAAAAGTCAGTGTTGATTTACACCAGAGAGAAGAACTTGTTCACAAAATGTTTGGGAGTTCTTATCCTCTTGAGTAAGTTTTCTATGTTTTCATAAAGTCCCCTAAGTTTTGTTGTTGTTTTTTTATGCAACAGAAATATTACAAAGAATTAACAAGCCCCTCATTGTCCTTGTCTCCTCATGGGGGAAGTGCCACCATGGCATTCCATGCACACATGTGGGAGTTTTAGCAGACCATGATTATGGTGGTTTCATGACTAACTCATGGAATTAATTTGTTCGACTTGCACAACTTGAAGTTGCTTTTGTTCCTGATTTTGAGAAACATTTCTGTGCTCCATTTTACCCTTCTGAAACCAGAGGCAGTGCAAATGCTCCCACCAGGGCAAGAGAGCAATTCTATAAGTGTAGGAGTTTTCTACAGGTAAAGGTGTTCAAAATTTCATTTCAGGGAAAGCCTCTAAATTTCAGTGGTTAAGTTACCTTGACAAAATGTGAAACATTACCCTAGAAATATGAGTATCATATTAAAGCAATTTGATTAAATGTTAACTAGTACAGTCTACCTTTTGTTATTCAAGAGGACTCATATTTGGTTAGAAATCTTCATGTTTAACTCCTCTTGGCTGTTAGTAAAAAAATGAGATGGGTTCTGTTCCTTTCCCATTTTCACTTTTTATGTATTTTGAAAGTGGAACACTATTCAGGCTTTTTTTTTTTTTTTTTTTTTTTTTTTTTTTGGTAAGATATTTTCCATTATTGAATCAGTTTTGTTTTTTTTTTTTTTTTAACAGATAAATATTTCTTTATTAAAATTTGATTTTTTTATGGTTTTGTCACATTGCAAAATGTACATTTGCACTGTATGCTGTCCTTTTCCCCTTTTGTCTGCTCCACAATGCAGTATTTTGTATGTATATTGTACCAACATATTGAAAGACTTAGCTAATGCAATAAGAAATGTAACAGTATTATTGTGAGAGAAAAAAAAGAGGACTTCAATACAACATTAACTCTGTTAATATTTTACTTGCTAAAGCATATGTCAGCAGAAGTGAGTTTACCTTCTAAAAATTGAATCAGAACTGCAGGGTTTGCATGAGTATGTAAGTAAATTTTTCTAATTAACTGGCACATCATTAAAACTAAATTGTATTAATATCTAGGCATACTTAACACTAACCATTACAGAAATTCAGCAATTATCACTGGAAAAATCAGTCACATTTTGAAGATAAATAGTAAATAGAAATATATTTCTCCCTTTGATTAAAACTCAATGAAGCATCTTAATGTAGCCTCTTGCACTTTATTTTACACTTTAGCAAATTACTTTAAGAAGTGTAATCAAAGTTTATGTGCTTGCAGTAATGGCAGCATCCTTCTTTTCTAGGCAATGGAACACTGGAGCATCAAATGCTTACTCGTGATCTTGCTTTCTCTGTGGAGCTCCTATGATATCATTAGAAGCAATCAACCTAGACCAAAAGTAAGATTTGCAAACAAAGATTTTCAGCTTGTAAATGATACCTTTTTTTTTTTTTTTTTTTTCTTCCCTTAAGTGGCTTAACCTTCAGGTAACCCAGTAATTCATAGATGTCACTTTTGAATCGGCTTTATTCCAAAGGGGAAAAGAGAATATGACTACTGGGCAGTGCCTATCAATCAGATGTAGATCCCTCAAATTTATTGGAGATTAGTCCACAAGCCCTTTCTTTAGGCAATTAATTTGTGCACAAGTCTAGAGGTAATTCATCTTTAGAAAGGTTTTAAGAATAGAAGTCATTAACAATAATACAGACTATTTTTTTTTAATATTTAGATACTGTGTGGAAAACCTCCCCTCATTCTAATTGTTTTCATTTGTGTGAAGTATTTTTGTGATGAGACTGACTACAGCTAGTAACAGTCAGACAAATCAATAAACTGAAGTCTGATTTAAGGATGATTTATGTTAGAAACATGTGTTAGAAATACAACACAATATTACTTATCTTGGAAATTTTATACTTTTCGAATTCAGAAATCTGAAGTTCAGTGAGAGAAAATTAAAAAAATAAAATCTTTATTGGCCAACATAAAAATATGTTGTGTGCAATCTCAGTAAGTCCTATGGCTTCCAAAATTCCCATGCCCTAGCTGTATTGATTTCACCTGAAGATGTTTATTGGTACAAAACCAGTATATCTGGCAGATATGTTTGAAAAGACCAAGGTAGTTATAAAGAAATGAGAGACACAATGGCTTTAGAACATTTTAGGAGATAGTTGCAGAGTAGGAAGTACTTCCTTTGTGATCTATTAATTTTTTTCCAAAGCTCACTGCCCGAGGCATAATTAAAATATTCCACTGACATTAGATTTAGGTGGAATTTATTTCCCCCTCTCCAGCTGAGATATGTGGCTGTAATTAGAATGGTGATGCAGTAATGGTTGGCAGCAGTTTGCAAAGCCTCTGCAAGGTCTTTTAGTGATGCTCTATCACAACTGAAATATTCTTTCTATTATCACTTTGCTTAGAAAAGTAGAAAGCAAGAGGAATGGACTTCACTGCACACTAAGTTAACAATTTTATGTCCTCTGTCTGCTCCTCTTATCTGTTCTGACATGGTGCTATTTCCAATAGGCTGAGTAAGAAAACATGAACCAGAAAATTACATGTGAGTGGTAAGTACTGAGGAGGAAGAGGAACTACTTATACTAAGGGATAATGCCTGCTGAAAGGTTTTTGTTAGCTATCTATGATGAAAATGAAAGCAAAAAATTATTAGCCTACCACATGCTGATTCATAATTTGATCACAAAGCTTTATGTGTTTATCTGCTGCTTTTAAAAATCATTGTTCCTTGCTGGGATTTGGCTGTAGAGGCCTTCAGTCTGCTACCATGTCACCTTGCACAGACTCAGCATATCGACTTAAAACTGAGTGAGAAATGTATCCCTGCACAGTTAGGTAATCACAGTGAGTTTGTTTCTCTTTGGGTGTCTGATGTGTTTTACAGCCTGAGATATATTTTATTTAGATTCTAGAGACAGTGGAGACATTAAATATGGGAGTTTGTTTTGCTTTGTTTTTTTCCCAAATATTACAGGGGCCTCAGACAACACTGTCATCCTTGATATCTCCTGCTTAACTGCTTTTTGTGTATCATCTGCAAACTCTAAGTTTTGGACTTTCTTGCCATGTTTCTTGTAGTATGTTAAGAAGTGTTTCATAAGCCACAATGAACAGAGACTGCAGTAAACTTGTGTCTTGAAACCTCAGTAACTAGAAAAGAAAATTATATTTAAAAAGTAGACAGAGATGACTTCTTGTTAAAATAATATATTAGTAATAAAGATTTTCCAATGATTTTTGTTTTACTTCCTACCCATGACTAAACCACAATGTAGATTAAGCAATGTAGTCACATCAATATCTGTATTCATTCAGAGGCAAAAAAAAAGCTTTAATGTTTCTGAAAAAAATAACAAAACTTTGGTGTAAGAGATGCAGCTGAAGCAAATAAGTTATTAACAGAAAATGTGTTGAAAACAGGAAAGGCCATAGAGCTCTTTTAAAAATGGGAAAATTATTGGATGGTAGAAGCTGACTATTGAACCATCGTTGGAGAGAAACCTGCACAGAAATGCACAAACCTACAAAAAACAACTGAAATGAGAATCTGAATAAAATGTACTCTAAAAATCCCCTTAAAATCAAGAGCAGCTACATGTGAAGTAATGAATGTGATCAACAATATAATTTTTGGCTTACCAACAGATTTCTCTACATCTTAGGATAGTAATTTTGTAGCTGCAGGCTGCAGAACCAGAACAGGGCTGTCCTTGACACTGCTCTGTAGGTGGCTTTTATAGTTTGTGCAATATCTGAGCCTCACAAACCCTCCTGTTCAAGCTTTGAGAAAACACAAACTTCCAGGGGTGGAAGTTGCCTCGTATTTTTTGCGTTCTACTTGTGCTGACTGACTTTTCAATCATGCCCTCAAAGTGGTTCAGAATTCTCTTGCAGTATTTGTGAGCACAAGTGACCATTTCACTGAGTCTCTTTAAGAATCTCTTCTGTGCATTTTTTTATACCAAGCCACAAGCACACTGTACTCTGACTTTACTTCCATCAGGAGGAATTATTTTGCCACCTTCTATAGAAGTGTGTAAGAGTGGTGGAAATTCTTGTTTGAACATTCCCATTTTGGGGATGAGTATTCTTTGAAACAAGCTTTCTGTGGCATGTCACTTTTCATCGATAAAGTTTTATGATACATTTTCATGTTAAACGGAAACATTCTAACAACTCCCCTTAGAAAAACAAAGAGGGTGTACGTGGCATGAAGCCAGGCTGGCGGAGACTCAAGTCCAATTATCCACATCTGACTATCTGCCTCAGGTCTTCCAACTACCAGACAAACATTTTAGCCATTTTCTGTTCTGGAATTGTGTTGTTGTTTTGCTCTCCTTTGCTTTGTTTCCATTTTCTTCTAAAATTATATTCTTTTCCTGATGCATTGAGAGAAATAGATAGAAGGGAACAACAGTAAATAGTGTGAGATGGAAAACATGCTTATCTGTACATTTGAATATAAGTGTGGCAGTATATATAAACACCTGTAGTAAGTGGAAAAATATCTTCTCTCATTTTCACACAGCTTTTAGTTCTTTATTGAGGAATGAAATGAAAAAGGGAGAATGGAGAAGGAGTAATAAAAGTAACACAAAGCTAAAACCTGACACAGTACATCTTCTATAAGCCTTGAAGAACTTCAAACAATTTATTTGGTAACATAGGTACACTTTTAAATTATAAAATGGAAAAAATATTTCCAAAAGGCACTGTGATTGCTTTTATATGAATATATCAGGCTGGTGTGGTTTCTTGCATTGTGTCAAAATATGAATTTTCCTCTGGTTTATTTAATGTTGTAGGGTGCTCTGTCCTGTCACCTCACTACAAGAAATACATTGAGATACTGAAAAATGTGTGGGGCAATAAAGCTGGTAAAGGATCTGAAGTACAAATCTTGCTGGAGTGGCTGAAGTAGTGGGGTTGTTTAGCCTGGAGAAAAAGAAGCTCATGGAGGGGACCTTATTGCTTTCCATAACTATATGAAAGGAAGGTGTAGCCAGGTGGGAGTGGGCCTGTTCTCTCAGGTAACTAGTGACAGGACAAGAGGAAATGGGCTCAAGTTTTACCAAGGGAGGTTTAGACTGGATATCAGGAAAAATTTCTTCACTAAAAGGATTGTCAGATATTGGAAGAGGCTGTTCTGGGGAATGGTTGAGTCACTGTCCATGGAGATATGTAAATGACATGTAGATGTGGCACTTAGAGACACGNTGTAGATAAAGCTAAAGGTACTTTTCATTCAATAGTAAAATGCTTTCAAAGAGAATGAAATTATTGTTCTCTGTGGTAGTGTACAGGCACCATGAGTCTAAGCAGACTCACAGTGTCAGTTTTGATTTCACTATTCTTCATTATTTTTAAGTATAAAAGTCAAGATCTCATTGCTGATGAAAGTAAACATCAAGCAGTGAAATGTCAGGTTTCTAAACTGCTACCTCCCAAAGAAGTTTCCTTCCTTTTTGTCTGTCTTGAAGAAAAGAGAGTAAGTGGGTAGAAGGCTGTTGTGCTGTCAGCTACAAGAGGAGGCTGAGCTCCATGCAGGGTTTGATAGTTTTGCTGCTATTAGGAAGCTTTTGCTAGTCAGAAGGGGAGGTAGACTTGACATCAGGAAAACAGAGACTTTAAAAAATGGAAGATTAATAAAACTTTGAAAACACTTGGATGTCTGGTTCTTTAGGGGGCAGGATAAGTGGCCAGCATCTGGTAGAAAATATATAAGAAGGTTTAAGACAAAAAATGTGTTAAAGAAAAGAATGCTGTTGCTTGTTAAATTACTGTGAGGCCTCTGTGGAATATCTTGCTTCCTAATTGCCATTAGATTGTTATTTTCTCTACCCACATGCTGCAGTAAAGAATCTCACGGTAAATTTGTGGCACCCTTGTTAATATGTGTTATATGCCAAAGGATATACTGGGCTGAAATAAAGATCTTGTTTTCTAGATAGTAAAAGTCTGCCTTTTGTTGTGATTATCTTTGTGTTTCCTGGGGAGAAAGGATTTTTTTCTCTAGTTGAGAAGCTTCTAAATAATCAGAATTTTATATTTAAATGTTAGCCACCCGGTGTTGATAAAGACTTTGTGGCATTGTGTTCTGATTCTGTGTTCTGCTGCTGGTGGTCAACCTGCATTGCCTGGTAGGTAAAGTTTGCTGGCTTAGGTCATCAGTTTCCAGTATTAGAAGAGGAAATCCTACATATATATAATATATATATATGTAATATATCAAAGGTTAACAATGAAAGACATTTACAGATGAATGATATTTTATACACTTATCAATGTCAGGCAGATAAGTCAGTAACAAATGTCTTTCAGATACTGAAAAAATTGCATTTGCTCTTACATGATGGGGGGTTTTGGAAAAAAAGTGTAAGATTTAAATAGAGGTATAAGCTTAAAAAATGAATCCAAGGTTTCCAGTATGTTGCTGAATGTTTATGCTATTTATTATGTAATAGTAAACATAAACATAATTATTTTTATGTTTACTATGACATATTTTTTGTGGCCTATGATAAGTCATCTATGCCTACAACAATGCTAAAAAAACTCCACAGATGCCCACTCTGATCCAAGTTCCCAGCTATGCAGCTGGTTAAATATAAATGGCAGAGGGTGAGGGGAGAGGAAGTAAGTGAATAATAGCACATTTTTCCATGTGAATCCAAATAAGAGAGCAAGCACATATGCACACTCTTCTTAACAAGTTTTGTTTACTTAGAAACTTTAGGCCTCAGTTTCTCTCACACACTTAGCTGGTTCATTTTCATTTTTGTTCCTTTCCTAAACACATACACTTTCTGTACTTCAGCAAATAATGTTGAATCTTAGATAATCTGCTGCTGTCTGTTTTGACCAGGGCCTGAATGATCAATTAACAAATTTGATAAATTCTTGTGTACATATCGAAGCAGTAGATATTAATCAGAATATAATTTTTAATGAGTAAGATAATAAGAGTATTCTGTCAGTCATTTCATGTTCCATGCATGATTAGAACTTTACAACAAAAGAGAGAACAGCCATCTTAAGAACAGAAGAATTCTTGTTAAAAATCACAAAAGAAGGGTTTTAAAAGTTAAAAAGTATTGTGGATCTTTTTCAAGCAATCTAATAACACGACTATATTTTACTATGTGCTAGTTTGAAAATAAACCAGTGGGAGACCACAAGTCAGAATTATAATTTAATGGGAAAATTAAAACAAATGCAATAGTACAAGAACACTGACAGAGTCAGGATCCACCCTGACAGCCAGCTAGTCAGGGAGGTGATAGCAGTCCAGACGAAGTGGTCCTGTTGAAGCAGTGATTCTGTAGAAAAGGGTCTGTTCTTCACCTGAAGGTTCAGTGGTAGCTCCTGTCCTCTGGGAATCCAGTAGGAAAGGGCTGTCTGTGCTGTTCCAAACCCCGGATTATATCCAGGTGGGAATGCTTGGCTCCTCCCCCTGGGTGGAGCATCTCACAATTACATTGATGTAATTCTGTGAGTCATGTGGTGGGTCCTTGATATCCCATTAAACAGAGATAGACCCCGGGGGGGGGGGTATCAGGGATGAGCCATGGTAGGAGATAAGGAGCACTGCCCCACCTGCTTTAACAGCTTATGAAGATGATAACAAGATGCTTTTGGTTACATCTTGCATTGTAACCTAGGACAAGCTAATAGGTAACTTTCCATAAACTCCCAACAATTTCGTTCATATTTAAATGGGAAAAAATCTGCAACTTTGATTCAGTTGGTTCCTCCTCTGTGAGTCCATATTAGAACATGATTCCTTTCAATAAATATCTTGTAATATCCCTTTCATATTAGATTCTCATCCTGATTCTTGTTTGTTTATAAACTGTTTTCCATTCAAAATTCTGTATTTCAATCTGATTCAGTGCATGACAGGCAGATTGAGCCCTTTTGGAGATACTTCATAATGCTGAATTTTGATCTTAAAGATTGATCATCTTTTCACTAAGCTATGAATGCAATAGTCACATTATTTTTGAGTGAGACTCATATTTTAAGTAAAGATTTTCCCATGAGACTTATAAGCATAATAGACAGAAATTACCTATGGAATTCTGTTACTAAGAAAGTAAGTTATAAATGTCAAGTACATACTGTTTCAAGACTCTGAGATAATATACAATAAAATGTTTCTTATATAAAATATTAAGTGCCTCTGTTAATATCTTTAAAATGTACTAGAGATGTGTGCTCTAAGCATGTGTATATATATATATGCATATGGTATATGAGCATGCATACATATGTGATATATTTTGCTAATCTAAGAACATTGCTATGTATAACTTTAAAGTTGCCTTGAAATCACAGTACACCGAAGCAGACATTGTCAGAGCTCTGGAACTGTACATGAAAGCTGAAGTTACCAAAATAAATATGAAAGGATAAGCTGATTAACAGTTAATACCATATTCAGACAGAAAAGGTTTTCGGAAAAGTATGTCCTTGTTGGTCCAGCAGGATATGGATTGAATAGAATATGATCAAGAATGGATGAAATGACCTATCCACAGTGGGATCAACTCCTTCTTTGCCACAGATAAGTCAACTTGATTAGCATAGGAAAATAGTAAGCAGGCTGAGCTGGAAGAGTCTCTGACATTAGAAACATTAATTTGTAGCAATCATTAAACATGCTAGATATTGGCTATTTGACAGACAATGAATTTTGTTACCTCAAGATATTTATGAATATTAGGTTTAGGTGGACTTCAAGCAATACCATGACATTGAGAGTCCAACTTCTCTGCAAAGTTGGAGTATCAAGTTATTAAGATAGGAATAGTGTTTCTTGTATTTTGTTCCTAGCACAATTTACTTTGCATTGTTCAGTTGCTTGAGCAAATTGTACATAATGATCAGAAGTTAATATAAAAACAGGAGAGGCTTAAATATTTTGGCTGGAGCTTTCATGCAGTAGATGTGATTGTAGTGAGCTATTTGTAAGAGTTTATACATCTTAACTAATTGTCAAAGATTTATCCATTTATACTGATGGTAAATGTATTCCATGGAGCATAAATTAATATTGCCACCCTTTACCAGGCTGGGAAGACAGCTTAGAAAACACCTACTTTCTCGTGTGTAGTGGGTCGAAGCTGAGTTGATGGACGAGTTCCTAACCCAATAACACTTCTTGTGATTTTACGTATTTAAAGGCAACAAAAACACGGGAATTCTTTTTTGTTTCTGGTTCTCTTTGCTGGGAGGTGATGGGAGGTCTCTGGCCCTCTGGCCTGGCCCAGGCCCTTCCTCCCCTTCTCCCCCCTTTCCCTCCCTTCCCCCAGTGCAGCAGGTCTGTGGAGGAGCCATCCTGGAGCCGCAGGCAGTTGAAAAGCAGCCATGAGCTGTGGTACAGCTGAAACCACCCAGTGTGGCTTCAGGGGACTGGTGTGGCTGCCCCTCGCCCTCCACACGGCCCGCGCGGTCTGCAGCCAGCATAGCTTGTGCCAGACCGAAGAGGACACCATGCAGCATGCAAGGGAGCGAGGCTTTCTCCAGTGTAAAGCTCAGACAGGTTCAATTTCTTAACGTGGAGGCTTCAAGGTTAGAAAGAAAGAGAAAGTAAGTCACATGGAATGAAGTCAAGATGGTGGTGGGGAAAAAGAGGTGGAGGCCCTTTTCCGTGCATGGCTTAAAACTGCTTTCTGCAGGCTGTGGTAAAAGCTGGTATCACAAATTGTGTGTCTCTTAAACCATTTGAAGCACATGGGGAGAATGGGGAATTCATGTGTGGCTTGTGAAGATATGAGAAATGCCTATGCCAGGCTCTATATGAGCAGTGAAAAGCTTTTAGAGATTTTGTGAAGAAGAGAGCCTTTGTTTTCAGGCCAGAATAACTTATCCTTAAAAAGACTAAAACCCTAGGTCTATTGGGCCCATGACTGCAGTATGAATAGACTGTGAGACTTTAATGGGAGAGATGTTTTTCACCTCAGCAGATTTGTTTACGGACAGGAATGTTGTAGGTAACGGTTTGGAAACCATGTTAAAGCAGAAAAAACTCTTTTTTCCTTAAATATTGGAGAGACTTTTAAGAACTGCAATACTGACCAAATCCCATGTTTTGTTTTTTCTCTTGTGCGGTTTCAGTGGGAAGGAAGGAGTGCTGGGAGAGAGGGGAGTTTTGCTTTAATTTCTTATTATTTCGTTTTACTCTTAATTCTGTTAGCAGTAAACTTTTCTTTATACAGCAACTGTTTAAGTCTGAACCTGTTTTGCCATGCAGTTTTCTAGTTTTTCTCAATATTCTTTATTTCCCCATATCAAAATACCAGATTTCATGGGGGCTTAGCCAGCTTAAAACCACGGCGTAGTGTTTCACTGCAGCAAAAATATTCATAAGTTTATTTTGTTTCTTAACTACACACACACACAACCTGTTGTTCCACTTCTCCTTCAGTATTTGATTCCATTGTTTTACACGCATGCGGAGATTGAGACAAAGGACATGGACCCTGCTGGATGCTGGTAAAGCAGCAAGCAAGGCCAGTTTAGTACAGAAATCACCAGCATTTATAGTTCTCTAAGTTCTGGACAAAATCCCTGGCTTGGACATCCTTTGCCCCTGTTCCCATAGCAACACTATCAAGTCCTTGCAGGCACCCCCTTGCGCCAGTGGTGACTTTGTCCACCTCTTCTTTATGCCAAAGTGCTCAGGTCGTGGCGTCCTCTTCGTTCCGTCTTTGCTTCTTGTTCTCGCCTTGAGTTTTATCTGTCCCATGGTTTCCTCTGAACCAAAGCTAGAAGATCTGCACAGCTATCAGCTTCCGTCGCTGTCTGGTTCCTGACACACATATTTTGGCATCCTGAATATTTTATATTTATGTCTATACTTAAAGACTATTAAACAGTGTATGTTTCGAGTGGTGCTGAAGGAATTCTGACCTTTTCTTCTGTAGGCTGAAATTTGAACACTGGAAATGTCATTTGTGATATAGACTTATGTGGATTAAAGTTATCTATAATGAAATTCAGTTCTTGTAGAAAGGTACTCTTACCTAAAAATCCTTACCTCTGTCTTTGTGAGGAAATCTGATATTCTATTATTACTTGTATGAAAACATGTAGTTAGACCAACTGATATGGCATAACTGAGTTCTAAGGTCCTAATAACAGGGAGTTTTCAGCTTTTCTTGCCAAGATATAGATGTAATTTTGTGATTACTCTCATCTGATTCTGGAAATCTTCAGTACAGAACAGTACTGGTGGGCTGCAAACTCAAATGTACCTTAGTCTAGAGGTATTGTAGAATATGCTAAAAGGAACAAAAGGGAGAAAGTGGAGTACAGGAGAGGAAAATATTGGTTGATCTCACAACTCAGAAATGGTTATAAATATTTTTACTGTCAGAGTAAGCAAAAAGGGACACACAGGATCCTAGAGATTCAGAAGAGTTCTCAAAGAAGAAGATGTCAGACAGGGTTTTCCTTGCTTTTGCATTCAATAGAGGCAACAGACTTGTAGAGCATGTTCCTAAATCACACTTGCAATTGCCATGAAAATGTTCTGCATGAGATTCCATGAGCTGCAAAGCTGCACAGCATCTCAGGAGAAGGGGAGATAAACCCGTGTCAGAAGCTGCAGCAGGCATTGGCATGGATTTTCCACCCTTTAGTCATGGATCCATATGTGCCAAAATGGTAATTTGGCTTTTGGTAAATTGCATTTCCTCAGTGTGTTTCCAAAGTGTTTTAATTTGGAAGTCTTCCCTTTAACCACTTGGATGACAAATCCTTTGTCATCTTTTCAGGGAGAATTATGTATGCCACTAATTTGCCCTTTTCTAAAGCTCTGCTGGGCATTTTTTTACTAGACAGAGGTAAAATAATTAATTGTGTTATAACACAGTAATCATAACAATTATTAACATAACTATTATTCATTGTAGCAAAAAACTTTACAGCAGCAGAGGTATATTTTAATACCAGGTTGCCAAGAAATGCCTAATCCCAGACCAATACTAAATACAAAGAAAAGAGCTGAATGTGCTTGTTGGGATTATCCAAAATGACTATATAACTATAAAGTATCTAATTCTGTTTTTTTCAGCTAACTGATGGAATGAACAATCATGTCTCAAAACATTTCAAAAGCAGATGAACTGCAGTAATAGCCTCAAGTTCAAGAATACACACTTTATAAACACTTTTTGCTTAAGAGCTCTGGCTTAAACCCATTATACTGCCTCCAGACTGCCTTGGTCTCCTAAATTTGTGGATTTGTTGGTTAAAGACTTTGTCCTGTATTTTAAGCACTTCAATATGCAGCATAGGTGAAGACTGTGGTCCAGAACTCAAAGCATTTCCTTAATTTTAAAGGAGCCTGCTATGGGGAAAATAAGATGGAATTGTGTTGTGAGCTGTAAAACCTGCCTGCAGAGGGGCACAGGGCAGCACAGAGGGGCAC